>JZKD02S1779663.1:93148-136917 GCA_000966675.3 Picea glauca | reverse complement strand
ATTGGAGTTGCCTGCATCTTCACGAGTACACCCAGTTTTCCATGTTTCATGCTTAAAGAAGGTTATAGGCGACAAGATCTCAGTTCAAACTATATTTCCATAACTTGACGAGGAAGTAAAAATCATATTGGAGCCTGAAGCTATCACTGACATAAGAATTCGCCAGCTGAGGAATAGATCCATTTCAGAGTATCTCATTAAATGGAGGAAACTACCGACTAAAGATTCCACTTGGGAAGATGAGTCTTTTATACAGAAGCATCCAGAGTTACTCAAGCGTTGCAAACAACACTTGTCTCATGGGGAGGGGCATGTTATGCCCTAATATTGACTCATTACCCCTTAATTGGGGCATATTACATTAGTAATGTTATTTTATTTATGTCGGCTTTATTCCATTAGTTGTAATTATACCTCCTAGTCTCCTATATATACCAAGGAGACATTTTCATTTGGAATCATCAGGTACTTGAACATTTATGTGGGGTAAAAAGAGGTTGCCCCCTCGAAGAGGCTTATTATCTGAAATTGTCTCTTTTTCAAGGCGTTGAGTACTTATTCTGAGGTTTTTCTATGCCATATTGATGTTTGGTTCTTAACAATATATAATGTAAATTTAATCCAAATAAATAATATTTTATTATTACCAAAAAAATATAATAAATCTTGAAATAAATCAAATGATTTAATAACATTAAAAATCTTTTCATTTTAATTATACTTCAAATATAACACACTCACCATAAATATTATATTGTATTAACTAGTATACATTGTAATAACACTATTGTACATGTGCAAGGTATGTATGTGTAGTTGGCACATACATAGCTCGTGTTGTACTAACGATAACAACCATCACATCTAATGCATAATTCATGTATGCTCAAAAAATCATGTAATGAATCAAACAATAACCTATACTAACATAATAACAACAATTTATCATTTAAAACAATTTAATACAAATTGAACATCACCCCAAGATCATTATAATTGGATGAGGAAATCTTTTAATACACAAAAGGACATAACAAAGGCACTAAGTCTACATTTTTAATTCAATAAAACACTCTCAACTACACTGAAATACCCTTCCTTCCTAACCTACTTCCATCTTCCACATCCTATCATTTCCTCTACTGTACTATGTTGGATCATCAACTATATTTACATGTATCTGGGTAGAACCCATAAGTGGAAGTGTCAAATACATTGACCAAGATTCCCTGGCAACTAACTGATAATCACTATCACACATCTATGGGAGAGTGGTTTAACAAAAATCTCCCATGACTCCAAGCTTCGGAGGATAAACGGTGGGTAATACCTTCACCCCTCCTAATAGAACTAGGGTCAACACCCTCTCATTGACCATACTGCGATGTTGTTGTTGTTCTGAGAGATTTGACATAGAATATCTAGTTTGGGGCAACCAATGAATAAATAACATAATAATGCTTCCTAGCATACCATTTCTCATTTGATGTCCACGACATCTGCCAGTTTAGAATCACACTTATCTAGATATAGGTTAGTTTTCAACACAAGATCATGCATAACTATAAAACTATTGATATGTGATTTCCATGTTACTCATCAATGAACTGTGATTGTGGTAGTGACAGTTTGGTCTACATTTATATTTCAGGGTGGTAGGATGGGGCAAGAAAAGGGGTTGCAGCCTGAAAATCAAGGGGTTGTAGCCTCCTTATGGTTGGATCTAGAGAATTCAGGGAGTTGTAGCTCCCTTCAGGTTGGAGCCTGTAAATAGGGAGTTGGAGCCTCCTTCCATTTGAAGTTGGAGAATTGGGAAGTTGGTGCTTCTAATGAATGTAATATTTCATATATAAGAAATCATTTTGTGGTTTTCTCCCATTTGGGTTTTCACGTAAATTCTAGTGTATTGTGTCTATGTGATTGTTTATTATGCACTGTTGATTTATGTTGTTGATGATATATTCAATGCTAATGATAAACTTTTGAACACTACTGATAAATTTGAAGATAATATATTGTGGTTAAAAGTATTATTGTGTGAATATGTAATGTTCCCAAGCCAATTTTTTCGTTGGAAACACTAATTGATCTCTATTAACTATTTTTTGGATGTGTGTATGCAGGTTTGTTCTTGTAGTTGTGTTTAGGGTTTTTTTATTCAGTTATCACACATATGAATATATATATATATGAAGATGCATCATAAATAAATACAAGAGATAGCAAGAAACACCAGATATGGAATCAAACATCACATATCTGACCTTTATTTAGATAATATAAGAAACTTGGTACAATAAACTATAGATATGGAGGAATAACAAATAAATCCTCTAGCTAGAATATGAGATGCTACAAAATTCTCAAGACTGAAGATACAAGCCTCCCAAGGCTGGATAACAAGTTGAAGAACAATACAAGATTAACTTCTTTCTCTACGGGGTCAAGTCCAAACCCCCTACCTGAAGTTACGCCCTCCTGGATAGTTGGGAAGATTCAATATTTTGTCCCTGCTTCTGGGAGCTCCCAAATTCTACAAAACTCTGTGGAATGATAGATCAGGACAAGGTAAACCCCCTCCTAAAGTCTCAAGCTGAAATACCAAGACCTTCTCCTCAAAAGACTGAAACTTCAAACTAGCTTGTGACCTCCTAAAGACTGCAGAGACCCCATAATTCATCCCTGTTGATGGAGACCTCCAAATACTCTGAAAATATCTATAATGATAGATCAGAGCAAGGTGAATCTCCTAGTGAAGTTTCTGACTGAGATATGAAGTTTTTCCCTTCCAAACTGATCAGATCTACATCCCAATTGCGCCCTCCTTCTCTCCAACTCTTGCCAAGCTCCAGAAAATCAAATGGAAAGTATAACTCTCTCAAAATACACTAGGGATGATGGCCAACGCCCTGCAGAGAAACCCAAGTGTCCAAAAGTCCAAAATCCTTCTCAAACTCTTGGATCGAATCTTCCTTCTTTCAATAGTGCGCCCCCTTTGTTGAAAACCCCCAAGGTTATGTCATGTTGATGCCCTGGATGGTTGATGGTACCTGTATCTGCTATAGAATGGTGTGGGTGGAGTATTTCATCCTCGAGACCAAGATTGGAACAAGTGAGGTGGGATCTTTCACCATTGAGTTGTACTCTATGGTTTGTATTCTCAAAACCCTCAAAATTGTTGTGCTCAAAATGCAATAATAATCCAAAGGTGAGTGAGGAGTGTGCCCTTCCTTTCCTTTATACCTCCAATCTGTTTCTTTGTTGAGTTAGTTAACCCCTAGGGTTAAATCCTAGCTTACCCTCACGTGTTTTATTCTTTCATTGAGTTACCTTTTCTTTTCCAAGTCAACTTAATATTATAATGTTGATTTTAGCTGATGTTTTTTAGCTAATGTCTCCCCATAGTGCATGAGACTATAGTCTAGTGGGGATGAATAGACTACTGAGTCTCTCCAACCCTCTTCATCAAGAGGTGGGGGACATTACAGTCTCCCCTACTAGAAATTGCTTGCCCATAAGAAATTCTGAACCTATCTCTTGTAATACTTATTCACTCTCCCAAGTAGCATCCTCAATGGATAAGTTTTTCCATTTGACTAAGTATTCCTTGATTCTTATCCTCCTTAGCGTCTTCTCCCGAACTTCCAGTACTTCTTCTGGTATTAGTATCAATTTCCCTTCTTCATATAAGGGTGGTAGTTCCTCAATCAGAATGATGTGTTGGCCTATGGCTCTCTTCAAGCATGACACATGGAAAACATTGTGTATTTTGATACCCTATGGAAGATCAAGCTCATATTCCACATCCCCTACCTTCCTGTTGATCATGTAGGGTGAAAAGAATCGAGGTTGGAGAATTTATTCTCCACTTCTCTTGATGGATTCTTGTCTATACGGTTGGAGCCTCAAGTAAACCAAATCACCAACCTCAAATGTGTGCTCCACTATGTACATGTCTTCCTGAACCTTTTGTTGATTATGTGCCCTTTGTAGGTGGTCCTTCAGTTCTCTTAGTATATCCTGACTCTGTTGAATCCAATCTTGAACCATATGAGCCCTGTTGTCACCAAAGACAATCTCTACATTGGAGAGAGGGTCATAAATGTACAAGGCTATGAATGGTGTCATACTAATATACATGTGATGAGTGGTGTTGTAGCAGTATTCTCCCAAATGAAGCCACCTAACCCACACCTTTTGTTTCCCTGATACATAATTTTGGAGGTATCCTTCCACCCACTTGTTGACTATTTCTATTTGACCATCAGTTTGAGTATGGTAGCTAGTGCTAGGGGTTAGGGCCATACCAACCAACCTGAATAATTCCTGCCAAAAAGTGTTCATGAATCTATTGTCCCTGTCACTCACAATGGTCTTGGGTAAACCATGTAGTCTGAAAACCTCCCTAAAGAAAAAACCGATGACCTATGCTGCACTGAAGTCTGTGGTAATGGAAAAAAAATGTGCAAACTTAGTTAACATGACCACCAATACAAAAATACAATCTTTACCCTATGCTTTGGACAATCCTGTGATGAAGTCCATGGATATGCTTTCCCATTTGTGCTCCGGGATGGGTAGTGGTTGTAATAATCATGTAGGAAGTGTGTGCTCATCCTTGTTTACCTAACAAGTAGTGCATTCCTTGATGTGGCGCATCACATATTCCTTCAAACATTTCTAGGAGAATCTTTCCCTTATCTGTCAGTATGTTTTGACAAATCCTTGATGTCCTGCCATGGGTGAATCATGGCATGATTGTAGTACCTTCTCCTTAAAGGCTAACTCAAGAACCAAGAAAATTCGGCCCTTGTAGTAGATGATGTCATCCATTATTCTGAAGTTGTCATCATGTACCTTTCTATCCATTAATTGACATGCAAATTGGTTCTTTGAGTATTCCACCAAGAGGTGGGCCTTCCAATCAACTGAGATATCGAACATAGCATAAATTGATGGCATCTTGGATAATTCATTTGCCACTACATTATTCTTCCCTTTGACGAACTCAATGTCAAAATCATAAGCCTATATCTTGCTAACCCACTTCTGTTGACTCTCATTTAAGTCCTTTTGATCTAGAAAGTACTTAAGACTGTTGTGATTTATCTTCACCACGAATTTTTCTCCTACCAAATATTGCCTGAACTTAGCCAATGCATGCATAATGGCCACCATATATTTGTCATAGATGGTATAAAGAAGCTCAGGACCCCTAAGTTTTTGAGGTTCATAAAAAATAAGGTGCCTCTTCTACATAAGTACTGCTCCAATTCCCTCCTCGGAGGCATCACACTCCATTGTGAAGGGTTGTGTAAAATCTGGTAGAGCCAATACTGGGCACATACTCATTACCTTTTTCATTTTGTCAAAAGTAAGTTGTGCCTCTAGGCTCCATTTGAATGCTCCCTTCTTGTTCAAATCTGTTAAGGGTCCACAAAGTTGTGAGAATCCTTTGACAAACCTCATGTAGTAGCAACAGATGCCAAGAAACCCCTTCAATTTTGTGAGGGTCTTAGGTGTGGGCCAGTCAAGTATAGCTTGTATCTTCTCTTGGTGTACTTGTACCCACTTTACCCCAATGATGTGTCCCAAATAGAGGACCTTTGTCATTCCAAATTCGCATTTGGACTCCTTGGCATACAAATATTGACCTTCCATGATGGCCAGAATTTGTTCTATATGTTGAATATGCTCCTCCCAAGTCTTGTTATAGATCAACAAGTCATCAAAGAATACTAAGAGGTACTTCCTTAATTTCTTGTTGAATACATGGTTCATGCAAGATTGAAATGTGTCGGGTGCATTGGTCAATCCAAATGGCATCACTAAGAACTCATAGTGACCGTAGTGACATCTGAAAGCAGTTTTGGGCACATCCTGCTCCCTCATCTTGATCTGATGATAGTCAGAGCGTATGTCAATCTTGGTGAAGTAAACAACCCCATGAAGCTCATCCAATAGCTCATGAATACTCGTAATGGGATACATGTTCTTATTTTTCTTCTTGTTCAATGCCCTATAATCAATGCATGGGCATGGTCCCATCCTTCTTTTTCACTAGTACCACTAAAGATGCAAAAGGACTAGAACTCGGTCCAATGTGGCCCATGTCTAGTAGTTCTTTGATAGCCTTATCTATTTCATCTTTGTATTTGTTGGGTGTATATAGGGAGTGGTGATGACAGGATTTTCTCCCTCTTCCAATTCTATGATATGCTCAAACCCCCTATCCAGTGGTGCTCCTGGTGGAATGGGTCCAAAGACTTTTTTTTGCTTGTTAATGATCCTTTGAATCTCTGGTGAGTAATAAGTCTCCCCCTTATTATCCACTCACACTGATATTCTACATTCAGTAGCATATGCAATGTCTTCTCTTCTAAAAATGGCCTCCATGTGATTTTTTGTGACCACCCTAGGTGTGTTTCCTGACATGCCCTTGAGAACCACTTTTTTTCCATTTTCCTCGGTGAAGGACATCTCCATAGTATTGTAATTGATGGTGATTGGCCCCAACGTACTAAGCCACTAAACCCAAAGGATGATATTAGTGTCTGGAAGTTCCATCATGTAGAAGTATTGTGCCAAGTCATGTCTTCCCAATGTAATATTCATTCCTGGAATATACATGTCACGAGGCATAGTATGCCCTCCTGTTACTTCCACCCTGGATCCTTCAAATTCAACAGTGGGTATGTGTCTTCTTTGTAGTAGGGTTGAGTCAGTGAAGTTGTGAGAAGAACCCCCATCAATGAGAACCGAAACTTTATGCCCCTGCAACACCCCTCTCATCCTGAAGGTGTTGTATTTGGGTACCCCACTGATGGATGCCAATGTTGCCTTCTGATCTGTTGCAATGTTGTGACTTGCATCTTCCTCTTCTATATTTTCGGTGGTGTTTGCTTCTATGTTTTGTAGGTTGTCGAAATATTCATCCTCCTCATTATCGGAGGTTACCTCAATGTAGTGTGCCTTGCCTCTGCCCATACATTTGCGGGATGGATCCCAAGGTTCTTTTCACATATAGCACAATTGCTTCCTCCTCAATTCTCTTCTAGTGTTTTCATCCATTCTACCCCTTCCTCTTTCAAACCCTCTTGGGTCTCTCCCCCCTTGGTTCATGGGGGGTCTTCGGTCTCTTCCTCCTATGTTTAGAAGTGGTCTAGGGGTAAATCTAGATTTAGTTGTTGAGCCCAGATCTCTTTTCCTCCATATAGCATCATGTAAGTTGGTAGGCTTGAAATCCTTTACCCAAGCCCTTAAGGGTTCCATCAACCCCTATGTGAATAGAATCATGAGTCTCAATTGAGACACATCCTGCACCATGACTGTTATCCTCTGAAACTCCTCTATATAGACCTCTAGTGACTTTGTCTGCTTGAGTTGGGTGAGTTCCTTGAAATGTAGCTCTAGATCCCCCTAGTCAAACCTGTCAATAAACCTTTGTGTAAACTTTGTGTAAGCCACAATATGGTTGTGGCCTAGTGTAGTTAACCCATGGTACCACCAGTCATGAGCTTTGCCTTCCAAGTACATAGTGGAAAACTTGATGGCATCCATCTCTCTCATTGGGTTAATTTGTAGGTAAGTGTCAAGTTTCTGCACCCAAGCTTGTGCAGTCACCTTGGAAGATCCATCAAAATATGGGATATCCATCTTACCATCCCTGTGCTCTAATTCATAGTTGTTCCTGTGGTATGGTTTGGGTTTACCCCTAAATTTAAACACACAATATTGATCCAGTGTGATTTTCCTTTGGACCCCTACACTCAGTGAATTATATTCCCCGACATATTGATCGAAATTGTCCTCAATCTCGTCCCGGTAGTTCAGTTGTGTCTGATTATCCAAGAATGAAGGTAGATAGGGCCTAGGAGTGGTCCTGCTATATGTATGTCCCTATGGTGCACCTTCTCCAAAACTTTGTCCCTCAGTGTGATAATGGGGAATGTGCTCCTTTTGTTGTCTAGTCCCTCCATGAGACCCACTAGCCTCTCTGTTGGCGTAAATCTCTGGGCCCTTTCCCCCGTGATTCATCTGCATCAAGAGTTGTGTTATCCTCTCCTGGCTTTCACTTACCTTTCTCAGGGTCTCGATTATATCTACTTATCCCCTACGTGTTGCTTCTTGGTTCTCCTGTAGGTGATGTACAAGGTTACTCTGTGTCATGTTAATGGACTGTCACAAGTCTTTAGTGAACCCTTCTAGAATATGTGTCTCACTGTCCTCACCTAACCCCTCCATTTCGGCCTCTGTCTCACTTTCATGTTTCCTGCATCTGCCCATGTAAATTCCACTGAACTTTTGCATGCGCTAACCCCGACTAGCTAGGAGGATCAACGCTCTGATACCACTGTAATGTTCCCAAGCCAATTTTTTTGCTGGAAACACTAACTGATCTTTGTTGAATGTTGTTTGGATTTGTGTATGCAAATTTGTTCTTGGAGTTGCGTTTAGGGTATGTTTATTCAGCTATCACGCATATGAATATAGATCTAAAGATGCATCATAAATAAATACAAGAGATAGAAAGAAACACCAGATATGGAATCAAATAGCACAGATCTGACCTTTATTTAGATAATATAAGAAACCCGATACAATAAACTACAGATCTAGAGGAATAACAGATAAATCCTCTAGCTGGTGTTATCACTCCAGGAAACTCTCCTAGGTTGTAAGTTGGAGATGCCTTGTAACTAACTCTTTTGGGGAAATATTTTATTAATAATTGATGTGGTTTTTGGATCAAGATGAATATCTAGGGACTGGACTGTGTGTTCAAGACTGTCTAGAAATATAAAATCTCACAAGGCCTTCTAGTAATGCAGTCAGACAAGGTTTGATTAAATGGAAGAGAAAATAGCTATTGAACCAGATTATGCTCATATAAAACAAGTACAATGGGTTTAATAACTAAGGAAATAACTTATGATTATCAACTTAATCAATCAATTAGTGAGATGACAGTCACATGCAGATTGAATGAGCATCAATAAAGAACCTTCACTCATAAGATATCAGAGAACAGAAAAGAAAAATCTGACAACACAACTGAAGGAAGCTTGCAATTTTTCATATAATAAGAATAGGTCTCTCTTACAGTAGCAGCATGTAGAAGCCAAAATCGAACCCCTGGTTCATCTTCTATCCTAAGATTTATAGCATTACAAGGTAGTTTTGGGATCCTAAAAACAAGGATCAGATATACTAAAAATAGTAACTCAAAATTCAGTTGCAAAAGAAGTGGGATGCTTCCCCAAAATGAGGACAATCCCAGATTTCTCTCTGTTGATTGTTGGTGTAGTGTAGAACAACCTCCCAAGGCTAAATGATGACTCTCCATTAGAGACCAAGTTGAATTTGTTGATGTGGAAAGGTGTCATGATTTCCTGTCTTAATTAAATATGTCCATAAACCTTTGAAACATCTCCTTTCTCCACAATTTGCCAAAAGTGGCTGATTAAATAGATTTGATAATTCATTAATCAAGCCTTAGAAGAGGTTTCAATTCATTCTCATGCAAAAAATTACGATCTAGGCGAAAATTGTAACATTCTGGCCGTGACAGGATTTCCACGACGCATAGCCTATGAAAAACGCTCCTTAGCTGCGGAAATTCGCCACTTTCCACAGCTAACTAGCAAAATTTTCGGCGAATTAGCTGTTGAAAGCGGGCATATTTTCGAAATCAAATTTCTCGGTCATAGAAAATCCGTTTTTCATGTATGAATAGTCGATTGACATCTAGAGAATCTAAGATTTCCAATGGTGTTTTTGGATCTTCATTTGGAGCTCGTGAAGGGATTGAAAAGTTCCCTACAAGTTTATGCATCATTCTTTCCATTTGCAATTCAAAACCATAAACGGTCCTTTGTGAAAAATGTCTGATATGGAACCAAAGATTTGATTTGATGTTGCCATCTCGGGAGTATAGCCTCTGTACCTGAGCCACTAAATTCGAACTTTCCATCCCTGATGCTATGATTTTAGAGCGTGAGTTTCTGAGCCATATCCGAGATGTAATCCGACTGGGACGTGAAACTCGAGTTGAAATGATTACCCACTTCTACCAGCGCGTCTTTATGATCGCATGTTGATTTGATTTTGAAACGTGGATAAGCGCACATGATTCCTGCTTTCTCCAACCAACAACCCATGGAAAACGCCCCTCAGCTGTAGAAACTTACCACTTTCATCAGTGCATGATCCCGCACGAACTGCTCCTTAGTTGTTGAAATCTTTCACTTTCCTCAGCGCGCCACCATGTGAGAACGTATCCTTAGTTGTTGGAAGTCTTCACTTTCACCAGCGCATGATCCCACATGAACTGCTCCTTAGCTATTGAAATCTTTCACTTTCCTCAGCGCGCCACCATGTGAGAACTTGTCCTTAGTTGTTGGAAGTCTTCGCTTTCACCAGTGCATGACCCTATGGAAAACCCCCGTTAGCTGCGGAAAGTCTTCACTTTCCTCAGCGCATGACCTTTTAAGAACTGCTCCTTAGTTGCAGAAAGTATGCACTTTCAACAGCGCAAGACCTTGTAAAGACCGCTCCATATCTGCGGAAAGCATGCACTTTCAACAGCGCACGACCTTGTAAAGGCCACTCCATAGCTGCGGAAAGCATGCACTTTCAACAGCACACGACCCGCGAAACTGATTGTTGGACATTTTGAAATTCACCACTTTCAACAGCGCACAAACTTATGAGAAGCGCTCCTTAGCTACTGAAAGTCGCTACTTTCCACAGCTAACACTCAACTTTTGGACACACGTTAGCTATTGAAAGTGAATTATGCAAATTTTGAAAAGAAGACTTTATGGATCATATTATTTTCTAAGACAAAAACCAAAACCTAAGTTTTGCAGCTAAAAAGACTCAAAAATGAATTGAGGCAGCTACCGATAGCCATGCTATCCACCACAAAACTCGACTAAAAGGACAGTTTTATTTTGGGAGATAATAGATGGAATATGAGCTTCTACAAAATTCTCAAGACTGGAGATACAAGCCTCCCAAGGCTGGATAACAAGATGAAGAACAATACAATATTAACTTATTTACCTCCAGGGTCAACTCCAAACCCCCCTGGTTGAAGTTATAAGCTCCTGGATAGCTGGGAAGATCCAATATTTTGGCCCTGCTGTTGGGAGCCCCCAAATGCTACAAAACTCTGTGGAATGATAGAACAGGGAAAGGTAAACCCCCTCCTGAAGTCTCAAGCTGAAATACCAAGACCTACTCCTAAAAATACTGAAACTTCAAACTAGGTTGTGCCCTCCTAAAGGCTGCAGAGACCCCATAATTCAGACATGTTGATGGAGACCTCCAAATAATCTGAAACTCTCTAGAATGATAGATCGGAGCAAGGTGAATCCCCTGGTGAAGTTTCTGACTGAGATGTGAAGTTTTTCCCTTCCAAACTGATCAGATCTACTTCCTAGTAGAGCCCTCCTTCTCTCCAACTCTTGCCAAGCTCCAGAAAATCAAATGGCAAGTATAAATCTCTCAAAATACACTAGGGATGATGGCCAAGGCTCTGTAGAGAAAACCCAAGTGTCCAAAATTCCAAAATCCTTCTCAAACTCCTGGATCGAATCCTCCTTCTTTCAATGGTGCTCCCCCTTTGTTGAAAACCCCCAAGGTTACGTCCTGCTACTGCCATGGATGGTTGATGGTACCTGTAGCTATTGTAGAATGGTGTGGGTGGAGTATTGCATCCCCAAGACCAAGCCTGGAATAGGTGAGGTGGGATCTTTCACCACCGAGTTGTCCTCTAGGGTTTGTATTCTCAAAACCCTCAAAATTGTTGTGCTCTAGAGCCCAAAAGAAAAATCCAATAATAATCCAAAGGTGAGTGAGGAGTGCACCCTTCCTTTCCTTTATACCTCCAATATGTTTCTATGTTGAGCTAGTTAACCCCTAGGGTTAACTCATAGCTTACCATCACGTGTTTTATTCTTTCATTGAGTTACCTTTTCTTTTCCATGTCAACTTAATATTATAATGTTTAGTTTAGCTAATGTTTTTTAGCTGAGTTCTCCCCATAGTGCATGAGACTATAGTCTAGTGGGGATGAATAGACTACTAAGTATCTCCAACCCTCTTCATCAAGAGGTGGGGGACATTACAAAATACTAATTCACCCCCCCTCTCAGTATTCCAACAGCATGTGTGTGTCTGTGTGTGCGTGTGTGTGTGTGTGTGTGTGTGTGAGTGCACATGCATACGTCTGTGCACGTGTGTGTATGTGTGTGTGTGTGTTATTTATTTCTAAAGTGTTGAGTCAATATCAACATATTGCAAAGGTTTTACACTTCATTGCGAACAAAGCGACATATCTTGTTTGTTTCTTGCATTGATTTATCTAATGTTGGACTAATTAATTATAATATTGTTGGAGTGTTGGGAAATGAGGCCATTTAGAAAAGCATTGTTGTCTTGATTTAGGATGGAACATTTCACATTTTGTTCATAATTGGAGAAATACACATACAGGCACACATATTAATTTCTAGACTATACATACATGCACTTATATTAGTGTTGGGTAACTCTACCACTTATTGTTGCTTGAGTTTTGATTATTAATGGCTAGTTCTCATGGCTATAATTTAATCACATGAGGAAACATCCATTCCCTTCTTTCAATGAGAAAACCATTGAGACCAGTATTGTTGTGGAATCAAGTGCTATATAAATCTTGGTGGGAGGTAGCCTTGATACTTGTCTACCATAGTTCAAAGTAGGAAAACAGTGAACAAATTGATGACAAGGCCTTTATTTTTCACCTATGGATGGATGGAGGAAAATCCATATATGATATGACTAACAATAGAATTTCTTAAATTCAGGGACCCAATGTTCATTGCATTGTTAGTTAGTTGCTTGTGTGTAGATTACACAAAGACAGTAACATGAGCCTTGAAGCCAATAACTTGAACTTGGAGACCTAGTTGATATTCCAATGTCTAGCTAGTGGTTTTGGTCTTTAATTTTACATCGAGCTCAAAATCCTTGGAAGTCATTCTAAAGACAAAGATACCTACATAAAACTAAAAGTGAAGATCATACTTTACTTTTTGTAGAGAATCCATGTTGGTCAGGCGTGTGGGCTATAAGTCCTTCATCGACCATTTGGTTGGATAAATGTCAATGTCAATAAGTTGATTGGTTCATGCATTGGTTCTCATAATAAGAATATTAATAAGATAACCCTCAAAATTTATTCTTCTTGATGTCAAGTTTACGACACTCTTGATACAATTTGAATTGAACATTTAAATATTCATCATGAACTTGTGTTGTTTTGTTGGTTGATAAGATTTTGTTAGTGACAACACTTGAATTTATAATGGTCTCTCTATCCACAAATTGCTCATTAACTTTTGAAAATGTTTTTCATACACTTGGATTAGTGTTCGTCTCTTTGTCGAATCATTTTGAAGTTTATATTTCCTTTCATTTTTTTGTCACAGTAGCATTCCTTATTTTTGGTTGGAGGTGGGGACTTATTTCCCCCCAATCCCCTATCCCACCAATAGAATCTATTTGTATCTATCAGGATCGGGCTTCGATATTGGAGTTAATGAATTATATTTCCTTCCATTTTAGTCACATAACTTTGATGAACAAGCTATGATTTTGTTTTTGTAGAAGAGCAATTTCCTTGTCCTTGTTTAATAAACATTGTCAAAAAAAAATTGTTGAAATTTTATTACTTCTACTACAATTCTTGATATTGCATTTCTTTGTATTTAAAAAACAACTTCATGAGCAATGAGTTTGTTTTTTCTCTATAACTCCATTTTGCTAAAATTTCTTTTAAAAAGTTTTCTATGATCTCTATTCATTTTGTTTATAATCACTCACATTCTTTACTAAAAAATAAGTATGTCATTATTCTCGTGAAAGTGTGTAAACACATATGCATACCTTCACCACAACTTCTTTTAAATAAAGATATACATTTCTTTAAATCGGCCTCAAGGATCTAGTCCAGTGTTACATGCACTATTCCCATTATCCTTCATTGGCTTAGCTGGCGTCCGGGTGCAAGTCATCTTATAACTATTAGGAGAGACTGGATTATAAGTATTGGTGATAACTTATTTCTCCATCCAGAGACAATCTCGCTTATAAATCAAAAGCAGGTTAATGTCCTAGCTCAAGCTTCAGTGGCCAGGGATCCGATCACATTGGCTGAGAAATGGAAGAGAAGCGTCAACTTGGGGCTAACAGGGTTTCATTCGGCAGATCAGGAAAGCTATATCATAGAATTAAACAAAGTTGGGGTCACTCTCCATCCAAATTCAGAAGATGCCCTACTTTGGACGGGTGGTGATTCAACTGGAGACTTAAATGTTAAAAACGTCTATGAGGCCTTATTATCTACTCGGGCGCTTCCAATTTGTCAAGGCTGGTGAGTGCAATTGTGGAAATGGAAGGTTGAATTGAAGGTAATATTGTTTTTTTGGTTGGTTGTATAGAACAGGATATTAACCTGGGGCATTTTAAAACTTAAAGGATGGGTAGGCCCGAGTCTATGCACCCTCTGTAAACAAAATGCAAAAGAAAACTCCCACTTATTCATTGAGTATACCTTTGCTAAATCGGTCTGGGCGAAATGTGAATACATAGCTAATTCAAAATTCAAATGGGTTGGTCGGTCCCTTATGGATTGCATGAACTCATGGACATTGAAAAAGATTTTATCAAAAAGAATGTCAGTTTTCATTTGTTGGTAGATCTGGAAAGAACGCAACAAATCACTATTTGATGGTAGATCTCCCTGGCCTGGGCAGTCGTGTTCAAAGTGGTAGGAGATCTCAATAGAAATAATACAACGCAAAATGTTCAGAAGTTAAGGAAGAATCCGATCTTACAGATTAGTGGTTACTCTTTGGCTTATTTCGATGGAGCATTTATTGATGGGGGGTCAATTTGTGGCGCAGGGGGTACCATTAAATTATCTAACTCACGGGTTTATAGATGGTATTTCAATGGTGGATCTGGAACAAATACTAAAGCTGAGTTACTAGGAGCATGGGCTACTCTTACTATTACGAAATTCTTGGACATCCATTATATTCAAGTCCTGGAGGACTCCAAAGTAATCATTGAATGGCTAAATCATAAAGGAAAACTTTGAGTCATCAATATTGAAGAGTGGAAACAAAGACTTATGAACCTGGTTATCACTTTCAAAGGAACTAGCTTTCAAAACATTTTCAGGGAATCAAATGAGGAGGTAGATCTTTTGGCAAAGCAAGCTCTATCGATGACTAAAGGAAGAATAGCATACTTTACTTGGGATGGAGCGATTGTTGGTCCAACTCACCATGTTGATATCTTTTAACTTCAAGTTTTCCCTTGCTTTTTGTTAGATCTGAAATTGTTCCTTTGGATGTTTTTTTTGAAAGTTTCTCCAAATCTTTCATGGTTAATATTCTAAATATTAACAGAACTATGTGAGGTTACCTTGTATTTTCTTAAGGTACTTCAGATTTAGAATTGATCTTGTTCAAGATCTTTGAAAACAGTGTTTTTTTATAAGTGTTATGTGGGTTAAAGTGTGAATGGATGGGTCAGTCTTTATTGATCAAAGATCCCGGATAATATAATTAAAATTATTTTCTAATATAATTTTGTGCGAATTTTTGGAAAAAAATAAAGATATACATTTATACCATGAAAAATAAACTGATACCTACCCTTCCAAAAATAAAATGTTTTTTTTTATTTTACACACATTTACTCTATAAATATTGTTTTTTTTTAATAAAAGTATTTCCACGTGAATAACTTTCCTACAAAACTTTTTAAAGTCGCAATGTTAGTGACAACATTAGTATCTAATTCAACTTATAGCCCTTTAAATACATCATTTAAAATTGGAATAAGCTTTTTGAAAAAATTGCACGCTTAATATATAAAGTGGAAGGTCAATCTGGGAATAAAAGTGCTTCTTTTGAAGAGTTAAGCAAAGTGGAAGGTCGCTCCATGAAAAAGTGATACACGAAAAAGTGATGCGCCTTCTCCAAGGTTTGACTTTTCCATTTCAACTTCACTCGTATGATTCTTTACTTAAAATGGAGTTCGGCTTATTTTTCAAGCTCCTTTTCTTAGAAATATACTTTTTCACTTTAACACATTTTCGTAAGTTTTAGTTAATTTCTCAAAATGTTTTTTACCATCCTTTAAGATTAATTATTAAGACAAACTATTATTTTTAATAAAGTTTTTTTCCAAAGAAAAATCTTTAGATTCATGAGAGGTAGATATACATATTACTTTCAAAATTAAAATCGTTAAAGTTGGTCGTCTTCTCCTATCTTGTCTGTAAAAGACCATACAAACTATTCTACATGTTGCAGCGTTTATTTTTATAAACAAAAAAACTTGTACAAAAGGTCTATGCAGACTATACAAATATCAAAATATCCTCTTGTTCGCTAGGTCACTATCTGTAACACACCCACATCGGGCATAAAAAATTTCGATTTGATTTTCTTAAAGGACAAGAACTCCATTCATGGTTCCTAATTTGGAAGGTCAAGTAATCAGTTTGACCTCTTGGTCAAGAATCGTTTTTAACTCTGTTGAGCTAGAGCAGCGCTTTGATTCCCTGTTGGAATCTCACGAAAAAATCCACAGATTCTTTTCATGAAACTCTGCCTATGTGACTAAGCACCAAGCGCGAGCTTCTATTCCACGCGACCACGGGTTGTGACCACGCGCCTACACAAAAGTGTTTCGAGACTTCGCATGTCGGGACTTTAACGTATGAGCCACCCCTAACTCCCCAACTCCCGAGCTGCGAAAGGGGCTTAAAGTCTGTTAGCTCCCTCCGCTCATGTGACAATTCCCATGACCACATGCTTAATCCTAAACGGTGCGTCACATTTCGCGACTTCGGTACTTTCGATGCAAGGCGCCCCAACTCCTCCAAATCCCGAGCTCTGAAAAGGGCTAACGATTCCTTAGCTCCCCCTTCGGCCTCCGTCCATGTGACCACTCACTATGACCCGAGGCCTAACTCTAAAGTGCATCGGAATCTCGCGTATCGCGAGTTCTCACGGCTTCCTTCTTTGACTTCTCATCTCTGCGAGTCAGTGAAATGATAACCTTCCACCACGTGCCCTCCTTGGTAATGGACGGTCCCGATGATTTCGAAACGATCAACGGCTATGATCTTATCGCGAGTTTACACTTCGCGAATTGTCCTGACTTTGCTCTTTGACTTCTTCAAGTCGCGAGTCAACGAAATGCTGAGATTTCGCCACATGTCCTCCTTGATGGAAAACCACGATCAAATCGCGATTTCGCACATCATGAGTTCGAACAGTATGTTCTTTGACCTTCTTACTCTGAGAGTCAATGAAATACCGAGATTTCGCCATGTGTCCTCCTTGATGGACGACCACGATGGTTTCGTAACTTCTCTCATGCACTTTCCTCCAGATCCAACAATTGTTGGTCCACGTGCCAGATCCGATGGCTCAGATATATTCTCCTCCTATGCGCTCTTCACATTGTCTGGATGTGGATTTTAACGGTCCAGATCTTCTCCTCTGCTTGATCCAACGGCTGGGATCTTATCGCAAGTTCATGTTTCGCAAGTTCTCACGAACCTTCTCGTTGACTCCTCTAAGTTGCGAGTCAGTGAAATGTTGATCTGTTGCCATAGGTCCTTTCCAATAGACAGTTCTGATGATGTCAGGACTTCACGATTTTGCAAATTCCACCCTCCTATGCAACTCAAAAGGGTTAAACTGCGTGCACCTCCTCTGGATCCAATGGTTGTTGGTCCACGCGCCCAGATCTGACGGCTCAAATCTGATCTCCTCCTGCGCTCGTTCCTCCTCTGCTTAGACATGGATCTAACGGTACAGACTCCTCTCTACAACCGATCAGACGGTTGTTGTTGCTCCTCCTCCTAAGCTTGAAATTTCTCCCATCTTGGAAGAATTCCCTAAGTGTTGAAGGCTTTGACCTTTGATTCCTTTGCGAGCCATGTGATTTTGGGTCTCGTCTGTGTTCTCCCTCCTGAGCTTTGGAAACGAATCTCAACCTCAACTCTGCGCACACTTGCGCTCTATGTGTAGCTTCGAGCTATCTCTTATGAGCTTAATAAACTCTATCCTCCAAGGGACTCAGAACGGCTAAGAGGGTTGACATGCATACATGAACTATGCCCAAGGTTGGAAAACTCATAGCTCGTGGCTCCAGCTTACACCACCACAGGATGAGTCTCATCCGCATTCTAAAGACGCTATCTCTCCTAAGATTTAGGACTTGAAACAAGTCCTCTCCGCGTGCACTCCTCGTGCTTTGACCAACCCTCAACTAGTTGTCTTCAATACTTCCGTTGAGTGTTGGCCTAGGGAACTACTTGCACAGGTCTTCCTCCAAACGAAGGATACTCCCTTTCGATACTTGAATCTCTCGCTATTCCTCCCGAGCTTCGTTGGTTATGAAGGATTGAAGAGCGTTACGCTCTTTCTCTTGGACTTAACACATAGAGGGGTTCTTCGGCGCAACTATTGCGCTCCTTCATCGGGTCTAGGACTTAAGTGGTTATGGGTTTCTGCTTACCTTGCAGAGGGCCCATGCGTATCTGCACTACCTCTCCTGAGCTTAGCCCACTCTGTCCTCCAAGGGACTTAGAACAATAGGTGGGTCTTCATGCGTACATGAAACTATACCTAAGGTTGACGAACTCACAGTTTGTGGCTCTGGCTTAAACCACCACGGAACGTAAACATTTATGAGTATAAAAACACGTCCAATTCATACAATTTCCTACTCGCCTAATTTCACATGTAGGCAGATACAAAGAAGGAAATACAATATAAATTATTAAGAAAACATAGCCCTCCCTACAACATTCATAGTATATCCAACTTTAACTCACAGTACCACTTAAATACACAAAATATGCAATTACTTATCTATTACAGGTGGTGGCCAACCAACTGACTGTGGGTGTTCGTCCTTCCACCCGACCATAGGTTCAAAGGCATTCATTCTTATCACTTTGGCCACCCCCGTGCCAAGCCATGATATCACCAGGGGACTCTCATGGTTCTCAAGGATTCTTTCTCTATTCAGCTTCTGCTTGAGTTCTGTTCTCTGCAACTCTCATATATCTCTCTCTGTTATCGCCTCGGTGAGATTTTTCATATGCTCTCCATGCATCAAGCTCGCGGCCTTCTCTTCCTTATCCCCTAGATATCTTTGCATATCCCTTACGATCTTGTGCTCTCGTATCGCTATCTTACCTACCTTCTTTTGGAAGGTTCTCGACCCATCATGTTCCTTCTATCAGAAGGAAGCTCGGGTCTGCAGATCTCTGTGGTACTTCGGGCTAACATTCTGTAACTAGACCATGCTCCCATTCATGGGGGTGGTTGATAATTCAACCACTGGTCCTTTCTTCATTAACTGTTTTTCTCTCCTTGGGATCTGAAGGAGGTTGTCATCCTCATCAAGGGAAATTTGGAGTTATTTGGTATAATGAACCCTCTTGTATAGTTTTCACATTCTTCCTCTAGTAATATCATGCCCGGTACTTTCAAGGATTCACCCCCACAGTCAGTTATTGGCAACCCAAACAATAATACATTTATATTTTCCACATGCCTCAGCATAGAAATCCTATTTTATGATTAATTACAAGCTCGGGGGAAGAGGGTGTTACAATTCCCTCCCCCTTAAAGGAACATCGTCCTCGGTGTTCTTTCTCAAAAACACCTATCATGCCTTTCTCATTTAGTTGTTTCAGAAATCTTGATCTTTCTCTCTCGGTCAGGTCATGTTTCAGACCCTTAATATTGGTCACCTACTTTCAATAATTCTTGGACAACAAGCATGTTAATCATAGTCTTATGCGAAAACATTGCATAAAAATTTCTAGGAAAATTTTCATAATCTTAGTGCAATAATTATCTGTGCAGTTTGTGGATTTGTATCCACATGGTTGTTTTGTTATCCAGGCTCATCGTTTTTCCTTGACATACCCATTGGGTGCATGATCCCAATCAATAGTTTACAATCACTATCAAGGTTTCATCTTCCTTGTGGTCACTCACCCTCTAGGCCCAAGCTTAGGCATCCCCTTCACTGCTATAGAGTCCCTCGAGTGATCCATCTTGCCTTGCCAAGGTTTTCTCGCACAGGAAGAAATACCCACTGTGTGCATGATCCCAATAGTTTAGAAGAACTATTAAGGTCTCCTTTTCCTTACATTCACTCACCCTCCAGGCCCAGGCTCAGGCATCCCCTTCATTTTTATACAGTCACTCGGGTGATCCGTCTTGCCATGCCAAGGTTTTCTTGCACATAAATAATTTTAGAGACTCTATCGAGTCTTATAGTCGAGGCGTCCCTTAGACTTTCTCTGTCAAGGCGTCCCTCCAGCTTGTGTTACCTCAATACAATATATTTCAGGCAATCATGGCTATCACGATGTTTTCATGGCTTAGTAGTAGCCATTGTTCATCATCTATCCTTTCTGGACAAATTTTTTTTTTCTTCTCACCCGCATCACAGGAATACATAAATTCATGAGACATCATCATAAATTTTTAAATTCAAAAATTTTCTTGTAAATCTGTCACCCACAGATTTCCAAATTCCATATTTTGTTTTCATATTTGTTCCACACAGGAACCAGATTCATAATTATGGAACTTTCCTTCCCATAGCAGTTTGGCTCAGCAAGTAATTGGTCTTCCTTATGGGCTTACAATGTTGCCATATCCAAGACCCCTTTGCTTCCTGCACCTTCAACTTCAATCATCCAAACAAATTGTTAGTTTCCCATGCACATATATTTTATTGCACCTTTATAACGTCGTCACAAACAATTTCAGAGTTGTGCATATTAACAATCAATTTCACTTTCTCAAAAAGGGAAATACCATTCCTTGTAGTTTGGCTCAGCAGGCAATCGGTCTTCATTATGGGCTTATAATACTGCCATATCCAAGGCCCCTTTTTCTCCCTGCAATTCATTATTTTCACAGCCAAACAAATTGTTAATCCCTCATGCATCCATGTATATATACATATATATTCAAATCCATGCATACTAACAGTTCATCGCATCTATATAAACATAAAATGGGGATTTCAATCTTTTCCTATGCCTCAACTCAATCATACCAGACCTTTCAAAACATAATTCAACATTTCAAAGGATTTTAACAAATGTGCCAATATTCATGGCCACATTCATACCCAATGCCCTCTAGTATTGTTTTCAAGTTCGTCACACCTTATTACTGGTTCTTGGCCATGGTGTGTTGGAGTTTAACCCATTGTTTCCTCATATGGTTTATTCATTTTCTTTCATTCTTACATCAGAACCATACTGCATACTATAGGTCGATCATGATCCCCAATTAGTATACATGAACTCAAAAGTTTCACATGAATGCCTTTAAGCATTCCTTGATTGTCCAATGCATTCATGACATATCAGTTCATGAATTCTTCCAAGGGATACAAACAATGTTTACTACCAGAGGTTCATACCTCCATCATTCAAGTTCTCCTTCCTAAATCATACCTTACTTGGGTACCTAAGACATACAACTGCCTTTTCAAATTTTGTGCATAACATGAGACAATAAAATATTTCAGAAGGGATTCTCACCTGAATCCTTTCAAACCTTGAGCCACATAAGAAGGAACATTTTTATAATTGTTCTTGGATGCTAGCACTCTCTTTCTGGTCTTTACCTTATCAGTAGTGCTTTAGCGGGATTTTCACAGTCCTGTCAACAATCTTTCAGTCGTAGCTTCCTCTTAGTCATCCTCTGCTTGAGGTTTCCCATCATTGGCAATTGTCTTCCTCAATAGCTCCAATTCCTTTCTATACATAGCATGCATCATCATATTCACAATTACATTTGTCGTAATATTAAACCAAATGCATGTATCATAACATTCAAATTCATAAAACATCTTCAAAATGTCCTAGCATATCTTCATGCACTTCATCACATTATCCTCAAATGTTTCCACGAGTGCAACACAAACAGATTTCGATTGTATCTTCAACAATACAATCCTTATCACTATGGTGTCAAAACATTTACTTTTATTAGTAAATCAGTTTTCTCATCCAAGAGAAAACATAATACTCAGCAAGGAAGAATTGAGAACTCTCCCCTTCTTCCAACTCTTCCTACACCGCCTGGGACTTTTCAGCCCAATTGAGTTATCTCTAAGGCCTCACTGTCTTTTCTTAATCATGGCTTCAACCAAGCCTAATTAGTTAAACGTACTCATTTATTCATTTAATCATACTCAGGGGGTTCACTAGTCTCTTACCAACTATACCGGTTTCCACAACTGCTCTTTTTCTTAACAGCCCTGGCCTAGGCTCATCCTAACTCTTAAGATACTTCAGCATGCTTTAATAGAAAAATCTTTTGCCCATAATGAATCATGAACATGTGCATCCTGCACACTACCATTCGGTTATCAGAATGGCCAATATTCATTTATTAGTCTTCTTATTCATTACATGATATTTTTCAAAATGTAATCCAAGATTCTGGTATATATATATAAGCTTGTGTCTCACTTCTTAATTCTCAACAGTCGTTAAGGTTGTGACTTCATTTTCCTGATAGAGTCTTGACATAGTTCCTCCACAGGGAACTCCTTTAGCATGCAACTTCCTTATTGCATATCCATCACTATTTGTGATGGCCTTATCCTTGAGTTAGCTTTAGTTGTTTACCAAATATTCCCTTAAGGAATATAAACATGCATCTTTGTCATGTACCCAAATTGTGTATCCATACATATTATGGTTTTTTTTTTTTTTGTTAACTTACATCTATGATGTACTTAACCATATTCATAATCCTAAACCTACTTGTAGCAGTCATGGGTATGTTTCACATCCTACATACATATCTATTTTAAAATCAGTTAACTCATGATTGTTTACAATCGTTCTCATGTGACCTTCAAGGCAGAATCAATTGCCTCTTATTATGACAACAATGCATCCTTGCTCATCCACTCTTTCTTCTATTTACACTAACTTTCTTGAGGGCATGAAACACATTCTCCTTAATCTATCATTCAAAACATAACTTTCATGACTCTTCATAATGGAGTCAACCATGCAACCATGGTATTCTTCTACTATTCATTCAATCTTGGCAACTGCTAAGCTTGCCTCACATTTCACTCATCAAGGTAACCATATTGGGCCTTTAGTATACTTATACTCTTACATCATACATGTGCATCACTCGCACATTTGATATCATTCGTATCTAACAGGTATTAATATTAGGCTTCATATCAAGAATCTTCTCAATGCATTAGATCCATGCACTCAAGCATACACACACAACTAAGTATTCATCATACTAGCTTGGTTTTATTATTAGTGTTGTTTCAGTTAGAGATTGCAGTCGCTTACATGACTAATCTCACAGTTGTAAATCATACTAGTGTTGCCTTCTCTTTATAGAAATGACCAACCAGGGTCACTTTCCCTTTTATACTATAGCAGCTGGCAAGAAAAATTTCTTGCCTCAACTTCTATAAGACTTTACTCATCTCACCTTTCCTTTGGTCATGAGGAGTTGTATACTGTGAGTTTAATATAACGCAATAATTATACTGCCAAGGATCCTACCTGATCCTGTCGAATTTCCTTTAAGCCCACAAAGGTATTAACCATCATACAATCCACCATCATTAGTGCCTGGAGTTCCAACTGCCCATGCTTAGAAGCAGTGTTACGAACACCAGGTCATCCATATTTCGGGCTTCAGTTGTCCTTGACAGAACCCTGCCACCTTCAACTATCCACATTCAAGTCTTATTATAAACGTTAATTAGCATATCCCTACTCCGATAAGAGTATTTATCACTTTGACAAAGGATTAAAGAAATTCTTCTGTTGAAATTCAACAAGAATTCCCAAAATCACAGGTTCAATCTGCAGTCCTTCTCTTCAAGGAGTAAATGCAGATAACAATATCTCCTTACGCGACTCGTGCATGAGCCCAATCAGGCCAATTGTTGTAACCATGCTCTGATACCATTTTGTAACACACCCACATTAGGCATAAAAAATTTCGATTTGATTTTCTTAAAGGACAGGAACTCCATTCATGGTTCCTAATTTGGAAGGTCAAGTAACCAGTCCTCCTGGTCAAGGATATTTTTTAACTCTGTTGAGCTGGTGAAGCTATTCGATTCCCTGTTGGAATCTCACGAACAAATCCACAGATCCTTTTTATGAAACTCTGCCTATGTGACTAAGCACCAAGCGTGACCTTCTATTCCACGCGACCACGGGTTGTGACCACGCGCCTACACAAAAGCGTTTTGAGACTTCGCATGTCGGGACTTTAACGTATGAGCCACCCCTAACTCCCCAACTCCTGAGATGCAAAAATGGCTTAACAACCATTATCTCCCTCCGCTCACGTGACCATTCCCATGACCACAGTCTTAATCCTAAACGACGCATCACATTTCACGACTTCGGGACTTTCAATGCAAGGCGCCCCAACTCCTCCAACTCTCGAGCTCTGAAAAGGGCTAACGATTCCTTAGCTCCCCCTTTGGCCTCCATCCATGTGACCACTCACTATTATCCAAGGCCTAACTCTAAAGCGCATCGGAATATCACATATCGTGAATTCTCACGGCTTCCTTCTTTGACTTCTCGTCTCTGCGAGTCAGCTAAATGATGACCTTCCGCCACGTTCCCTCCTTGGTAACAAACAGTCCCGATGATTTCGGAACGATCAACGGCTATGATCTTTTCGTGAGTTTTCACTTCGTGAATTCTCTCGACTCTTCTCTTTGACTTCTTCAAGTCGCGAGTAAGTGAAATGCTTAGCTTT
The DNA here is from genome assembly GCA_000966675.3 of Picea glauca. Classification (NCBI taxonomy): domain Eukaryota; kingdom Viridiplantae; phylum Streptophyta; class Pinopsida; order Pinales; family Pinaceae; genus Picea; species Picea glauca. The sequence goes on along the minus strand of JZKD02S1779663.1, from coordinate 112,021 downwards.
CACCACATGTCCTCCTTGATGGACGACCACAATCAAATTGTGATTTCGCACATCGCGAGTTCGAACAGTTTGTTATTTTATCTTCTTTCTCTGCGAGTTAGCAAAATGATGATCTTTCGCCACGTGTCCTCCTTGATGGACGACTAGAATGGTTTTAGAACTTCTCTCATGCACTTTCCTCCGTATCCAATGACTATTGGTCCATGTGCCAGATCTGATGGCTCAGATGTATTCTCCTCTTGCGCACTCTTCACGTTGTCTGGACATGGATTTCAATGGTCTAGATCTTCTCCTATGCTCGATCCAATGGTTGGGATCTTATCGTGAGTTTGCATTTTGCGAGTTCTCACGAACCTTCCCATTGACTCCTCTTAGTTGTGAGTTAGTGAAATGTTGATCTGGCACCATGGGTCCTTTCCGATGGATGGGTCTGATGATGTCAGGACTTCACGACTTTTCAAATTCCACCCTCCTATGCAACTGAAAAGAGTTAAACCGTGTGCACCTATTATGGATCCAACGGTTGTTGGTCCACTCGCCCAGATCTGACGGCTCATATCTGATCTCCTCCTGTGCTCATTCCTCCTCTGCCTGGATGTGGATCTAACGGTCCAGAATCCTCTCTACAACCGATCAGACGGTTGTTGTTGCTCCTCCTCCTGAACTTGAAATTTCTCCCGTCTTGGAAGAATTCTTTAAGTGTCGAAGGCTTCAACCTTTGATTCCTTTGCGAGCCCTATGACTTTGGGTCTCATCTGTGTTCTCCCTCCTGAGCTTTGGCAATGAATCTCAACCTTGGCTCTGTGCACACTTGCGCTCTACATGTAGTTTCGAGCTATCTCTTATGAGATTAATAAAATATATCCTCCAAGGGACTCAGAACGACTAAGAGGGTTGACATGTGTACATGAACTACGCCCAAGGTTGGCGTACTCATAGTTCGTGGCTCCAGCTTATGCCACCACATGATGAGTCTCACCTGTGTTCTAAAGATGTTGTCTCTCCTGAGATTTAGGACTTGAAACAAGTCCTCTCTGCGTGCACTCCTCGCACTTTGACCAACCCTCAACTGGTTGTCTTCAATACTTTCGCTGAGTATTGGCCTAGGGCACTACTTGCACAGGTCTTCCTCCAAATGAAGGATACTCCCTTTCGATACTTGAATCTCTGGCTATCCCTCCCAAGCTTCATCATTTATGAAGGATTGAAGAGCGTTACTCTCTTTCTCGTGGACTTAACACATAGAGGGGTTCTTCAATGCAACTATTGCGCTCCTTCATCTGGTCTAGGACTTAAGTGGTTATGGGTTTCTGCTTACCTTGCAGAGAACCTGTGTGTATCTGCACTACCTCTCATGATCTTAGCCCACTCTGTCCTCCAAGGGACTCAGAATGATAGGTGGGTCATCATGCGTACATGAAACTATACCTAAGGTCGACGAACTTATAGTTCATGGCTCTGGCTTAAACCACCACGAAACGCAAACATTTATGAGTATAAAAACACGTCCAATTCATACAATTTCCTACTCGCCTAATTTCACATGCAGACAGATACAAAGAAGGAAATACAGTATATATTATTAAGAAAACATAGCCCTCCCTGCAACATTCATAGTATATCCAACTTTAACTCACAGTACCACTTAAATACAAAAAATATGCAATTACTTATCTATTATAGCTGGTGGCCAACCAATTGATTGTGGGTGTTTTTCCTTCCACCCAACCATAGGCTCAGAGGAATTCATTCTTATCACTTTGGCCACCCCCGTGCCAAGCCATGATATCACCAGGGGACTCTCATGGTTCTCAAGGATTCTTTCTCTGTTCAGCTTCTGCTCGGGTTCTGTTCTCTGCAACTCTCAAATATCTCTCTCTATTATGGCCTCAGCAAGATTTTTTAGATGCTCTCCCGTCATCAAGCTTGCGACCTTCTCTTCCTTATCCCCTGGAGAGATTCGTTCTTCTCCCTTATGAGCTCATGCTCTCATATCTTGTCTCTTCTTTGTTTTCCCCCCCATGTATCTATCTTACCTTCCTTATTTTGGAAGGTTCCCGACCCATCACGTTCCTTTTTTCAGAAGGAAGCTCGGGTCTACAGATATGTGTGGTACTTCGGGCTAACATTCTGTAGCTAAACCATGCTCCCATTCATGGGGGTGGTTGATAATTCAACCATTGGTCCTTTCTTCATTAACTGTTTTTTTCTCCTTGGGATCCGAAGTAGGTTTTCATCCTCATCAAGGGAAATTTAGGCTTATTTGGTATATTGAACCCTCTCATATAGTTTTCACATTCTTCCTCTAGTGATATCATGGTCAGTACTTTCAAGGCTTCACCCCCACAGTCAGTTATTGGCAAATCAAACAATAATAAATTTATATTGTCCACATGCCTCAGCATAGAAATCCTATTTTATGATTAATTACAAGCTGGGGGAAACAAGGTGTTACACTATCATCCTTCTATGCTTATCATCATATTACTATTTGTCATATACAAAAAAAAAAGAGAATTATAATTGAAACTCCATTAACTCTACCTCCTCTCAATCTACAAATTCATAGAATCCAAAGGTCCCAACTAGTAAAGATAATTATTTCTATAAATAAATTAACATATTTTTGAATGCTCTGCAACCCTAGCCCATCGCCTCCCTGCTTTGACCCCCTCTCTCGACCCTTCCATGGCTTCGTCAATCCCGGACCTGGATCCTCCCCCAGACTTCCTTGACAAGGTCGTAGCTTTCAAGGCGCTTGTGGGTTCACTGGGAAACCCTCCCACATGCCCCAACACCTCCCAATTCGTGAAAAAATTGGAGCAGATCCCTGAAGTGAAGATCCTCTGTATTGCAATGAGAAGAAAGGCCCTTTTCTTTTCCTCTAGAGCACTAGTAGGTATGTTCATGGGGTTATGGCCTTCACCTCGTCAGATCGATCTTTGGATTAGAGAAAATGGAATACATTGGTACAGGGATGCATGAATGACTTCTTCTATGGTAAGTGCTTCTATATTTTTTATTTTGAGCACAAAGTAGATAGAGATCTCATTTTCAGAAATGGTCCTTACTTCTTTGGCCCAAGAGGGTTATACCTAAATAAATGGACTCCATATTTTTACCCAAAAAATGACATTCCATCAGCTGTCTCGATTTGGGTGAGACTTCCCCACTTTCCTTTTCGCTGTTGTGGTGACAAAGTTCTAAAAAGTATAGGTGACACTTTGGGAAAATTCATTGATAGGACTGAACCTAAAACTAGTATGTACTTGTGTTCTAGGATTTGTGTTGAAGTAGATCTAGAAAAAGGGCTCTAGGAGGCAATCAAGCTAAAATTAGATGACTGGACCTACATTCAAAAGCTATATTATGAGCATCTCTCATTCAAATAAAATTCATGTCATGAATATGGTCATTTTTCTAAAAATTCTCCCAGTAATAAACAAACTCAAGAAGTTGATGCAACACAATAAGAGGAAGGTTGGCAGTAGGTTAGAAAGAAAGCCAATAATGGTAAAGGATCAGGCTCGGAACCTGGGTCCTCGGGATCTATCCCCAATCTGGGGCCCTCTTGTCAAAACCCTCCTCCCAAATCCCCCCCTAAGAAATCTTCTCCCAACCCCTCCAGCATCCCCCTCTTTCCCAACCAAAATTCCTTTGAACTGCTTAGCGAAACTTCATCAAAGAAAAACCCTCCTTCATTGTCTGTGTTGGATCCTATCTCCTTTTCTTCCCCAGCTATAGACAGAATGGCAGAAGATTCAGACAAATACACACAAGAAGTGGATCAGCAAGTAAATGAAGAACCCCCCTTAAAAGCACAATACAACTAGGAAGTGGAGGAAGGACAACTCCCACCAGAAAAACCTAGAAAGTCAGGTTGAAGATCAAATAAAGAAGTCAGAGAAGAAAAAAAATCAAAAGAAAAGGCACAAGACAAGCAGCAGTCTATAGAAAAATCCATTTATACTTCAACAAGAAAAGGAGGAACTAAAGGATCGGACCTCCCGACTCATGGAAATCGGGCCTCGTCCACCCCCCGTCAATGAATCTTCTTTCTTATAACTCTAAGGGATTTCACATCAAATTCAAATTTGAAGCCCTAAGAGATCTAAAAACTATGGCCAACCCATCAGTAATCATCCTCGAGGAGACCAAATTGGAGGCATCAATTATTCTAGAAATGACAAAAAAGGTTTTCAAAACCACCGTTGGATCAGCTGTAAGCTCTCAAGGAGCCTCTGGCAGCATAGAAACTCTTTGGGACGATCAAATCTGGACTCTCGAGGTAACTCTAGAAAATCAAACACTATTACATATAGGGTAAAAAATTGACGAACTATTACAACGATTGTGATAAAATCAATTTTTTTGTCGAAAAAAAATTAAAAAAATGAAATTTTACTGGTTTTTTTTTTAAATTAGTCCCGATAACGTCGGATTTTCGACGTGTTCTAAGGTCGTCAAAAGTACAACGCCTAGTTCTGACACTTTAATATAGTCGTTTGTAGGTCAACATAATGGCCATTGACTTCGAAATGGTCAACCTTAATTTAGGGTTATAGTCGTCGGAATTTCGACAATGACGAATCTATAAATTAGTTAATTCGAACCGAATTTCGACTAATTTGTTATAGTTGTGACATCTTTTATGTGTTATAGCTCTGCTAATCTTCATTTTTATGTGAAGGTTTGCTTGTTTATTAAGAGATCGAACTGATCTTTGATCTACAGAGCTTAGTTTTGTGATCATTTTTCAAGGCGTGCAAGAGGATTTTAAACTTTGAAGGTTATTTAAATATTTTTTTTCTTTTGTCTCCTTTAATATTTTATAACCTTATACGTTTATGTAGATTTTATGTCGTCTGTGAACATGCTAATTTTTCCATGCTTATATGTGACTTGATCTCTTGCCCTAGTTCTATTATGTCGTTTGATTATGTTACTTGGTTATGATGAAGTGTTGAAGCTTATGTGGTAAAATATATTGTATGGTTTGGTCTATTGCATTTCAATAATCGAATAGATCTAGCACATCATCACTGAACTTTATAACATAATCGTCTCAATATTTTGGTTGTGGTGAAGAATGTGGATATATTATGGACAAGGTGACGAGAGATGTTATTTCCCTTGCGCTAAATGCGGAGCACAAAATTCAGAAGAATTTTAATAAAAACAGTTTTAAGACATTACAGAACCCATGGGCACATTGAAGGTGGACCAAATGAATATCGTCCCTTGGTAAACTATATATTCATTATTATATCTTTATATTGATTGTATTTATAAAATTTTATATTGTTTAAATATTTCTTATGCAGTACACTAATTTTTCATGACTGTTTGTAATTATAAAGTAAGGTTGGCCCCCCTAAGTGTCTGAACACGCCAAGTACTAGCAGAAATGATGTTGTACTACAAGGTGCCGAGGAATTTGGAGTGTTGAATATTGAACATCAAGTTAATGATCCTATGGAAGAAGATGAAAATAATAACAATATAGTTGAAGACGATGGGACAAATGAATTGATCCATGACTTGTTCACTCGACTAGACGAGGATGATGATGAGGACATTGGTGATCTTGACGTACCTCTGCTAGAGAAGGCCGAAAAACCACTTTATGAAGGTTCAAAAGTAAATCTTCTTTTTGCTACATTATTGTTGGTGAACTTAAAGGTTTTGAATGGTTTGTCAAATAGTTGTATGACACAGATCCTAAGGTATGTAATATGGTTCATCATCACGTTTACATAAAGGTTGATTTTTTTTTTTTTTTTTTAGTTTTAATTAATGTTTGAAATAAGAATTAAATATTTACAAATCATAACATTCTTTACACTGATTACTTATTTTTTATGTCGTAGATTGTTAGGTGAATTTATGTTACCATCGTCAAATATTTTACCTCGCATATACCGAGATTTAAATGCCATTATGAAAGAAATTGGAATGGAGTATCAAAATATAGATGCATGTCTCAATGATGATATTATATACTATGGACAACATGCATCGAAAACACAATGCCCACAATGTCAGACCAGTAGATATCGAACCGATCGACTAACAAAAAAGGTGCCTCGTAAGGTTCTTCGTCATATTCCCATAATTCCACGTTTGCAACGATTGTTCCAATGCGAAATCATAGCACAGTTTATGGATTACCATGCCTGTAATAGAAGTGGATATGGTTTTCTTCGAATGCCTGCAGATGGTTATGCATTTAAGGAAATTAAGGAAAAATGGTCAGTTTTTAAAGATGAACCTCGTAATGTTAGGCTTTCATTGGTCGCTGATAGTGTTAATCCATTTGGGGAGCTCAGGTCTATTTACTCAGTGTGGTGAATTTTTGTTATCAACAATAACATTCCTCCTTGGATGTCAATAAAGAGGGAGCACATAATGTTGACAATGATTGTTTTAGGTATGTAATGTTATCATTAATTTTCTGAATGTAAGATTTCATCTGTACTTCTTGTTGCATAATATCTTGTATTTATTTATTTACTTATATATGCACATCACGTTAGTAATTATGTGTAATTTCAAACAATTAGGTAAGTACCAGGTTAAAGATATGAATGTATATATCGAGCCTCTCATCGATGAGTTACTAAATTTATGGGTCGTCATCACTATGTATGACGTTTGTAAACAAATAAGGCAAAAAAAATTTCAATTACGTGGAATACTTGTATGGACAATTCATGATGCCCCAGGACTAACACATTTTTGTGGTATGTAACGATCCATTTCACTTTAATTATAGTATATAATTATTTGAAGATACCATGCTGCATTTTTTTTTAAACAATCCCCTTCGTATAATTGACATAATTATTAATCCAACTTTTGCAGGTCTTCAAACAAAGGGTATATTTGCATGTCCTGTTTGTGGTCCTAAGATCAAATCTCGGCGTTCAAAAACTTTATGAAAGGAGGTGTTTTATGAGTATAGGAACTTACTCTCTAAGAACCATAGATATCGTACTATTTAAAAACATATTTTCAATGGGAAAGAAGAGACTGGATTAAAACCACGAAGAATGACACCTCACCTATGGAAGTTGGAATATAACAAAAGTCGTCGAGATGGTATATTGCAATTTGTTTATGTAATATTGTATATGTAATGTTATGAATTTTTATTTTATTGAATTTATTTTATGCTTCATCAATGTCGTGAAGGTATTAACAATGGGCTCCCACGAGGAATAAAAAGTTATCCCTCTCAATTCATGAGGTTGCCCTACTATCAGTGTCACATACCCACTGCGGCGTAATAGATGTTTTTCCTTTTCTTGAGGGACAGAATCCCCGAGACCCTACGAGGCTTAGCACAGGCTGCAGATGCCACCTCTGCCTCGGCAGAGTCTCTGCGCAACCTCCCAATCTTAAGGATAGTTCAGTTTCTTTTATGAGCCAAAATGGCTTCTTTTGATTCCTTGCTGGAATCTCAATTCAATCGATCCACAGGTCCTTCGGAAGTTCCCCTATGTGAATAGCACTAGGCACGAGCTCCACGACTCCCAAGTGACCACAGCGCTATGATCAAGGCCTATTCCCAAAGGCACTTGTCGCAACTCACCATCTCGTGAGTTCGCGAGTCGAAGCTCTCGACGCCAACTTTCCAATCTCGCGATACCTGAGATCAAAAAATGGGTATAGCTCCCTTCTGTCAGCGCCCTCCACGCGTGACCATCGGCTAGGCTAAACACTAGCTCCCGTTGCAACTCACGACCTCGCAAGTCGAATGGTTGAACCTCCTTTCACACTTCTCGCAACTCGCCACTTCGCGAGTTGAAGCGTCGAGCTCCTGTCCTCGTATCTCGTGAATCCTCGAGATGTGAGAAGTCAATGGAGTGTTGACCCCTTTTCCCAGGAGACGCGTCTCTGCCTGTCAACCACGCGGGCCCCACCTTGTGGTTCTTGCCACGTGTCCACACTCATGCCTCGGCTCTCGGCACTTCACGACTTCTGATGTCGAGAAGAGGTTCTCTCAACCTCCGAACCTCCGAATGCACTATGCGCGTGATGAAGCTCCTGATCCAACGATCCTTCCTTGAACTGGATCCAACGACTGTCCTTTCTCTTCATGATTTTTCCACTCGTGACTTGGAGCACCCAACTCCTGGGCTCTCACCTTGCGAACCTCCTAGTTCGCAAGATCCCTCGATCTCTGCCACCTGTCCTCCTCAGATGGAAGGTCCTGGTCTTCTCGCGACTTCACCACTCGCAATGTCTAGGCACCCAACCTTGGCACCTTCCCTTTACAAAACCCTGATAAGCGATGTTAACTTTCCCTCTCACGTTCTCACTATTCACAACTTCACAAGTCGAAGGGTTGAACTCTCGTTCCCTTATCTCACGAATCCCCGAGACGCGAGAAGTCAATGGGTGTTGACTCCTTTCACTAGGTGACACGTGTCCACCTATCTATCGCATGGGCCCACCTTGCGGTTCTACCACGCGTCTCTCATCCCCAGCTTCGTCACTTTGCGACTTCGCTTCCTAAAGCGCTACCTCCTTTGTATCCCAACACCCAAAGTGTTGAGATCCCGAACTCCTCGCTACTCCTTATCGCAACTCGCGACTTCGGGGCTTTCGGGACAAAAGTCTCGAACTCCTATCCGCCGATATGCCAAAATTATGACACATCATCAACGCAAGTCCCACAATGGAACTTCCCGCCTTTTTGGAGTTTCGGAATTCACGACTTCACGAATCCTGATGCTAAGCTTTCGGTTCTTCAACCCATGAAACCCCGAAATACCGAGTTTCGATGCATTTCACCAATAACTGGCTCACACAAATCCTTTCGCCCCTTTGGGACTTCGCCTTTCGCGACCTTGCAAATATTGAGGCAAGGGTTTTAACCCTTCAACTTGAGAATCCATGAAATGAGATTACGCGAGTGATCCAATGGTTCTTGTCAACTCAGATCCTACGGTCCGATTTCTCCCAAACTTAAAACTTGAAAAATAGGCTTACCGTAACTCCCCTGCTCCTCTACAAGATCTGACGGCTCTCGAAACTTCGTGAATTCTCCACAGAGAATTCCAACCATCCAATGCCTCCTTGACGACTCTTGTGAAGCGAACACGGTAATTCCTTTGTTGTTATTTCGATATTTCAAGAGGATCATTCTTCCTCATACAGGGTTACTAAGACTTGTGCCTTCAAATCCTTTTCCAGGTTCTTGGTGAGATTTCTAAGAAGGGTGTCTCTATAGGGAGATCTATCTAGGGTATTACCTGAGGATGAATAAGGACATAGATTTCCCAAAAGCAGACTTGAAGTCTAAATTAGATCGGTATCCATATAAATAGCGATTTATAAAACATAAGCCATACGTAGTCTTTCCATTATAAGCATGCAACCACCATTTCTGAATCAAAACACTACATAGGCAGTCTTATACTCAAACCATTCATAATACTGCACAGACTATGAGCATACATGTCAGCATATAAATTTCAAGATGCAAGATGTAAAAACACGTATCAGAAATAACACCAGATGTGATTGCAACTACTGAGAGGGGTGCTCGTTTCCACCCAACCATAGGCTCAGTGACTCCCAACGGATTTACCACTAGCCACCCCTGAGCTCAGACCATGATGCTACGAGACTGCGTCTTTGTTTACCAGTGACCGAGAATGAAGGTTACTCTCCTTCTTCTCTTCTATCACTCACTCTATGTTTTTCCAGAGTTCTTCTTCCTCTTTCCCTCGCGTCTGCCCCCTGATCGCCCACTCTTCATGTATTTTCTCCTTTCGGAGAGGTTGCGTGTGGCGCGATCTTCCTCGCAGTGGTCAGGTCTGAGGACTCTACGGATGGGCGGTTCACCCCCATCCCTCATTACTCATGAGGAGCCCTTTACCTACCAATCCTAACGAGTCGTTTAATTCGGGGCCAACGAGCCGCTCTTGGTTCTCTGGGCCAGTGAAGTCCAAATACAATATTGGTTTTGGTGGAAGTTAACGCCACCTTTCCAGGTGCCTTCCACCACCTTTCTTTAGCCATTTTGGTCTCTTTTTCAAGACCTTCCCCTCTCAACAGTCCTGCAATACATATATATATTTATATTATTATTTACATTCATCGACCTTTTCCACAAGGTCCATTCACATCACACATTCACATTTTTGGGCTTGCCACAGTTCTTGGCCAGTATAGTTATTTTTAGAGACTGGGGGAAACAGGGTGTTACAATTCCCTCCCCCTTAAAGGAACATCATCCTCGATGTTCTTATCTATCAACATGACATGCATGTATAGAAGTAAACAAAATTGGGTATGCATGTCTCATGGCATCCTCCATTCCCCACGTAGCCTCATATGGGCCAAAATGTCTCCACTACACCTTGACCTGTGCAATGGTTTGGTTCCGGAGTGGGGTTTTCCTTTCTGTCCAGTATGCACTGAGGTTCTGGTAGAAATTATCCCTCTAGTTCCACCTAAATCACAGACCAATCAATTATATGGTTAGCATCATGTACATATTTCTTCAATAATGAGACATGGAATACATTATGTGCTTTGACTGTGGGAGGAAGTGCTAGCCTATAGGCTACAGGTATCACTCTATCTAGAACCTCAAAGGGTCCACAATAATGAGGTGTCAACTTGCCACAAGCTCCCATTTTTAGAGAACTCTTCTAGGGTCTAACTCTGATATATACATGATCTCCCGTTTTGAACTCTCTTGGAGTTCTCTTTTGGTCGGCATAACTTTTCTGTCGGTTCTGGGCGACCTTTAGGTTTTGTTTTATCTAAGTCACCTGCTATTCCATTTCTTTCAACATGTCGGGTCCAAAAGAAATCTTTTTTACGGGATTACTCCAGCTGACTGAAGTGTTACATGGTCTACCATAGAGGGCTTCGAAGGGACTCATCTTCAAGGATGCTTGGTAGCCGTTGTTGTAGGCGAATTATACCAGTGGTAGGTAGTCTTCCCACTTCCTAGGTTGATGCATTACATGCATCCTTAGCATGTCTTCAAGTATTTGGTTCACTCATTCTGTTTGTCCGTCAGTTTGAGGGTGATAGGTGGTGCTAAACAGCAATTTGGTCTCTAAGCCATCCATCAGTGATTTCCAAAAGTTATAAGTAAATTTTGTGTCTCTGTCAGACACGATCTCTTTCGGCATACCATGTAGTCTGAATATCTTCTTCATGAATACCTGGGCGATGTCTATTGCCTTGCAAGTCGACCTAACGGGGATGAAGTGAGTAGACTTGCTCAATTTATCCACCACCACCATAATGGCATCATTTTGTTTGTTTGAGGTTGGTAATCCAGTGATGAAATCCATGGAGATGGTTTCCCATTTCCATTTTGGGATTGGTAAACGTTGCAATAATCCTACTAGGTGTTGATGTTCTGCTTTAGCCTGTTGGCACTCTATGCATTTGGCCAAGTACTCGGCTATGCCTTTCTTCATTCCAAGCCAATAGAATTGTCGCCTAGTGGCCGTGATCATCTTCTGGTATCCTGGATTACCAGAGTAGGGTCTTTTATGTAGTTCATCCAGTATGAACCTCTTCAAGTCATCACAATCTGGAATATAAAATCTTCTTTTGTAAGTGAGCAGACCTCCTTCGGTCATCTGGTAGCCTTCATATATTACTCCGACGGGCTCTCGCTATATGTACAAGGTCATGGTCTGGACAAATGGATCTGTCTTTTGTGCATTTCTGACTCTTTCTTTGACATCCATCTCACAGGTGCTCACCGCTGCCAGGTGAACTATTTTCATACTTCTGCTAAGGGCATCAGCCACCTTATTTTCCTTTCCTTTAATGTGTTTGATCTCGAAATCAAACTTGCTAAGGAGGGCCATCCACCTAGCTTGTCTAGCATTGAGCTTTGGTTGATCAAACAGGTATCGAAATCCACAGTGATCTGTCATAAGTACAAATTTTCTTCTCAGGAGGTAATGCCTCCACATTTTCAAGGCATGCACTATGGCAGCCAGCTCTAGATCATGGGTCACATAGTTGACTTCATGCTCATTCAATTTTTGAGATTCATAGCAGATCACACTTCCTTCCTTCATAAGGAGTCCTCTGAGCCCTTCCTTATAGGCATTTGTGCACATGAGGAAGTCATCTTCTGGATCGACGATCTTTAGCACGGGCGCATGGGTCAGTAGATGTTTCAGGGTTTGAAATCTTTCTTCACATTTCTATGTCCACAGGAATTTTGTCCCCTTCTTCTGGAGGGCAGTGATTGGACAACCAATCTTGGAGAATCCTTTCATAAATGTCCTATAGTATCCTACTAATCCCATAAAGGATCTGATGTCCAAAACATCTTTTGGGGTAGGCCATTCCATGATAGACCTGATTTTGTCAGGGTCTACCGCTATTCCTTCTTCGGAGAGAACATGGCCTAAGTAATGTATTTGCTTCTGGAAGAATTCACATTTGCTAAATTTGGCATAGAGATGATGTTCTCTTAGCACTTGCAGCACAAGTCTAAGATGTTATTCATGCTCTTTTCTGTTCTTGGAGTAAATTAATATATCTTCAATAAAGACACGCACAAATTTGTCTAGGAACTTGCTGAGTACATTGTTCATCAAGAACATAAAAGTGGCAGGGGCATTGGTCAACCCAAATGGCACCACCACAAACTCATAATGACCATACCTTGTTCAGAAAGAAGTTTTATGGATGTCTTCACCCTTGATTCGGACTTGATGGTAGCCCGACTTCAAATCAATCTTTGAGAAAATAGACGCACCCCCCAATTGATCGAACGGGTCATCGATCCTGGGCAAGGGGTACTTGTTATTTATGGTTACCTTATTGAATTGCCTATAATCTATACACAGTCTAAGGGTACCATCCTTCTTTTTCACAAACAGGACTGCTGCTCTCCATGGAGACACATTGGGTCGAATATAACCTTTATCCATCATTTCTTTTAATTGCAATTTGAGTTCAACTAACTCGGGTGTGCTCATCCAGTAGGGTGTCCTAGACACCAGCACCACTCCTAGTACAAGTTCTATCGAGAAGTCTATGTCCCTTCTCGGAGGTAAACCCAGTACCTCTTCCGAAAACACATCTCTGTATTCTCTCAGGATAGGGTGATCGTTAGGGCTTGGTTTTTCACCTTCGATTGTTTTCAACACCTGTATTTCATATAGAGGGCATCCCTTTCGGCAATACTTTCTCATTTGCAGAGCTCATATTTGTCTCACTGAGACAGGTTTTCGGATCGCTTGAAGGGTTATCTTTTTCCCTTCTTTACTTACACATTCTAAGGTTTTATGGTAACATTCCAATCTGGCTTTATGGCCAGCTATCCAGTCCATACCGATCAGCAGATCATACCATCCCAGGGGTAATAAGTTAAGGGTTGCTTGGGTGGGGAATTCACCCAACATTAATTGGCAGGCTAGTATGACCTCTGCTATCCTCCTTTTGGTGCCAGTGGCTAACTGTACCAACCATGGCTTGGTATGTTTTTGTGGCTGTAGTTTACACTTGTCAACAACTTTAGGGGCTATATAACTCAAATTTGAACTAGGGTCAATTAAAACAGACACTAGATGGTTGGAAATCATACCTTCTATTTCCACTGTTGAAGCTTGGTGGTCGGCTTGGTTATTATCCAAGGCTGCATAAATTTGTGGCACACTCCTGGCCACATCATTGATGGTAGTAGCTTCTTGGATGTTATAAATCCTCTGACTATTATGTTGTCAGTGTGGACAGTCTCTCAATAGATTTTCTTCCCCGCAACCCCATCATTTCAAAGGTTCTCTCTTTGGGTTATCAGTCTTCACTGATATGGTTCCAGAAGTTTTATTTCCGCTCAAGGAGGGAAAATTTTGTTGGTGCATACTTCGGGTTGGGAAGCTCATTCTTGGGTTCTTCTTATAGTTCTTAAACCCTGGGGATTTAATTCCCCTTTTCTGAAATCTTGAACTATTCTTCTATTTCCATCCTTCATGAGGTTCTGCTCGATGCCCAAACTGTTCATGATAATAGGTCTCCTTTCGAATAGTTCCTTCTAGAGTCTTTGGCTCATCAAATTCAATTCTGTTCCGATAGTCCTTAGGTAGTCCACTGATGAAGCGTTGCACCTTTGCCTTTTTGACCTTGATATAGGGTACATACCTCAACAAATCGAGGAATTTGTTGACATATTCTTCTATAGTGAGTTGTCCCAGTTTGAGTTCATAAAACTCTTTAGTCTTTTCGTCGAAATATTTTTCCGACAGATACTTCTTCCAGAAGTATTTCTCAAACCATTCCCAAGACAGGTCCTCTTCGCGAACCCCTTTCACATTCTTAAGGTCTTCCCACCAAATGGAATCCTTTCCGTTCAAGTTGAAGGTGGCCACTCGGGCCTTCATATTTTCTAAAAAGTCATGGACTCTGAAATACTTCTTTAGTCCAAGAAACCAGGCCTTTGCTTCCTCTCCCTTCTTTATTTCACCGTCGAAGGAGGGTGGTTTGGCTTTTCTGAATTCTTCGAATTTCCGACCTTTGGAAGGCTTTTGCTTCTTCTGTTTCTTTCGGGAATAGGAACTGGTTCTGCTGTTAGAAGAGCCCTCCAAATCACCAGCTTCCTTCTCAGAGGAATCATCTGACACTTGTCCTTTACCTCTGGGGTGGACCTTTTTCGAGGTTCTCCTCTTAGTGTGACCACTGATATGACCATGTTTCTAAGTTTCAGGTTCATGCTGCATTTGTCTTTGTAGATCGGATAAACTCTTTAGTAAGACTACGTTAATTTATGTTTTCTTTTCTTGTTCTTTCATCATCCTTTCATTGTCGTCTTTACAGCTTTGTAATTCGACCATGAGGCTCCTCACAGTCTCAGCTAGACCTGGAGGGGTCCCTGCTACCCTCCTTTCGTCGGACTCTTCATCTCTATTGTGGGAGCCTTCTCCCACTTCTTGGTGAGTCACCATACTATGCGTTGATAATTTCCCGCGGTTGATCTTCCTCTTGTGTGCAAAAGGAAAAACGTTGGTTGTTAGTCAATATTTATATTTATTTATAGCCAGTACATAATTCATATTTTCGCATGTACACACACACAATAGGGGTTTTTCATTATTAACTTCGTCTTTTGATTAGGAAGGTTAAGATAGGGGGTTACTCTTTTTAAGAGTGTTTTGAACAGAGATTCTGCTCAACTCGTTCATGAGCCCAAGTAGGTCAAGTGTTGTAACCATGCTTTGATACAAATTTGTCACATACCCATTGCAGCGTAATAAATTTTTCGCCTTTTCTCAAGGGAAAGAATCCTTGAGACCCTATGGTGCTTAGCACAGGCTACAGACGCCACCTCTGCCTCAACAGATTCTCTGAGCAACCTCCTGGTCTTAAGGATAGTTTAGTTTCTTTTATGAGCCGAAACGGCTTCTTTTGATTCCTTGTTGGAATCTCAATTCAATCGATCCACAGGTCCTTCGAAATTTCCCCTGTGCGAATAGCACTAGGCACGAGCTCCACGACTCCCAAGAAACCACAGCGCTATGACCAAGGCCTATTCCCAAAGGCGCTTGTCGCAACTTGCCATCTCGCGAGTTCGCGAGTCAAAGCTCTCGACTCCTCCTTTCCAATCTCGCAATACACGAGATCACAAAATGGGTATAGCTCCCTTCTGTCGGCGTCCTCTACATGTGACCACCGGCTAGGATAAAAACTAGCTCCCATCACAACTCTCGACTTTGCAAGTCGAAGGGTTGAACCTCCTTTCACACTTCTCACAACTCGCCACTTCGCGAGTTGTAGTGTCGAGCTCACGTGCTCGTATCTCATGAATCCCCGAGACAGGAGAAGTCAATGGAGTGTTGACCCCTTTTCCCAAGTGACGTGTGTCCGCCTGTCAACCACGCGGGCCC
This sequence comes from Picea glauca, assembly GCA_000966675.3. Lineage (NCBI taxonomy): Eukaryota > Viridiplantae > Streptophyta > Pinopsida > Pinales > Pinaceae > Picea > Picea glauca. The sequence continues at coordinate 96,140 of JZKD02S1779663.1, read as the reverse complement.
CACCTTGTGGTTCTTACCATGTGTCCACACTCGTGCCTTGGTTCTCAGCTCTTCACGACTTCTAATGTCGAGAAGAGGCTCTCTCAACCTCCGAACCTCCGAATGTGCGATGTGCACGATGAAGCTCTTGATCCAATGGTCCTCCCTTGACCTGGATCCAATGCTTGTCCTTGCTCCTCACGATTTCACCACTCACGACTTGGAGCACCCAACTCCTGGACTCTCACCTTGCGAACCTCCGAGTTCGCGAGATCCCTTGATCTCTGCCACCTGTCCTCCTCAGATGGACAGTCCTGATCTTCTCGCGACTTCTCCACTCACAAGGTCTAGGTGCCCAACCTTGGAACCTTCCCTTCATAAAACCTCGAGAAGTGATGTTATCTTTCCCTCTCACATTCTCGCTATTCGCGACTTCGCAAGTCGAAGGGTTGAACTCTCGTTCCCTTATCTCACAAATCCCCGAGACGCGAGAAGTCAACGGGTGTTGACTCCTTTCACTAGGTGACATGTGTTTTCCTATCTATCGCACGGGCCCTCCTTGCGATTCTACCATGTGACCCTCATCCCCAGCTTCGCCACTTCGCAACTTTGCTTCCCAAAGTGTTACCTCCTTTGTATCCTGACACCCGAAGTGCATAGATCTCAAACTCCTTGCTACTCCTTATCGTAACTCGCGACTTCGAGACTTTTGGGACAAAAGTCTCGACCTCTTATCCGCCAATATGCCAAAATGCCAAAATTTCGACACATCGTCAACACGGGTCCCACAACGGAACTTCCCTCCTTTTTGGAGTTTCGGACTTCACAACTTCGTGAATCCTGATGCTAAGATTTCGATTCTTCAACCCACGAAACCCTGAAATACCGAGTTCTGATGCATTTCACCAATAACTGTCTCACACAAATCCTTTCACCCCTTCGGGACTTCGCCTTTCACAACCTCATGAATCTTGAGGCAAGGGTTTTAACCCTTCAACTCACGAATCCATGAAATGAGATTACGTGAGTGATCCAACGGTTCTTGTCGACTCAGATCCTACAGTCTGATTTCTCCCGAACTTAAAACTTGAAAAATAGGCTTACCGTAACTCCCCTTCTCCTCTGCAAGATCTGACGGCTCTCGGAACTTCGCGAATTCTCCACAGAGAATTTCGATCGTCCAATGCCTCCTTGATGACTCTTGCGAAGCGAACATGGTAATTCCTTTGTTGTTATTTTGGGATTTCAAGAGGATCATTCTTCCTCATACAAGGTTACTAAGACTTGTGCCTTCAAATCCTTTTCTAGGTTCTTGGTGAGCTTTCTAAGAAGGGTGTCTCTATAGGGAGATCTATCCAGGGTATTACCTGAGGATGAATAAGGACATAGATTTCCCAAAAACAGACTTGAAGTCTAAATTAGATCGGTATGCATATAAATAGCGATTTATAAAACATAAGCCATACGTAGTCTTTCCATTATAAGCATGCAACCACCATTTCTGAATCAAAAAACTACACAGGTAGTCTTATACTCAAACCATTCATAATACTGCACAGACTATGAGCATACATGTCAGCATATAAATTTCAAGATGCAATATGTAAAAACACTTATCAGAAATAACACCAGATGTGATTGCAACTACTGAGAGGGGTGATCATTTCCACCCAACCATAGGCTCAGCGACTCCCAATGTATTTACCACTAGCCACCCCCGAGTTGAGACCACGATGCTGCGAGACTGTGTCTCTGTTTACCAGTGACCGAGAATGAAGGTTACTCTCCTTCTTCTCTGCTATCACTCACTCTGTGTTTTTCCAGAGTTCCTCCTCCTCTTTCCCTTGCGTCTGCCCCCTGATCGCCCACTCTTCCTGCCTTTTCTCCTTTCGACGAGGTTTTGTGTGGCATGATCTTCCTCGCAGTGGTCAGATCTGAGGACTCTACGGATGGGTGGTTCACCCCCATCCCTCATTACTCATGAGGAGCCCTTTACCTACCAATTCTGAGGAGTCGTTTAATTTGGGGCCAGTGAGCCGCTCTTGGTTCTCTGGACTAGTGAAGTCCAAATACAGTATTGGTTTCGGTGGAAGTTAACGCCACCTTTCCAGGTGCCTTCCACCACCTTTCTTCAGCCATCGTGGTCTCTTTTTCAGCACCATCCCCTCTCAGCAGTCCTGCAATACATATATATATATATTTATATTATTATTTACATCCATCGACCTTTTCCACAAGGTCCATTCACATCACACATTCACATTTTTGGGTTTTCCACAGTTCTTGGCCAGTATAGTTATTTTTACAGACTGGGGGAAACAGGGTGTTACAATCATGACCTAAAAATAGCTCATTTGTTTGATATAATGCATATCAGGAAAAATGTGACAAAAACATTATGGTGAATCATAGATGGTAGGAGGGATAAAGAAAAATTCACCAAGATTTGTAGTGACCTTCAGGAAGCCAATCATGCAATGCAAAGTGGGATCCAATCAAATAGCGACGGAGATCAAAATAGTCTTCCCTGGTTATTAACAGAGCAACAAAGAAATGATGTAAAAGAGGTCATTCGGAGAATAAAATTTCCTACGGGTTTTTCTTCAAACATAAATAATATCTTAACAAAGAAAGGTGAATTTGGTGGGGTAAAAACACATGATTGGCATACCTTCATTAAGGTAATTATTTTTCTATATATATATTTATATTGGTATACATATTTTTAGTTTTGTTTTATTATACTTTAGAATCAAATAACGATCGATTTTGATTGTTACAGTATGTTCTACCTCTATCTCTCCCAGACCACTTCGACAACAACGTTAAACAAGTTATATATGATCTTGGCAAATACATGAGGTAAGTAGTAAATTATATGCAGATTGTTTTTTCCATTTTGTTATTCAAGATCTTAATGACATATGTTTTACTTATAATGTAATATATTAATTTATATGTTTTGTTGAAACATGGTACTTGCTTGAAACATCGACTATAGATGGTTGTCATT
>JZKD02S1779663.1:77796-93098 GCA_000966675.3 Picea glauca | reverse complement strand
GTTGTCATTGAAAGAAATCCATCAAGAAGATATAAAGTATTGGAAGAGAGAAATTCCTCGGCTAATGTGTGAAATGCAAAAGTATCTACCTTCGGCATTTTTCAATGCACAAGAACACTACCTATACACCAAGTTGAGGAGATTGAATTGTGTGGACCAGTACACACAAGGTCAATGTGGATGGTGGAGAGGCACCTGAAATCATTAAAGGCTTTGGTTAGAAAAATAGCACATCCCGAGGGCTCTATGGTGGAGGGATATATGTTATATCAATCGATGGTGTATATTAGTCAATATCTTCCTAAATTAGCCGCAAATATGCATGTGGATCGCATTTGGGATGTGAACTCCATTAAAAAATTTGAAGGGGAGCACCTGTTGGGGAAAGGTATAATGACGAAAGTGAAAGGTAATTAGGTTTATAATACATCTGACTTTTCCTTTTTATGTGTATCATACTTATTTAATTTTTATGCTTTCATTAATTATTAATATTTTATACCTTGCTAACTAACATATATTGGTGAATTATGATTTTTTGATACAGTTGGTCGAGAGTGGGATTCACTACATATATACATTGCAAACAATATTGACTAGATGAAGGTATGGATTGATAGATGCATACAACGTGAAGGTAGGTTATCATGGGAAGGGGTGTCTACATTGGTTATAGAAGTTCATCGTAATGGAGATACCAATCTTACGCAGCAAGAAATTGATTTAGCACATGGTTTGAAAGATAAACAGGCAAGCATGTTATTCATCCAATATAATTTCATTGTGTTATTTCATAAATTATTAATTTTAGTGTCGATGTGTTTTTCCCATCCATACATTACAAGTTATGTGAAATATGTTTTATGTGTCTGGCATATTGTAGTTGAAACATCACAAGGCTATGTGGTGCAATGGTCATAAATTTCGCATCAAAAAGTTGGACGAAAAGAGGAAAACTTTTGATTGTGGGATAACTGCAGTCTTTGAGGTCACTAATGTTTCCTCTAGAAGTGACAGACGTCTCGAAGTCTCTGAAAATTGATACTATGAGTATTTGGAGGACATACTTGAGTGTGACTTTAAATCCTTCAAAATAGTTTTGTTTGATGTCAAATGGTACAGGCTACGAATGAATGAACGTGACTTTCATAGAACTGTTATTCTACATGATAACATATTTACCATGGTTAATACAAGGTCATTTGAGCCAGGAACATATCATTATGTTATTCCAAGCTAATGCGAACAAGTCTTCTACTCAGAGGTTCCAGGTAAAGCAGGTTGGTCATTTGTTGTTAGGTATGATCCAAGAGGAAGGCCAGTAAAGTATAATATTGTAGAGGAAGAAAATGATCTTGAAGAAGAAGATGATGCAGAGAAACAGGTAGTCGATGTAGCAGATGTCTTGAATGAAGAGCCTAAAGGAGATGAACCAAATGTACTAGTAGGAGGAAATGCAGATCTTGATGATGATATCCATGATGAAGATATATTGCTTGGAAATGAGTACATTGATGATGATGTTGATACGGTCAATCCTTACAACACCTTATATGAACCAGATGATATGAATGTTCAGTTCGACGAAGATGATCAACTAGAAGATTGATTAATGTATTGAAATGTTGAAATATTGTATATATAAGTTCAGAAGAGAAGGGCGAGTGGGCGCAAGTGGTAAGGGAAAGCTTAATTTGGAGACACTTTCTATTCATTCGAGTACACTACGTCAACCAAGGACAATGCAAATCCTGTAAAGGAGGTACGTATTATTTACTTATTATTTATTATGTTTCTTGTTCAAAAAATTCTAAAAGAAGTACATATCTCAAACCACTACACATGACCTCTCTAATTGATCTCGTTCCTTAGAATGTAACAAGACTAGTTGATGTAGGAAAGATTCTTTGTGATTATGAAGAGTGCACTCTAACCTTTGTTGGAGGTTCTTTAATCGAAATGGAGAAAAACTTAGACTGATAGAAATATGGTAAGGCAAAAGGTTTGGTGTAGTACTCCATAGGATACAAAAATCCCTCTTTTTCGTTGATTTTTTAATCAACACCATAAAAATACTAGAGGCGGGCAACAATGACATGTGAATGGGGCCAACGTTGAAATTTTTTCAAACTGTATCTGTATGCATTGAAATTTGACATGGATAGGATATTCTCATGCCTTAAAAATATGGGAGGGTTTATGGACTCAAATTGCACTCACACGCCCACTTTATTCCATCATCATATCATCATGCAAACCATAAACCTTATTTTTCATATGTTTTAGTAGATATGTTAATGATTCCAAATTTCATATTTGTATTTGACTCAAGGTCCAGCTAGATTGCACAGTATCAAATTTTAATTTCAAGTTGATAAAACAAATATGAAATGAATCCAAGCATCATTTGATATCATCGCAAGAGAGACGAATGTAAATAATCTTGCGACGAATTTTCTATACTATCAACAAAAAAAAATATTCGATAATATAGCTAATTTGTCGCAAGAATATTGTGTCTAATTTGAATGGTGTTAGATGGTTTGCAAGGAGTGTAGGGATTATATTACGGTGCAATGTAGTGTAGTCTATAATAATAATCTCTATGCCAAACCGCAAAATGGATAGTATCATATCTTGTTCATAAGACAAATATTCTTTGTAGTTTCCTTTGTTGTGGCTCAAGCCCTCAGTACACATGATGCCTTACAATGAAATGTAACAATTTTAATATTGAATGATAGTGTTATGTCACCCATGATGGTGTATGCCAGTTGGTCTAAGACATTCTGTCGATGCTTTGAAGAAACGTGGTTACCAATTTCTTCCATTTATATTGGTCGGATAATCCGACGAACATATTTCCATCAGATATCCCACACTCTGTCGTCGGTCTACCGATATCCCTAAGAACCAAAACCTTGTTGAAATCAACCATTATTTCCAACGCATATGCGCCAGAAGTCCGACGTAATTACATGTCGAATATCTAATAGAGAAACAAGATATTCGACATGTGTTTTTCAAACTCTGCAGTGGATATCCAACGAACTTGTATGTCGAATATCTGACATACAAACAAAATATCCGACGGAGATTCCATACCTCCGACGAATATGTTTTCCGGATAGTGATTCGGATATCCAACGAGAAGGTATGTCAGATATCTGACAGCCAAACAACATATTCGATGGATGTGCCATACCTCCGAAGGATATGTCTGTCAGACAGTTTCTCGGATATCCAACAAGAAGGTACGTCATATATCTAATAGTCAAACAACATATCTGAAAAATGTGCCATACCTCCGAAGGATATGTCTGTCAAAAGGTTCGTCGAATATCTGACGAAGCTATATATATTTAAAAAACTTAATGAGATTAATGGCCCATAATTTTTGTATGCCTATTGACTAGTTAGACCTGTAACGTTGTTTCCACCCAAGTTATTATCTCAGCAAGGACTTCAATAGTAATTTGGGTTAAAAAAATATTTCCAATCCCTTTTTCTCTAGTCTCTGTTTTTTCTATGGTAAAGGAATGTAAAATAAATATCCCAAACTTATCCTTCTGCCTCTTCATACATTCTTATTAAGGTAGTAAAAAACAACATGCAATGAAGAAAGATAATTGGATATTAAGTTCTAATCTTGCAATTTCAACAATGGATTTGGATATTAACTTTGAGGAGCCAAGGTAGTTCTTAAAAATGTTGATTTAAACCATATATCAAAAGGTTTTTGGGTAGTTACCCTATTCTAGGAAGGATAACTAACATCTAACTAATTTTCCCCCTTATCTCCTTAAATGATTTTCTTTACAATCATGTAGAGAAAAGGAGTAATTCATTCATCAAATTTAGGAAACAATTCTATAAGATACATAGTGCTTCAACTATCCCAAATTTGTCGGCATTATCCCTAGAGATGTGCACTACTATAATTCTAGGAGAGTTACATATGAAATTATTTAACCTTCTTTTGAAACGTGTGCATACAAAGAGAATTTTCCTCCAAAGCATCATGTCAACTCATCAACATGTAGAAGAGAAGGTTTCATCGACATTTTTGTGGAACTTGAAAACAACTTCCCCATGTCCATCAGTTGAGCTTGTAAACAAAACATATCAAAATGTTGATGAGAAACTCATATCATGTTATAAGATGACAAAGTTGATTGTAAATCTCCTAACTGTAAAAAATATTCATCCATATCAACGACTGGAACCAATAGGTAACATCGAACATCATTTCTAATCATCGTTCCAACACACAAATTCACGCATTCTACCCTCTTATCTAGAAAAATAATTCATTTAGACATGAAATTCGCATCATAAATGTATAACATCCCAAGTGTCATATGATGCATTAATTTAATTAAAAAGGCATAAGGTGAAAGGTGAAAGGCTCAAATTTAGGAATTAAAAGAGGAAAAATTGATGAGAAAATTAGGGAAACTACTAGGCTCATCACCCATCACTTTTTTAGGGGGATAGGTTGGCTCGATATTATTTCATATAAAATCAACTTAAGGACACAAAATACCAAATTAATTCCACTAATTTACAAGTCATATCTTAAACCTTAGGACTATATCAAGTCATACCTAACCTTAAAATTTAGAAATAATAGGATATAAAATTAAAGAACCTTTATCTTTATCAACTTGGTGCGAAATCTTGTGTTAGGGGAAGAATTTGAAGAAAAGTTATAATATCTATGTCATGCAAAGACCTATTCAATTCTTCAACCATTTAGAAAGCAAGTAAAAATATAAAGGCTCTATAATAGGACATAAAATTATAGAGCCTTTATATTTATTAAGTCCATGCCTAGAACATGTGCCTAGGAAATAATTTGAAGAGTGCAAACTTGTGTGTATAAATATTTCGCTACTAGACCAATATTACTTAGTGCTAATACAACCTTTAATGAAATAAATGTGTGGATACAATCTTCTCACAACCATTCATTATTTATATTTATATTGAAAACCTAATACATAAGTAGGTTTCCACTTGGACACAGGAGTCGAATGTTTGACTTGAAGGAGTTTAGATATTGACAAGTCCATGAAACGCAAGTTTGTCTCTCTTGCCTACTTTCCCGTGCCCATTTCAAAGTTCTTTTATTCAGGATCCATCCACGGTTTCGAGACCTTTGTATCTCAGTACCGGAGCCATTCCAACCCCCGAAATATCGTCAGCGATTGTCACCTCACCACTGCGTTGCAAGGAGAAGGTGACCTCGGCCATTGCGACGCAAGGAGAAAGTGAACTCAGCCACTACGGTGCAAGGAGACATAGACCTCGAGCCACTACTTGTATAAGGAGATAGATACCTCGACCTCGAGCCAATATTCACTAGGAACAAAGAATGGTGAGTAATTTCATTCTGAGAGTTTCGATTTGGAAAATGAATGAATAAATTTGGAATCCTTATTGCCACACAAATGTTTGAATAAGAGGTCTTTAGGATTCCAAATTCTCAAAATCCATAATCAGATACTTATCATTTCAATAGGTTTATGATGATGCTCATACTAAATTTTGGTCGAATGCATATGGTTATTCCATGATTGTTTGGCCTGATATTGGTTCACAACACATTGAGGGCCTTAACCATAACTTTCATATTACACATTGAGGGCCTTAAACATATTTGTTCTTTAATATATCTAACAACTACAATAGAGATATTTTTCTTTGCCCCAATTTATATCTTATCTAAACATTCACACTGCTAGAAAATAGGGATCCCACATGTGCCTCCCTTGTAGACATAAACCTTTAGGAATAATATGTTGGGTAAGCACCCTACAAAAAATAGGTACGCATCCTCTTCCTTCCCACACTACCATAGTTTGTAAATTTAACATTAGACATTGCCTCTTTCAGTTTTGTTGGTTGGGTGCTCCTCTTGCCAACTCGGCTTGCCTTTGGGCACCCCTCTTTCCAACTTGCATTGCGTTACCTCTAGAAACCCCAATTTTGCCTTGCATTCGAGAAACCCCAAGTTTTTTTCCCACCACACATGTTTTGTTGTCTCTTCGGTTTTCTTGGTTGGGTGCCCCTCTTGCAAACTTGAGTTTTTCCTCTGCGCACTCTAACTTTTTTCGTTACAATTTCTCATGTGGGTGTCCCTCTTGCTAACTCCCCTGGTGTTGCCTTTTGCGGAACCCTGAGTTTTTTCCCACATGAGTTCTTTCCTTGACTCTTTGGTTTTGTTTTGTTGGATTTGGAATTTCGTGTGAGGGGTGATGTAAGTGATAAAATAGAGTTGCCTACTAGGTCCACTCGAAGATTGCCTTAGGTCCATTTGTAGGGTTGGTCGGTTTTCGGCTTGTTATCACACGTTGCTTGGTAGCACATGAGCGATAAGCAGTAGTGAAGCTCATCTTGGGAGGCACTTTGAAAGAGAACTCTTCTCCACTCATCCTGGAGTTTGGGTGATCGTTGTGGCTTCCTTGGAGGGCCCTTTCATTTGGAAAATTCTTGGTAACATGCGAGTTGCGTTGTTGGCTCTTTTAGGAGAATATAATAGGAAGATATAATATAATAGAAAGATATAATATCATTGACCTTTTAGGTTTTCCAAAGTGAGAGGGAAAAAAATAAACATAACGTTTCTAAGGTTCTTGAGTTAGCAGAAAGAACTCAATTAAACAAGATCCACCACCAAGTGCAGTTGAAAAACCAAAACTACCATGAATTGTGAGATCCTGGAGCTTGCAACAACCTTAAAAATCCAAATTAGATCCTTTATGACTCCATTAATCCCCTTATGATTGTATTAATCCACTATGACTACATTAATCCCCTTATATATTCTTCTTTATAATCATAATAAAGAAAACATAACATTTAAATGACAAGAAAATCAAATAATGTCATGCTCATATTATTTCAAACCTAGACATAAGATTTCCCACATATTTCTTCCAAATAAATCAAACATATACCATCATCATGGTATCGCCTCTAAGTCATGAGCAAGATACAAACATAAAATAAGCATGAGAATATAAGTAGAACATCTCGCATATCAATAAAAATGTAGGCTCATCCATATTACTCAAACTGCAAGTCTACATTCCCATTATACAAAAAAATGTACTTCACCAGATAAAAAAATAAAGAACCATTAGTCTTCCCATCATTGAGTGTAAATCCAAACTAAAATATGCATAGGACGAAGGAGAAGCATGTCCTAATTTGAAAGAGGAGGATTGAGCTATCCTTGGCATAGGCCTGAGGTGAGTAGACATCTCTGGGTGGGGATCGTCAAATTATATATTGTTCCTCATATTCCCCTCGAAAAGAGGAATAACATGGGAATGAGAGCCGAAAATGGAAGAATCTTTCACTAGGATTTTGGTTGATGAGGAAATAATAGGAATAGTAATAGTGGGGGTTACAACAAGGATCTTTGGGGACCCTTTCGGAGACATGGGTGAATATTCATTCACATTTTTTCCAATTAATCTAAAACAAAGGCAATTTTAGTAGCCGCAAAAGTAAGAGGAGGCACAATCTAATCAACAAATTTGGGAGGGGAAGAAGAGGAATTAGAAGTAGAATGTGAATATTCTCTAGAATTTCCCAACCATCAATTCTAGGAGGATTAAAATTACCCAGACCCTGAAGATTGGAAAAAGGTGGTGAAATTCCCTAATCATCAATTCTAGGAGGATTAGAATTACCACAACCCTCAAGATTGGTCAAATTATTAGGTGGGAGTGGCTTCATGTAGTTTAATTTGTCGAATTCTTGGGTTAGGTCCCATATTAGGAGGAAATGGGAATAGGGAATATTGATCATTAGATCCATCATCCAATTATAAGTGACATGTTTGAGCCAAATCAACAAACTCCTTACAATTTATGTCACAACAGAAAGAAATTTGAACTTTCTTTCTTCTCCCTCCTCTCTAGATATATTGGTTGGTTTGTCTTATTCTTGTTGTTCCTTGGGAAGTATCTCTTCCCCAAAAAACATTTTATTCAAAATCATGTAGGCATAAAGATCATATCAATATTATCACTCTATCAACTAATACAACCAAATGAATAAGCAATCAAATGAAACATGTAAGAAATGCAAGTGCAATGTATTCAAGTTGTTTCATATAAAAACTCAAAGATTGCATAAAGCTAGATAAGTTTAAGAAAAGTATTAGAGAGAGAAGTAAAAATGTCTTGCTAACATGCAAGTGCTTGCATTCAACAATTGATGACTTGATTGTAATTGTGCATAGATTTGACGAGACTAGTCAAGCTGCAATATTGTGTCAAATGAACATGTAAATAAGATATAATATAGTTCAAATGAAACCATGCAATTTCAAGACATGGACCAAATAATGCCATAACAACAACTTGATTACACTTTTGGAAATGCATCAAAATAGGTATATGTGTCGTGATTTTAGGCTAAACAATAAATCACTCCATGCCTCATACAGTGATAAGGTGAGCCAAACCAAATTAGAGATATCATATTATGGATAATTCAAAGAGTCGCATGAACAAACAAGGAGCCACATAAATTTAAGGCATGGGTTGCATTTAATTGAGAAAATAGCATGCATGATTGTACAAGAATTCCATAGTTTAATCGTGACTACAATCCCAACTAAAACACATAAACACGACCATCTCAAAATAGTGATGCAATGAGAGAACCCAAGCACAAACAATATTCACAAAAACTAGTCGAGTTAAGGGTTTGACACTAATAATTCCCATTTGAAAATAAAGTTTAGGCCTACATAAATGACATCAAAATAAAGTGAGCATCAATATAGCCAGGAATGAACAAGTATAAATAAGAATAAACATGGGTTCCTAGGTTAGATCACATGCACAAACTACCCAAAATATTGTTTTCCAAGTAGTAAGAGATAGGGCCAATGCAAAATAGATAGTGTCTAAAACTAAATATAACAATGAACATAACACATGGCCAAGAGATCATGAGAATTATATCCCAACCATATCCATAATAGTACCAAGTATTTGAGGTAGGGTAATTAACACATGTAGGTAGAAGCAAACATTTACAAGAGATGAGCATTCAATAGGTAGAATGAAACTTTAAACCAAGCCATAGTTAAGCAACCCATGGGTCAATTCGTAAACTTAAAGTAATTCCTAGAGGAAACCATAGTAAGCTAGGACCTGAGCTAGGTGTAAACATAAGTAATGGACAAGATGGAGCTTTAGAATTTCCCATATAAGGATCTCAAAATCACAACAAAGGTGTGTCCAGAATAAGGAAGAGGAAAACCTAGAAAAGGGTTGAGGATAGTTTTAAATAATTTCACAACAAGAAACAGAGAGTATGGAAGAGATACACAATCCCAATTTTACCACAATAGTAACCCAAGCCAAAGCACAAGCAACCAAGAATTCTCCAATTCAAATGCAATATTGATATGGGTTCCTACCTTAAACACATATACGGATAAGATATACACCAAATGTGCCTCAAACTCCTGACTCTGACAACCCATAGAATCCAAACAAGCTCAGTGAGGAGTAACAAGACCATACTCGAGGCTTATTATTAATTGTGGCCTGCTTTTGTGCGGAGTCATTGTTTTTTGTTGAACCAACTTGATATGACACTTGGTCTCTCTACATCACAAATACGAGTTGATCATTCTTCCCCTTATAATACGAGTTGATCAATCTGCCCCTTATAATACGAGTTGATCAATCTGCCATTTAAGAAGAATGCATATTTGTTGTTTGACTTTTGTCATCCTTGTATCCTACATAGTTATAATTACTAGAATTGAAAGGGGCATTCTTCTTAACTGCTCTCTCATTTGATGGACTATAGGTACAACCAAATAGGTATTTGTCAGATCTGTCTTCGTCGAGCGAGGAAAGTTTAGGTAGACAAAGAGCAACTAGAGGTGATAAGATCAGAAGAAAATTCCATAGACACATGGAATTTTTTCTTGCTGAAGGGGGGTCCTACTCTTATGATGTTGAGAGCATAGAATACATCGAGGTGCCCTTGAGGTTTAAACATTTAATGAAACGATGGGTACCCAAGGACCTTCCTCAAGTAAACACTGATTTTTGTCTGAATGAGAGGATATATCGCATTGCTCCATCATCATTACATGGCTTGGGGATATTTTCCATGGATGGCATAAAGGTTTTTGACGGCGGAATAACTGAATTGATGGAGTATGTCAGACCTTGTTACAATTATAGAGATTGGATGAAGCTAGTCCAATATACGCGAGGTATGTGGATATACGGAGTGGATGCAAATTATATAAAGCTAAGAGTCAACTATAGAAACAAAGGAGGGTCTATGTATATTGATGGAAGGCCAAAGGCATCGAGCAATATTGTGGGGTTTATAAATAGTACACGACTCAGGACAACAAATAAGCAACCCAATTGCATATTTGAGGGGCGGGAACGAAACCGTGTATTTGTATGCGCAATAAAATCAATAACTGCAGGGGAGGATTTTTTGATCGATTACAACTTGAATCGAATACATACGTACATTGCTATTATGGGGGTGGTAATTTGAAATCTATTATGTTTACTTATCATGATGTGATGTGGTGTAGTTTGTAAATTTTCATTCCCATTGTTTGTAAATTTATCGTTGTTCATGATGTTTATTTGTTATGGATTTCTAACACCTAAATCTTATGCACATCATACTCTTAGTGTTTGCATGATTCATTTCATTTGTTATAGATTTATAACGCCTAATTCTTGGTAGGATGATTGTGGAAAAGCACCAGTCGACCCCTCAAAACAGGTAAATTACAGGCAATGCACTTCACTATAACTCACATCATACTCTATGAGTTTAAATGAGTAATTTAATTTGTTATGGATTTATAACACCTAATTCTTGGTAGGATGATCATGGAAAATATCCAGCCCCCCCAAAACAGGCATATGATTAACATTTCCGAATTACATTTAATGTGAAATTTATTATTTGTTTATATAATTGAAAATAACTTTTCTTTATTGAAATATGTAGTCCACGGGCCATGGTTGTGATTATTGGGTCGATGACGACTTGTTGGATGACCCCAAGATAATGGTAACAATCAACAAAATCATCAGAAAAATGAACAGATAAATCCTTCGCTTGATTGTAAGTAAAGATCAAAATCAAGAAACTAAAGAAAGGATACAGCAGTTGAAGGAAGACCTTCAAAAATATAAGGTAATAACCATATCTTAAAGTGATTTTTTTTTGTTGTAAGTTCAATTATGAATGTTTCATGCTTATAACTTTTACATTTTCTAATCAAAAAAACTTTTTCTTTCTTATATAGGATTTTTTGGCTCCGATTCAGTCAGCTCCTACAGAAGATGTTGGTAGTAGTCATGTTGCAGAGAGTACACCACAATGTCTAGCCAGCACGAGCCAACATATACCGGTTAGCCTATTCAGAACTCTACCTACGATTGATCCCATTCATACTCAGACTGGGTCCACACCTATAGCTGGGGACCATGAGCATGACGTACCCCTTCAGCCGGAGGTGGCAGAGCCACACACAGGAGCTGGTGGCAGTGATGACACTGTCAGTTCATTTCCTGGATGTCACGCGTTGCCAGTACGGGAACAATTTCATGCACTTTTTTGGTGAATGAGAAAGGATTTCCAATAAAGACATTAAAAATTCCAGGTGTTTTTAATTGTTTTAACCGTTTGTTGTTGTATATCTGAAGCATATATCATCTTATATATTAGTATTTTCTAATTAATGATCATTTATTTTTGCATGTAGGAAACAACTTGTTTTATAAACACTTGCATGACCGGTCGTTGGAAATTTTTGGTCCCATGTTATGCACGAGGTGGATTTCTTAGAGTATTCACCTCAAAAAAGAAATATTGGACTACCTTGAACATATGTTTGGGGTAGATACCTTCAACAAAAGAAAGGTCTCCAAAGTGGTGGGCCTATATTTAAAATATATACATGACATGTATAGGGTTAACTTGCAAAAGAACCCTAGGTATGAGCATCCACCCATTATTCCTGAGAGGGAATGGAAGGTGTTCATTAAGGATGTGAAGGAGAAGAGATTGAGAAAAGAAGGAAGAAATCCACCTGGTCCAGGAAGGTAAATTACAATTTGAATTCAATACTTTTAGATTTCTTTATTTTTAAATACAATTGCAGTATATAACATACTTGAAATTTTTCATAGGCTCCCTGACACTTCGAAAGCCACCAAGGAAAGGGTTGAGAAACATGGCCAACACATACTAGGCCAAGGCGGCTATTTGAAGTTACAGGCACGAATTGTAAGTAATCAAACATCTTAACAATATTATTAGTTATATCGCCTTCCAGGTTTCTAGTAATTCATGGGGCAACCAATAACAAAAATCAATACTCTTATGCAATGTAGGGGGGCGATTTTGGTACCAAATCCACTACGGAAGACCTTCGGCTTGGTTACAAGTATGGATACCAAGTTGTTATTGATCACCAAAAAAGCTTGGGACAGTCGCCAAGATGCAGTGTGCATGAGATGGTATATTATAAAAATCTAACCACAATTACACGGTTTCATTACCTTTAAAATGAATTCTCGTTTGATATCGTCCAATAATTTTATATGTTGCTCTGTTATTTATAGCAGGGGAGTAGAAATATTACCGAGCCCATCAATAGTATTGCAGAATAGTTTGTTGATAGTAGAGAGCAACCACAAGATGGTGCTTCCGTGCAGCCCCATGAAAATGAGGTGCAGCCTCTTGACAGTGAGGTGCAGCCTCTTGAAAGTGAGGTGCAACCTGATCCTAACATAACTGGGTTGGTGCAGCCCCATGATGTTCCTGCACATGATACCCACGATGGTAATATGGTTGTATATTAATCATATATAACTTAATAATTTCGTACTTATGAATTTTGTGATTCTATTTTTTCTTTTTACTAATTAAATTATGATTGTCTAATTATAAATTTTATGGTTTCAGTGGTAGATTTGTGCAACATACATTGAGATCCTCTAACAGAAGAGGAGCACAGGGTGGGTAAATTATTACATTCCAGCCGTATTTTTTCTTATTAATGAACTAAATCAATCGTATTCAATAACTTGCCCTATAAATTTAATATTTTTTGTCGCTATAGGCGATGACCCGCATTTGTTGCCTCAACGTCATGAGTAAATGACAAAGGAATGCAATGCATGCGAGAATGCAAGGACAATCAACAATAGAAGAGCACGCAGTAAAAAAAGATGACACAGATATCGATGAAATACTTAGGAAATTAGCAGCAAGTCGTGCAAAGAAAAAAAAACCCTATTACTGATGTATAATATTATAATACCGATCATTTATAATAAAAACAATTCACATATGCCTATCAATATTAAGGTCTTTCATACTTTTTTTTTGCTTTGCCTTTCAATGAGTTCTTGATAAATTTACTTTTCCGTGACATTTTTTGAATATTTTTAATGCATATTATCTAGTAGATAGTGTTATTTTGATTTGCCTTTGACCATTTGACCCTTGGATTAGACTAGAAGGTATAAATCCCACATCAAAATGTGGAAACCCCCTTTGTACGAGGATGACACCCCCACATTATGATTCGACCTTTTGACAGAGAGATGACCCTTTATGTTGTTATCTTGTGATTGGTTAATCCCCTCTTGTTGACTTGTATATTTTGGTCACCCTTATTGTGGCTAGGTTCCCCCTCTTATGTGTTGGTCGCAGCCTATCCTTGGCATTGTCAGCCTGTATCTACCCCTCGGCAGCCTTGTCGTGGCTGCCTTGACCCTGTCGCAGCCTATCCTTGGCATTGTCAGCCTGTAGCTGCCCCTCGACAGCCATGGCATGGCTGCCTTGACCCTGCCACAGCCTATCCTTGGCACTATCAACCTGTAGTTTCCCCTCGACGGCCTTGTCATGGCTTCCTTGACCCTTTCGCAGCCTAACCTTGGCGCTATCATCCTGTAGCTACTTCTCGGTAGCCTTGACCCTGTCGTAGTCTATCCTTGGCGCTATCAGCCTGTAGTTTCCCCTCGACAGCCTTGATGTGGCTCCCTTGACCTTGTCGCAGCCTATCCTTGGCACTTTCAGCCTGTATTTTCCCCTCGGTAACCTTGTCGTGGCTTCTTTGACCCTGTCGCAGCCTATCCTTGGCATTGTTAGCCTGTATCTTCCCCTCGGTAGCCTTGACCCTACCGCAGCCTATCCTTGGCGTTGTCAGCCTATAGCTACCCCTCGACAGCCTTGTCGTGGCTGCCTTGACCCTGTTGCAACCTAACCTTGGCGTTGCCAGCCTGTATTTTCCCCTTGGCAGCCTTGTCGTGGCTGCCTTGACCCTGCTGCAACCTATCCTTGGCGTTGTCAGCCTGTAGTTGCCCCTCGGTAGCCTTGACCCTGCCACAACATATCCTTGGTGTTGCCAGCCTATAGCTACCCCTCGGTAGCCTTGTCGTGGTTGCCTTGACCCTACCGCATCCTAACCTTGGCACTGTCAACTTGCCTCTGCCTCTTGTGACCTTTGTTGTACCTCTGTGTTGTGTGGAATGCCTCAAGGAAGGTTGTCGTGACCCTCCATAGTTTTCCTAATTTGTTAAGAGCAACGTGACCCAAAGTGGATGGTTACAAGGCAACGTTGGTCTCTGAGGGTTCTTTGATTGATTGAGGTCATCTTGTTTTTGGGGTTTGTTGTGATTTGTTTTTCCTGCTGGTCATCTCTCTCTCACTTGGTAAGGTTTTCCCTCGGGTAAGTGCTTGACAGTTCTCCCTTTATTGAGTACATATATGGGGGTTTCCACACTCAGGTAAGTTTCTAACCCTATCTCTTTTACTACTGTTATTTATTATGTTCACTGTTCAGTTTCATATTGAAGATCATTGAATTATTTTACAGCAGTACCTATCTTCATAGTATGTTCAGAATATGAATTGATATTCAATTGATATCAATGGTTATCTTCTTGATGTGATATGAAAATTTTTGTTATATTTCTATTATCTGCTTATTACCCTTATGTTTAGATCCAATCTATAGTAAGCATATTGTGAGAAAAAATATTAAATTTCTGTATACTTCAGTTTTTACCCTAAATATATCAGTTAGATTGGGTATTGGGGAATTGAGAGTGATGTAAGGGGGGGGGAGGGGCCATAAGAGCTTCCACCTTCACGTGGTTGGCCCTATTTAGTAGAGAATAAATTAGGAATTGGCTAATCTTGGACCAAACCTCTCTCGATCCACTGGAGCAACAACAAAGCCAATGTTGACTTCGTTTTTGCTCTGT
>JZKD02S1779663.1:33770-50518 GCA_000966675.3 Picea glauca | reverse complement strand
ATAGTGGGCCTTATTTAATAATATAGTGGACCTAGTCCACCTTACATTGAATGACCTCCACTATTATCACTATGGGCCCTCTGGGCCCCCCCACTACCTCTCTAGCTACCTTACCGAATCCTAGTATAGTGTTATGAATTTGACCATCCATTGGAACAAATGGAAAGAAGAATTTGAGTGGCACATCTAGGGAGAAAATCATGCCAAGGACTAATGTGTAGTGGAGACTACAAATCATATTCTAGGAATCCAAGAAAGGGAGAACGAAGTAAAATCCTTCATGGTGATACATAGTAGGAAAAACCTGGAATTTGTCTTGCAATTGTTATCTTTATCAAGTTGGAAGACTCATGACCTACCCAAACCTCCCCCATTAGCTTTCCTTATCCCCCTCCTCCCCCTCCCCCCTCAAGGTGAAACAAGTTCTTATGAGGATTCCTCCATATGCAAACTCTCTTTAGCTTTCGAGGAGTGTCTAGACATTCTACACTCTCAAAATTTATCATTAGTGGACACCACAAGTAAATTTAACCATATTTCTCTATATGATGTTGAGATGGACTTAAGGATGTCGAGCTAGAGCCCTAGATGGCCATGTAAGACGAAACCCATCAAGGGAATGAAACTCAATAATTTGCTTTTATGAATATGGTATGTTTTGTTGCACATTTGTTTACTTTTTCAATAGGTAAGGAAATATATTTGTCATGCATTTAATGGTTTGAACTAAGAAGGGATACCTTGTGGGCAATTGGGAATCTGAGTCAGCCATTAAATAGAATCACCAAGTACAATTGACATAGCGATGGCTGACTCAGATTCTCATTGAGTATGTAGAATTAACTCCTTGTGATATACAATGAAAACATTGTAATATGTAATGTGGTAGGCCAAACATATAAATCAATGATGAAAACCAAAAAGAAAACATTGTAATATGTAATGTAGTAGGCCAAACATATAAAGCAATGATGAAAACCAAAAAGAAAAGTTAGACATGAAGATTTCATAGAGTCAACTAATTAAGAAGATTTTATTAGAAAAAGCTATGGAGATGGTTGAAGTGAATATATAATTACGTGATAGTTGCTATGGTCACCTAAAACTATATACAAATGAACCAACTTTACAATAAAACACAGACAAAAATGATATGATTTAATAGAATTTCCCCTTCGATGATTTCTTGAGTGTAAACTCCTAGTATCCTTTGCTTGATATATTTTTTAATCTATTTGTTGCTAATTCTTCAACCGAACACTTATACTACATACATAATAAAAAAAGCATGCCATTATATGGTCCATCTTTAGAATGAACTGTTAGAATTCAATTGACTGATTTTCAAAATATTTTGAGTTAAATCTCCTAGAAACTGCAATTTTGATTTTCCAAATTTTATAGGAGTTTGAAGCAGTTCTTAATCATGCATACTCGGTTTTAGCTGCAAGTGTGAGATGTCCCAGAATGCCATAGTTATAAAGAATGGACAGATACAGAGATATTTCATATTTGTAAGAAGGGAACCACTCCTTAACCATTAGCTTTATATCATTCATGCGTTAAACTTCAAAAACATGTAAAACAAGCCCCAAGATCCATTGGTTCTTCTCCAAATGCTAGAGATACTGATACACTTGGGCCAAGTAAAGTCGTTGTTTGCTGATTTCTTTGAATAACGACTAATAGGGATATGTAAAGTTTATAGGCAATGATTTTAGATTTCTAATTTTGTATACCATATAGATTGGTATATTTTTCATATTTATATTTTATTTTGAGATGTGTGGTTTTTAAAATGATGCCACGTTGAAGTTTCAAGATATCTAAAACAATTTATTTTAAATTTCAAATTAATGATTATCATTGAGTACACTTGTAATGGGCTAGTGTACTATAATGAAGTGGATACGAGTTTAAAGGAAATTTGAAATTTGAAAATTTTAATTTTATTTCAAAAATATTTTTGAAATTACTTCTTGGGCATGAGTTTAAACTTTAACTAGGAACTATTATTCCAAGCTTCATGTATGGGGTTGATGGTTAGGTTATGGAACCATATGACCCTTCCTCTAGAGCTTCAATGATGACTAGATAGGGATATTGGGTATTTGGTAGACACTTCTATGGGTTGACAATGCACTTTTTGGTCTCGGAATGTGACCTAAAACTGCTTCTAATTGGATAAGAACTCATTTCCCTTAGGTGTAAGGAAAGGGGTTAGTGACCCAAGACCTAGAGCCTCTAGAAGGAGTGGATGTCTGTCCACCTACATACATGAGTGGGTTATCTCATGTGGTTAGGGTTTGTTTGCACACAATGATTTCGCTACATGTTAGGGTCTTGATATTGTATCAATAGAGACTACGTTGATAACCCTAAGCATTGTAAAGTTTTTCTTCCTTTGGAAAAAAAAGGATAAATATTTTTAAAATGTGTATATTATTTTAATTCGTGGAAATGAATATGTCATGCACATAAAGAGACATTTATGAACAACTTATGATAGTTATTTTTTCAAGAAATAGTTTTAAATTCATCCAAGGATGAGGTCCACCACCACAATTTCCCTTGCAATTGTTGGACCCAACACAACTTTGAAGCCCTCTTCACGATTGTATAGTATATATTTGATCTTTATATTTCTCACTATGTATTTATATTTCATCAAATATTCACATTGAAATTATTGCATATGTGTTTACTCTTATGCATGTAGAGTATAATAAATATACAAATTTAAAAAATTAGTTGTTGTCAAAACAAATTGATCCTCGTGTTTAAATGTAATTTAACCAAAGAAGCAGTCATTACAAGGGGGATCATCTTTGACCCCAAAGGAAAAATAAATAAATGGATTTTTGCATGGGGGTATGAATCACCACCAATAACGATGTGGAAGCACTTCCAATTTACAAGGGCTTAGTTGTTTTAAAATGTAAAGAGGTTTGAAAAGGTGGGAATTCGACAATAATACTAGGATCCCTATATCATAGAACCCTCCTCAAAATTTTAAACTTCTAAACTTACATAGAATCATAGTGTTGATCCAAAACTTTGAGAAACTTGAATTTTTCCATGTATTATGAAAACAAAATAAGGTTGCAAATGAGCAGGGAAACAAAGGAGCATGTTTTCTCATGTGGTCATTGCATTATTAGTCGATTTCTTGTGTGCAAGTTACACAAATTAGAAAGGAACATGATCCTGAAAGCTAATAACTTGAACTTGGAGACATTATTGTTATCGCAAAAGTCGGTTGATGGTTTTAGTTTTTAATTTTACATCAAGTTTAGAAGCCTTAGAATCCATTCTAAAGACAAAGATTTTTACATAAGACTAGGAACAAATATCAAACTTTAATTTTTTTAGAGGATTTGTGTTGGTGAGACGTGTGGACTATAAGTCCCTCGTTTACAAATCATTTGCTTGGATAAATGCTAGTGTTGATAAGTTGATTGGTTCATGCATTGGTTCTAGCAATAAGAATATTAATAAGATATCCCTCAAAATTTCTTCTTGTTGATGTCAAGTTTGGAACACCCTTGATACACTTTAATTCAAACATTTAAATCTTCATCATGACTTTGTGTCATTTTGTCAGTCGATTAGTTTTTTTTTGTAATGGCATTTGAATTTTTAATGGTCTCTTTATCCATAAATTGCTCATGACTTTTGAAAAAAAAATTCATACACTTGGATCAATGTTCATCTCTTTGTTGAATCATTTTGAAGTTTATATTTCATTTCATTTTTTTGGCACAGTAGCACCCCTTATTTTTTGGCTAGAGTTGGGGACTTATTTCCTAACAATCCCCTATCCCACTAATAAAATCTATTAATATCTATCGGGATCGAGCTTTGAGATTGGAGTTAATGGATTATATTTCTTTTCATTTTAGTTGCATAACTTTGGTGAACAAGATCTAATTTTGTTTTTGTAGAGGACCAATTTCCTTGTCCTTGTTTAATAAAACCTTGTCAATTTTTTTGTTGAAATTTTGTGTCTTCTATTGTAATTTTTGATGATGCATTTCTTTGTATGTTAAATAATCAACTTCATGAACAACGAGTTTGTTTTCTCTTTATAAATCCTATTTTTATATAAATTCTACACATTTTATTTATAATCCCTCACACTCTTTACTAAATAAATATGTCATTAATCGTGTGAAAGTGTGTAAACACAAATGGACATATTCACCATAACTTGTTTTTGGATGAAGGTGTATATTTATACCATGAAGAATAAAGTTATACTTACCCTTCCAAAAATAAAATGTTTATTTCTATTTTGCACACATTTACTCTATCAATATTGTTTTTCGATAAAATTATTTTCAAATTGTGATAACATAGGGTATCTAATTCTAAATACATCCTTTAAAATTGGAATAAGCTTTTTGAAAATAATTACACTAAATGACTTGATACAATACGTTTAATATAATATTAGTACTTTTGAAGAATTAAGCAAAGTTGTAGGTATCTTGGAATAAACTTTTTGAAAAAATCTGCACCAAATGACTTGATATCTTCTTTTGAAGAATTAGTAAGTGCAAAGTTGAAGGTCGATCAAATGAAAAAGTGATACACCTTCTCAAAGTGATACGGCATGGTTTGACTTTTCCACTTAAACTTCACTCGTGTGATTCTTTACTTAAAATGGATTTCAGCATATTTCTCAAGCTGCTTTTAAGAAATATACTTTCCACTTTAATACATTTTCATATACAACTAATTAATTTTTCAAAATGTTGTTTACCATCTCTTCAAATCAACATTTTTAGTTAGAGATGTTATATTGTTTTAACAAAGTTTTATAAAAATAATGTTTGATAAAAAAAGAATTTCAAATTTCAAAATGTTGTTTACCATCTCTTAAAATCAACATTTTTAGTTAGAGATGTTATATTATTTTAACAAAGTTTTATAAAAATAATGTTTGATAAAAAAAGAATTTCAAAAGAAAATTGTACATTATATTGATAATAATATAATCTTTTTATATATATTGTTTTTTGTTGACGAGGAATCGAGTCACTCTAGCTAGTCAATGATCATAGCTGACTATATTTACAAAAAGCTTTTGTGCAAAAGTACCAGTGGAACTTTACTTACAAAAAACAAAAAAGACCCTCTTTCAAAGGGTGGATACAACTTAAAGAAACCAAAAAGAAAGTGTCAAAGAAGACAACATCCAAGAAAGAAGAAACCCTCATGTCCCTCCACCCATAAGTTATAAGTAATTCTCCTTTGACAGCTGAGAAGTGCCTTCTTTGAAAGTTGGTATGCCTGTATAATGTTTGACAATTAAGTGTTCACAACATTGCATTTGTGATTTTTTGATAAATGAGGGATGACCTTCCTTCACTTATTAGTGAAGATTTGTTTTGCTTAATCTATTATAAAGTTTATTTATTCTTTTTCTTCTTACATAATTTTTTTTGTGATGATTGTGTTGGAGAGTATAAGTAACCATTTGTTTTCCTCCGTAGTGGATTTTTTTTTATGAATTTTCTTTTGTATAGATGAACTTCAAAATATGTGTATTTTTATTGGCGATGGAGATGGTTGTATTTTTATTGGCGATGGAGATGGTTGTATTTTCATTGGCAATGGAAATGTTTGTTTAATGATAACGATGATGATGATAATGGTGATGTTTATTGTCTCTTGAGACCAATAGAGGTTTATTAAGTAAATAAAGAGAAATAAACTAAATATTATCTAAAATGTCATTTCTAATTTGAAATTTGTGAAAAGGAAATTGTAAAGTAGTGGTTTTAGTAAACTAGAAGGTCCTAAGAAGTAATTAAATTATGAAAGGAGGGAAATTTATGTTTGATATTATTAAGGAAAATGGTGTTTGGAATATTGTTTAATGTTACACATCATTTTATTAATTTCATAACATGAAGGTGGAGGTGGAGTGTGAATATATGCATTTGTTTATTTATTTGACAATTGAGTTCTACACTGCATTTATGATTTTTTTATAAATGAGAGATGACCTTCATTTAATCACAATAATGACATTAGTCAAGCTTTGTTTTGCTTAAGCTATGATAAATTTTATTTAGTCTGCAAAGGTTTTTTCTTACATAACAAATTATAGAGATTTTTAAATATTTTTTGTGATGACTATGTTGGAGAATGTAAGTAACCATTTTTTCCTCTGTAGTGGATTTTTTATGAGTTTTCTTTTGGACGGATGAACTTCAAAATTTGTGTATTTTCATTGGTAATGGAAATGTTTGTTTAATGATAATGATGATGTTAATAATGTAGAGGTTTATTGTCTCTTGAGACCAACAAAGTTTATTAGCTAAATGAAAATACCCAAAAAAACGTCGTTTAGGGCCTCAAAACGACTCTGGAAGTTCAGGACCCGAAAAACTGCTAAAAATAGTAAATTACCAAAATTGCCAGAAAGTTGTTTTGAGCCAGCTGGAAAAGGTGCGTGGCCACCGATATCCACCTGGATCAATCCTCCCTCCTTAGGAAGCAATGGTCTCCATTGCGTTGAGTTCCCCCATCACACGAGGAAATTTCTGTTGAATTTGGCCCCGGGTGAGCCACTTGCCTTAGTGCAAGAGTTGCCCTGCTTTGACGACTCGATAAAGCTGGATCCTTTGTTGTCAAGTGCCCTTGATCTGTGTGTCCACAATCTGATCATTGGATGCCTGTTGTATGCAGTCGGGGTTGAGCTCTATTGGTGTAAGTTGTTCTACTATGTCTGAGGTGTCCAATAATGGTGGGAAATAAGGTCGAAGGAGGTCCACTTTGAACACTGGGTGCAGGCCAAGGAAAGAAGGAATGTTGAGCTCAAAAGCATTATCCCCCATAGCCTTGGTGATGGTGTACGACCCATAATGGAGTGGGCGAAGCTTCCAATGGGGTCCTGTAAGAAGTTATTTCTGCAAATGCAACCAAACTTTGTCACCCACCTGAAACTTATGTGGCACCCGATGTTGATCATGGCATTGCTTGTACTTGTCATTGGACTTATCCTGAACCTTTTGGCAGATGTGTTGGATCCTCTCAATGAATCAGGTGGCTTGTCAGCCTCAGTTGGAGCAGGAGAGGAGTCGGACGAGGTGACCGCAAGGGGAAGTGCAACATCTATGGGACCCAATGGTTGGAATCCCAACCCCACCTGAAAGGGGATGTGGTCGGTTGAGCTATGCAGGGATCGGTTGTAGCTATGATGGACATAGGGAAGACTCTCATCCCATGTGAGAGGGTGCTTGGAATTATACATGTGCAGGATATGCACGATCATTCGATTTACGACCTCGGTTTGGCCATCTGTCTAGGGGTGGAAGGTCGTGGATTTGGTGAGCTTGGTGTCCAGTTGTTGGGCCCGAGATATGATCATTTTCATGATGGTTATTATACACTTTTTCCATATGTATATATGTGTTTCTCGTCTTTTGAAGGATCTTTTTGAAGAATTTGATGATAAAATGGTATGATCGGCATGAGGTACATATAATTCGTGTTTTGTGATTCAATCAAGTTTAATTTATCATATTTTATGGTTTCCAAGAATTAATTCATTTTTTTTTGCTATTACAGGGCAAAACACACCATGTTTCTTGGTCCAGCACTTGATCTGGCACTTGTTCCGGCACTTGTTCCGATACCCAATCCGGCACTCGTTCCAGCACCCCGTATTGCACAAAAACACAAGGCGAGTTGGCGGTTATGGCATTGGCGGCTAGTGATGGACCAATCGGGCACATGGGTTTTGTTTGTCATCGCCCCCTCCAACTACTAAGCTCAAGACAAGTCGATTTCAGTTGTCAAAAGAGGGTGATTATTGGTTTCCTCTGTTTTGTTAGTTATGGCCTCATTTAATGTAATTTGCTGAATTTAAAGGTGGTTCGACCCTCCTTTGGTCGACCACCTGGGTTGTAAGCCTATAAATACCAATAGAATGACCATTAGATTGTTAACCAAGTAGCACAAGCATCAGAATTGCCAGAAACTCGTTTTACTCTCTTTGACATTTTCACATTGCCAGAATTGTGCCAGAACTGCATTTTCATGTTTTCATGGTGAATTCGACCTGTTGAAGTTTGTGGTGTTCTTGTAGAGGGTAGCCACGACTTGTTGGGGGGGGCACCAATAGTCTGTTGATGATCAGTGTGTTATTTATACAATTCATAATTTAAATTGTCTTTTATTTCCTGTACATGCATGTTTTATGTTTTAATTAGCTAGTTGTGATTTAATTGTTTTATTGTTCTTTTTGCAGGTTAGTATGATGAATTGTGTTAGCATGAATTAGTTTGTAGGCTAGAAATAGACTTGCAAGTCTCTTCAATAACCCCATATGCATCTAGATATCAGATTACACTTTTATTTATGATCTTACAATCAAGTTTAAAACAGAGTTGTTTTTAGAATAATACAGAGTTCTATTTTGGTTTCATTTGACAGGGATGTTGATGGATGGATAGATTTAATTTTCGTTCTTAGTTATAGCTTACTCACTTTAGTTTTAGATAGCTTTCACTTGCTTCATTATTGGTTAATATAATTGTCAATTTATTTCTTGATAACATAGTTTAATTTATGTTTTTAATTCATCATAGCTTGAATGATTAGAATAGACATAGCATTGTTTTCCTTTACGCAATTTCCTTTCATAGATTAAAATGAAATTAGATTTCTTAGTTAGATAATGATGATCTCGTTATGATGATAATGGTTTAAACATAATGCATGGTATTTAAACATTGTTCTTGTCATGGCTAAATTCTCGTTAGATTGTTTAATACATACCTTTCATTTTGCCATTGAGATTAGTGTTGAGTTTATACCGTTGGAATTGTCCTTTGTTGTCAAATGTCATCAAGATATCATCCGTCACCACCGAAGGCATTCACACAACCACTAGCATTATATTTGAGTGTTTCATAGATTAAAGATAGTTTCTCGCTTTCATAAGTTAGAATATAGTTTTATTATAGGGTAGTTAGTCTTTTGCTTCGATAAGATTTAAGAGCAGTTTTGTTTGTTACAAATTAGGCATTTAGTTGGTAATCCTCATTGCTTTCAATAAGATGAACTTCATCTCATGCATTAGAAATAGTTTTGCATCAAGCATTTAGTCCACTTGCCTCTTAGGCTAGATAGTTGTTCAATGAGAAGTCTTTGCTTACTTGTCCATTTGTTTTAGTAGGATAGATAGTTGTTTTTGCTTACTTGTCTTTTTATTTTGTAGGTTAGATACGTGTCTTTGCTTGCTTGTCTGTTCGCTTTAATAGGTCAGGTAGGTGTTTTTGCTTACGTGCTTATCTATTTACTTTCATAGGATAGTTGCTCATTGAATATAGGTTGGCAAGTTAAAAGTAGTTTGCTTTCATCATTTGCTTAATATGCTGAGGTAGTTGCTTTTGCTTATTGTCATAAACTAGTTTGCTTTAAAGTAGGGTTTACTTGTTTTTCTTAGAATCATCCATCAGTCCTTGGCCCAAAAGTACTTAGGTTACCTAGTTTCAAGTTGCTTAGTAGGGTTTTCTCATTAGATAGGTTTGCTTGAGTAGATTAGTCTTAGATAGTTTCTTTCATTAGTTAGATTATACCCCTACCAACCTTTTACCTTTGGCATATGTTTTTCTACAACTCTAAGTTTACTTACCCCGGGTTGACAATTTAATTGAGGGTAGTTTAGTGTTTTTTTTAGTACATATAAATCACCTAACACAAGCAGTGACAAGAGGCTTGACCAGAATGTGTTGAGAAATCAACTGTCCTAATCTGAGACAATGGTTTGTGGGATTCCAAAATGTACCCAGACTCGTTCAAAGAAGATCTTGGCAGTGAATTTTGTTGTGATGCTCTTCTTGTAGGCATCCAGAATCGCCATCTTAGAAAAAAGATCAACAACCACAAAAACATAGTCATTTCCCCTCTTGGTCGATGGGAGGCCCGACATGTAGTCCATTGAGATGGATTCCCATGGCCTGTCAGGAGTAGGAAGAGGGGTGTACAGGCCCTGTTTCTTAGTGGTCGGTTTGGCAATAGCAAAGGCAGTGCAAGACCTGATATACTTTCTGACCTCATGTCCAAGTTTCGGCCAATAGAAATGTTTTTGTAGCATCTCCATTGTCTTTTTGACGCTGAAGTGTCTTGCCACCCGAATGTAGTGGGCTTCCCAGATCAGCTTCACTCCCTCGCTTGATGGAACACATATATGGCCCAGACGACACAACAACCCATCCTGAAGATGGAAATTATTGACAACTACCTTTGCACCCATAGAGTTGGGTCCATCCATAGGTCTCATGGCCACAAGAGTCTAGCATTGTGGTGAGTGTCGTGACTGGTGGTCTGTTGAGGCAATCAGCGACGCGGTTGGTGCTTCATGTTTTATACTTGATGTTGAGGTGGAATTGTTGCAAGTATGTGGACCACTTTTTATGGCGCTCATTTTTCAATTTTCCTTGTGTCTGCAAGAACTGCAGTGGCTTATGATAAGTGTGGATGATTGTCTCCTTCCCAAGAATGTAATGTCTCCACTGGCGGTAGGCTTTCACAATGGAGTACATTTATTTGTCGTAAGTAGGGTACTTATGGACAACATCTGATAGTGTCTCACTATGATAGGCCACGAGGTGGTCATGCTGAGTGAGAACGGCACCCACAACATAGTCTGAAGTATATGTCTCAATATCAAAGGGTTGTTGCAGGTCTGGTAGTGAAGATATTGGGTTTGAGCACAAGTGTTGCTTCAAATCATCAAACGCTTGTTGTTGGGACCGGCCCCACAAAAATTTCTCCTTACCACCACCCCTGGTTATTTGGATGAGGGCCCATGAAATATGGGAGAATCCCAACATGAACCTGCGGTAGAAATTGGCAAGGCCCAAGAAGCTCCGAAGCTCAGTGAGTGTGGTTGGAGCTGGCCAGTCACGGATGAATTGGATCTTGGCTGGATCCACATGTACGCCATGTTGATCAAAATGTAGCCCAGGTAATGGACCCTATCCATGTCGAAGGAGCATTTTTCCAAGTTGGCATATAGCTTGTGCTGTCGCAGGGTGTGCAAAACCTATTGAATATGTTGCAAGTGTTCGACCCAAGTATTGTTGTAAATGAGAATGTCATCCAGATACACCACTACAAAATTATTGGTGAATGGTCACAGAATATCGTCCATCATCCTCATGAAAGTGGTTGGAGCATTTTTCAAACCAAAGGGCATGACCAACCATTCAAAAAGGTCTTCCTTTGACTTGAAGGTAGTCTTCCATACATATATCTGTTCTATCGGGACTTGGTGGTAGCTAGACTTCAGATCAATCTTACTGAAGTATTTGGCCCCCGTGAGTTGATCAAGGAGGTCGTCGATTCGGGGAATCGGGTACCGGTTTCTAACTGTGATTTTATTCAGAGCCCGATAATCAATGCAGAGTCGCCAGGTTCCATCTTTCTTCTGTACTAGCACGATTGGGCTCCCGCAAGGTGATGAGCTGGGACAGATGTGCCCCTTATGGAGAAGTTCTTGGATCTGTCGCTTGATCTCCTCATTCTCTAACAGAAAGCGGTGATAGACTGGCCCATTGGGCACCGATGCGTCGGGGGTCAGATCGATGGGGTGCTTGACCTGGCAGTGCAGAGGTACCCTGGTAGGTGAGGAGAAGATATCCGAGTATTCTTCCACGACCTTATCTACTTGCTTTTGTTGTGTGGAGAGGTCGACTGTAGAGACCCTGGATGTGGTTGTGGTTGTGATCTTTTTCTCATTCTGAGACTGAATCATGAAGAAGACAAACTTCCCCATCTGAGAGATGACCTTCCTGCATTGCTTAGCAGAGATCAAGGAAATAACACTAGGTGGGACAGCCTCAGGTATCCTGTACAATTTCTTGTTCAAAGTAATAATAACACTACAAGGCCTAGACTCACATACAACATGACGTTTCCATAAATAAGGTTGGCCCAAAATAACATCACAAACTTCGAGAGGAGAAACATCATACAATACCTCGTCTTTGAAGGGCTTGATGTCGTACGACAGTCAACACGGTTGGCTGATGCGGAGATCGCTTCCTTGGTGGAGCCATCCAATGGTGTAGGGTTGTGGGTGTGGCGTTGTCAGCAGAGCCAGCTGCTTGATAACCTCTGCTGAGATGAGGTTCTTCTGGCTACCGCTATCAACGTAGAAGTGCAGTGGGGTGCCTTTTACCCACATATGTGAATGGAAGAGGCGCTCACCTTCTTCTGGCTCGTCTAGTTCACCATGCTGGAGCTTGGTGGTAGCAAAGGTGGCACTGGGTTCTGCATCAATGATCCATATTCCCCTTTCTGGTTCTGACTCACAGTCAGAACCTGCATCTGATTCAAAGGCTTTCGCTTCGGCCACCGGTGACTGCTTTGAGCGGGAGTCAATAGTGTTATGCTAAGGGCTCTTATGGAAGTCGCACCACTTTTTGGTATCTTTCTTTGTCTTTTCGGTGTCCTTCTTTGCTTGCGGCTTGGACTGGTTGTCCTGATACTGTCAATATTTTCTCTGTCCTTTTTTCTGTGGGTTGGGGCCACCCTTTCCTAGCTTTTTTTGTGAGGGGTTCCCCGGCCCAAATTGTCGCATCTTTTGTTTGAGCTTCTGCTCGATTTTGACGGCATATCGGTAGGTCGCGCCCAAGGATGAGATGTCCAGAAATTCCATTTCGGTCTGGTTGTATCTATGCAAAGCACTGCAATACTTGAACACCAAATGTCACTCTGAATATTTGATACCCAGCTTGGTGCGCAAGGTATGGAAGATATTTGTGAAATCTAGCACTACTTGGTCTCTTTCTTGCCGTAGTGTGGTCCATTTAGTATACAAGTTGTCATAACTTCCGACAGGGTAGTATTGTTCCTTAATAGCATCCCTGAAGGATTCCTAGGTGGTTGTGATTGTAAATAATGAGGGTTCCTCTCTTTCCTTTTTCTCACAGAAAGTTTCCCACCAATCTTTGACATGGGGAACGGCTTTGAGGAGCGCAAAAGTAATATTTTCTCTATTCGAAAAGTTATGGACAAAAAATACCCTTCTAGTAGATTCAACCACTTGTTTACAGCATCTGCGTCTATTTGACCTTCAAATATAGGAATATCGAAGTTTATTTGTACCTTGAAGGGGGCGACACCTCCGCTCGAAGAAGATGCGTCGCCTGTTGGTAGCCGTCGAAGGATTTGCGTGAAACTATCCATCATCTCGTTCCTCTGTTGTGTGAGGGATTCTTCAATCAAAAGTTTGAAAGGATCTCCTGTCTCGTCATCTTTATTTTCTCCTTCCATGAGAAGTCGCTTGGGTGTGCGAGAGCTTTTTTCCTCAAGAGAAACAAGCTCGAGACCCAACTCTTTGTACTCTGACCTCATTGGGGACATGCATTAAGACGACAAGGATCATACCACTCTGATACCACTGATATGGATTTTATGAGAAGAACGAAATGACTACAGATTATGAACAGATGCTTAACACAGAATAACAACAGAGATACAGTAAAATTGCTTTTCTACTCAATAAGGAAATAAGCTGAAACTGTAAAATGCAGTGGAAAACAAGCTTGTTGGAATGGTGGCAACTTATCTCTGAGAAGAGATGTGACGGCTACGCTCATTCACAAGACGATGATTAAAATGAGGCTCTAACGGCCTTTTTACAATAAACAAGAGTTTCAAAAACCCTAAACATCCAAAAACCTAACCCTAGGAGATGAAGCGCCAAAACTCATGTTGGCCCCATTTGGGTAAGTTAGTACATCAACTTCCCGAGGTCGTAACTTTTGCATATGATCTCTGTTTTAGGCGTACAATAGCCCATTGGAAAGATCTATCTGAGGACTACAATAGTTGGGTATGTTGCAACTGCAACATGCCCTAAAAACGTCGTTTAGGGCCTCAAAACAACTCTGGAAGTTCAGGACCTGAAAAACCGCTAAAAATAGTAAATTTCCAAAATTGCCAGAAAGTTGTTTTGAGCTAGCTGGAAAAGGTGGGTGGCCACCGATATCCACCTGGATCAAATATGTATTTTATCCTCATGCTTAAATTTCATTTAATTGAAAAAGTGGTAATTACATCGGGAATCATCTTTGATTTAATTGAAGAAGTGGTCATTACAGGGGGAATCATCTTTGATTTAATCAAAGAAGTGGCCATGACAGGGGGGAATCATATTTGACCTCAAAGGAAAAAGAGAAATGGAGTTTTACATGGGGGATAGGAATCACAACCAATAATTATGTGGAAGCACTCGTAGTTTACAATGGTTTAATTGTTTTAAAAGATAAAGAGGTTTGAAAAGCAATGTTGGGTGGGGATTCGACAATAAAACTACGATTCCTATATCATGAAACTCCTCCTCAAAATTTCAAAATTCTAAACTTACATAATCGTATTGTTGATCCAAAACTTTGAGCAACTTGAATATTTCCATGTCTTGTGAAAACAATAAGGTTGTAGATGAGTAGGGAAACAAAGGAGCATGTTTACAAGAGGGCATATAAAAGTCAAATGGAAGGATATGGAAACCATCACCCTAAACCCTCATGACATGCAAGTGCATCAAGGAGAGTATGTCATCCATAAACCTCTACCTTGTCATGAAACAATGAACAGATGGTGAGTTAAGGCATATGCATCACCATCCTTACTTCATACCTAGATCCTTTAGACATATGCTTAGGGTCTATACAATGGAGGATTTATGTGGTGCATGCGGGTTTATTGGGAAAGGATATGTGGTATGTCTTAATTCATTTTCCTGAATCATTCCCGACCTTGAATTCAATGCCAAGAGAGAGAGGATGATAGATTTGGCCACTTTCGCTCTAGTTATCTTTGTTTCACTCTTGAGAAAAACAATGGAAACCACTATGGTGCACTGTGGTTGCAAAAGCAAGGGTTGTGTCTTGTTTGAGATTAAGGAGGTGCAAAGGGGATTGAAATGATGCAAGCGAGAGGTTGGAGAATCCTAGTATAGTGTTATGAATTTGAACATCCATTGGAACAAATGGAAAGAATAATTTAAGTGGCACATCTAGGGAGAAAATCATGCCAAGGACTAATGTGTAGTGGAGACTACAAATCATATTTTGGAAATCCAAGAAAGGGAGAACGAAGTAAAATCCTTCATGGTGATACATAGTAGGAGAAACCTGGAATTTTTCTCCCAATTGATGTATTTATCTGGTTGGAAGACTCATGACCTACCCAAACCTCCCCCATTAGGTTTCCTCATCCCCCCTCCTCACACTTCCCCCTCAAGGTGAAACAAGTTCTTATGAGGATTCCTCCATATGCAAACTCTCTTTAGATTTCGAGGAGTGTCTAGACATTCTACACTCTCAAAATTTATCATTAGTGGAAACCACAAGTAAATTTGACTATGTTTCTCTATATGATGTTGAGATGAACTTAAGGATGTCGAGCTAGAGCCCTAGATGGCCATGTAAGCCGAAACCCATAAAGGGAATGAAACTCAATAATTTGCTTTTATGAATATGGTATGTTTTGTTGCACATTTTTTTACTTTTGCAATAGGTAAGGAAATATATTTGTCATGCATTTAATGGTTGGAACTAAGAAGGCATACCTTGTGGGCAATTGGCAATTAATTTTTTTATTATTTTTGGATATCAAGCCAAGGTTAGTCCTAAAAATTTTGCATTCCAATTTTGTTTGATTTGGCCACAACATTTTCTGATATAAAGCCACTTGTTGTTATTAAAAATAAATACCAGTTCAAGGGAAAATGACCATTAAACAACTAGTTATTGATGAAGCATAGTCACTTAAAATGACCATAAAATTCAAAATGGCATTGTTTTATCACTAAAAAAAATAAGACACTTAAAAACAATGGTGTTTAATTATCATTTTTTGCAAAATCATAAAATGTGGGTATCCATAAAAAAAACAAGCATTGTATATTATTTGCATCAAATTCATAATAATGTTATGGAGATAAATGTGGAGTGGAATACTTTAGAGAGATAAGAGGATGTCTTAAACAAGGAAAGTTGCACCTATATGGGTGTTGCGAAGAATTCTCCACTATGGACAGGTGAGCACTACCTCAAATATGTTTTTTATCTGAGACATACTTCAGGATAGACGCACCCACTATCATAATTTAAAAAAAATTGGGTTAATCTCCCACAAACCTGCATTAGAGAAACGCCAATCCCTAGTTCAATATCGGGACTCGGGGTCTCTAATGCCGAAACTCACTCACCCCCCATGACTCGTGATCATGGGAACTTCGATGCGCTCCTTACGCATTACTCCTCTAGGCTATGCAACAACCCATGTGACCATCTACCATAGGACCACCGCCGTATAACCTCCCCAAAACCCCGATCTCCGATTTTGCGATGTGATTAAGCCCTAATCAAACATCCGTTAATTAATCATTTTTATCGAAGAGTTTACATTAATTGCGTCGGCTTTCGGGGTTCGCGATTTCCTAGTGCATGGACACCTTGTCCATGAATTTTGCGATATCCCGATACTCGATGCCACCTGTCCACCGTTGACCCTTCCGTGGGCCCCGCTATTTCTTGACTTATCGGGAAATCGCATTTCGCGATTTCATTAAGCATAGATACTTCGTCCACGGGTTTCACGATTTCCCGATGGCTTCGATCATTGCCACGTGTCCTAAGAACGAACGGTCTCGATCTCATCGTAGAATCGCATATCGCGATTCCGTGTGACCTGATTTCTATGTGCCCAAATAC
>JZKD02S1779663.1:0-25299 GCA_000966675.3 Picea glauca | reverse complement strand
CCCTCTCAGCAGTTCTGCAATAAATTCAAACTGTTATTTACATTCATTGACCTCTTCCTGCAGGTCCATTTATATCACATATTCATACTTATGAGTTTTGCCATAGTCCTTGGCCGATTCAGTTATATTTACAATCTGGGGGAAACAGGGTGTTACAAAAACCATGTAGATCTATATTCAAAAATGGAGAAAGTGTACATCAACCATGAAATTACCTTGAGTCATGACTAAAGTCCTTGGCCCTCACTCCAACTCCTCCTTATCCCTCACATAAGAAAGGATGACCTGATATGAGGACCAATTCCCATAGAAGAGTTTCTCTATCATTTTGGTAGCATAATTCTATGGCAGATTCTTCCTCCTCTTACCCTTGGAATGCCTTATTTATATATATTGATGGAGGATGCTAGGGGATGCTTCTAGATATCTAGAACTTAGTGAATATCAAGTGTATTGAGAGTTTCTAAGTTTTTATCACAAGAGAAACAACTCATCTAGAGTTGGTCTCCTTGTAACTCATCAATCTAGAAGGTTAAGGGGTAGTCGCGCGTTGTCAATAGTCCATCATGCAATTGGTCTCTTATTGTTAGTTATGTTGTCCATGACCAGTCTCACTCTACTAGTAGATTAGAGAGTGAATTCCCTCAAAATCAATGAAATCCAAGGCATAAGAGTGTGTCTCGGCAAGAAAATATCAATGGGTCCTCCAAGTGTCCCTGTGATGGAAAATTAAGGTTGTAACAAATGTCCCCTGATGTGTGAGGTCATAAGAGGAATTGATGGCCAAAACACGTTACGATAATGATGAATGTGAGGTAGCTTAAGGAGGGAGATGAAGATCAAGGAAATAGTGAGTACTTGTAATCAGACGTCAAGCAAGCATATAGATCATCCCCGAGTTAGGCATACCCATGCTTGGAAGAGAAACAAAGCATGGTTGTCAAGATAATACATTATGGATCCATGAAATGAAATGCAAGACCATGACCACAAAAAAGTACATAGTGCATCCATGTCATCAAAGAGATCATAGCTACGAGAAAATACAATGTGGATCTATGCCACAGTATACATCAGGAAGTCATCGAGCACCAATGAGAGTGCCCCCATAGTATTCAAAGTACTCATACATTAGTGATACATGTCATCGCAACTTGGGAGGAGTAGCATGAATGAGTGATGTGGCCCCAAACCCAAGGTCTTTGTCCTAAATATCGATGGTATAATTCTACATCATGCGAATAAACAAATTGATGTCGAGCATGATAGAAACCGTCTGATTACTGGTCATTGAGGTATATCGTTTATAGATGTGATAGAATCCACTGATAATGAAAATGTACCCCAAGGTACCTAGTACAATCTAGCAAGTGTGAATAGAGGATCTAATGTCGAACACTTGTAAAATCAATCAATCAAGAGTCAATGATGTAAATCCATTATCGATTGTGTGGAAGCCTACCATTAAGGACTGGAAGATCCAAGGTACTAGCTAGTTTCTAGATCCATATCCTATATAATGTGATGAATTCAATAGAAAGAGATTCATCTAAGGATGGCCTTAATGTATCCTCCATCAATCGACATGAAACATACACCAAGAGATTATGTGAAGAGATGGAATCACCAAGTACACTTGGCATAACGATATTTGACTCAGATTCTCAACATGACAAAAGATGGCTTACTCAAGCTTACTTCCCTTGAATATATATCATGACATAATGATGACTTGGCAATGTTGACTTCAAGAGAACCAATGATAAAGTGTGACAATGCATGAGGCATTGAAGAACTCTCCATAATGACTAGAATAGTAACCATTTGGAGGAGTATATGACTCATACTGATGGTCTGACTATTAGGCAAGCTATAACCCAACTATAAGACAATGACGCAAACATTTTTCATGTTCAAGGATGACATCGCCGACGGGTGCCAGTTTTGTAAATATAGATCAATGGTAAAAAGTAACCTCATTTTTTATTTTTTCTTGAGTATCTCCTTATTGGTTTTGCGAGTATGAAAGAGAGATAAAAGTGTGCTCCATGGTGTATTTTTCATGGAGTTTTATGAGTCCAAAAAATAGGTAAAAATTCACTCGGCCGGTGTATTTTTCATGGTTTAACGAGCACAAAAAAATTTAAAAGTTTGCTTGTTATGTGTCTTTTTCATGGTTTAAAGAGCACGAAAAGAGTTAAAAGTTTGCTCATCTATATTTATCAGCAATATCAATGCCCCCAACATGACTGGTAGTGGTTGATTGCTTTCCCCCAACATGACTTGGAGTGGCAAGTTTATTTCCCCAGCATGACTTGTAGTGGCTAGTTTATTTCCCTATCATGACTTGTAGTGGTTGGTTGTGTATCTCCAGTATGACTTGCAATGACTTGTAGTGTGTAACACCCTATTTCCCCCAGTCTGTAAATATAACTCTATTGGTCAGGAACTATGGAAAACTAAAAGTGTGAATGTTTAATTTGGTGGACCTTTGTATAAAGGTCGATGAATGTAAATCATGTTATTTTGATGGATAATGGAAACATGTTGCAGGACTGATGAGAGAGGGGATGTGTTAAGAAAGAGAGGCCGTGATTGCTAATGAAAAGGTGATGGAGGGAACCCAGAATGGTTGCGATAACCTCCATTGAACCAGTACCATACAGGAGTTAATGTGCTCAAATCAGAACAACCCTCTGCCCAGAATTGAATTCCCGTCGGGATGGTAGGTGGGAAGGTCCTCCTCAAGAGTAATGAGGAATGGGGCAGACTGCCCATCGCATGGCTTCCGGACCTGACCATGCACGGGGGAATTCGAGCCACATGCAACCTTGCCGAGGGAGACAAGAAGGGAAGCATGGAGGACAGAGGAAAGGGGAGCCTGCAGAGAATGCAGAGACGAGAGCGGAAACTCTCATGTTCGAGGAAGGATTGAAAGCGAAAAGAAACTGAGTTCTGATCACAGAGAATAGAGATAGAACCAGGAGAAGGAGAGTAACCTTCGTCCTCATCTATTCATGTATAGCGAGAAGGAGAGTAACCTTCATCCATGACTTCCGTTGAGCTGGAAGTAAGAGATTGAGTCTCAAAGCATCATGGCCTAAGCTCGGGGGTGGCCAATGATAAATCCGTTGGGAGTGATTGAGCCTATGGTTGGGTGGAAACGAGCACCTCTCTCAGCAGTCACGTCATGCCTAGTGTTTCTGATAAGTGTTTTATGTCTTGTATTTTGAATTGAATATCATGGATGCATGCTCATGTTTATACGCCCATAATTGGTTTATGTATGCTATGATTTCCCTTGTATTTTAGATTGGAAATAATGAATTCACGTGTATACTTATATTCCATAGTTGGTTTTCTGTATATAATGAGTAATTCCGGAGCATGATTCGGTTCCACTAAGAATCATCCCACCTGCCTGATTTTCTTGGTATTATGGTTGAACCCCTCGAAGGCACTTTCCCAGGGAATTGCATCATGTCTCAAAGTCAAAGTAAGCTCCTTGGTATCGCTACCACTATGGTAAACCTATGAGATTACCTTGCCCCAGTGCCATAGATCATAACTCGATGAGTTAGGAAGGCACTGCATCCAGGTCGGTAGCCTAGGGATAATTACCCAAGAACCCTATGAAAGATCACGTGATCCGGATTTGGAAACCCTCTGCCAAAATGGGTTAGCTCTCGAAAGTTTCGGAGCCGTGGGAAATTGAAGCTCCAAGAATTTGAATCTCTTCACCTAAGTTCAAAAGGGATAGCGATTCCAATTAGCGAAAGGGTGGACCCTTTTGTTTGCTAGACGAACGAACGAGATCTTTCGGGAGTATCCCAGGCCCGTTAGGACCAATGGATCTAGAGGAGAAGCGTAGGCGTTAACACCTCGGCCCCCTCAGCCTTTGCAAGTAGCGATGGAACCAGGGTCATCGATCTAATTTAGATCTGAACCATTGGTTCATTTCAAGAGATCAGGGATCGTGAGTTGGGAGAAAAATGTTCTGCCTTGGGTCTCAAATCCCCGATGAGCTAGGAGCCGGTTTGAATCCTAGTCGTCCATCAGGAGAACACGCAACAAGATTTCAACGTTTCGCTGACTCGCACATCAGAAGAGTCGATGGGCGGAGTTTTAAGGATTCGTGAAATGTGAAATCCCGCCAAAATCTGGGTCGTTGATCTGTGGAGAGGCTCAGCGTCGTTGATCTATAGAGGAAGAATCGAAGGCCTAGACCTTCGAGACTTAGAAGATCTTCTAAGTCAAAGAGTAATCACAATCTCAGGAGGAGGAGCAACAACTACCATTGGATTGGCAGAAGCAGAGAATCTGTACCATCAAATCCACGTCCAGACATATGAAATAGCGCGCAAGAGAAGAGATCTGAACGAACTATGGAGAGCCTTCGAGGAGGAAGGGTCGATAGCCGAAAACCGTCAGATCTAGCGAACTTGCAAGGAGATTAACAACAGGACTGTTAAATTCTCAAAGTTCAGGAGGAATAAGAGTTGTCGATCAAGCGAAATGATCGACCGTTGATTTCTTCCAATGGGAAGAAAGGGATTCGGAACATCGGTTACCGGGAGTCTGGATAACAGGGGGGAGTTGTCCCCAAAGGAAAATTTTGAAACGAGAGACTCGGAGAAAGATGAAGGGAAAATATTTGATCTAGACTGTCAGATCTAGCGTTGAGGACCGATAGTCGTCGAATCCGAGAGAATGTGTGTGAGGCTTAACCATCGTATAAGCAAGAGAGAGAGACCCGTTAAAGTCCAAACAACATATCTGGACCACCCATTTATAGAGTACACGTGGCGAAGATCTAAATCTATTGGGGTTCTAGACATCGGAAAAACGAGGGTGAAGATCGGATAAAATTCACGAAAGGGGATTCCACGAAAAGATCATAGTTGTCCATCGAGGGGACACATGGCGAGAGTTAGGCATTTCGCTGACTCGTTGTTGAAAGAAGTCAACGGGAGGAGTTCTTAGAACTCGCGAGTTGCGAAATCATGACTTAATCCTAGTCGTTGATTAAGAGATATCACAGTCCTTAGATCACGGGGCTTGTGAGTCGTCGATCTAAATCAGATCTGGACCATTGATTTAATTCACCGGAGATTTGAGTTCGGGAGTCAAGAGGTGGAGACTCTGCCAGAGTCCCAAAATGTGGAGAGCCGGGATTAAATCTGGACCATTGGATGTCGGGAGAATCAGAGTCGTCCGATCAC
The DNA here is from genome assembly GCA_000966675.3 of Picea glauca. NCBI lineage: Eukaryota > Viridiplantae > Streptophyta > Pinopsida > Pinales > Pinaceae > Picea > Picea glauca. Next base: position 20,077 of record JZKD02S1779663.1, on the reverse strand, counting down.
AAGGAAAGGTGACCATTGACCTCGACGAGAGGAGTTCGGGTTTTGGGGATCAAGGAACCAGATTTCCTTGCAACAGGAATCCTGAAACGTAAAGTCCGGTAGTACCTTTTGGTGTTAGCACATGGACATGGAGAATGGTCACGTGGATGGAGGCCTAAGGAGGAGCTAGCAGTCGCTAATCCCTTTTCAGGTTTTCAAAACTTGGAAGAATGAGTTACCTTGACATTTGAAATCCTGAAATGCGATTTCCGGGAGTGCCCTTTGAGTAAGGCCCGTGGTCACAGCCGACGACCACATGGAGGTGCAGCTCACGCTAGGTGCTTGAATTTCACCCGCAGGTTCCAACAAAAGGACCTGTGGATTTGTTTAGTGAAGGTCCCGGTAGGAAGAGCTAGCCTGCGCAAGACCCCTGTAATAATTTAGGGATTTTGTCCCTTGAGAAAAGGCAAAAATTTTATTTTTCCGTAGTGGGTGTGTGACAAAATGGTATCAAAGCATGGTTACAACATTTGGTCTGCTTGGGCTCATGGACGAGTCACTTAAATAACCCTATATGGGTACTTTCCAAGGAGTGACACCCTACCTTACCTCTTTCTTAAGAGGTCTGATTTAAAAATATTATTAAGGAATGAAACCTTCTACTGTGTGTGTACATTAAGAAGTTTTAAACCGTGTATTGTTCATAAACTAATAGACTGTTAGCTAACTATATGTGTTTTTGGAAACACTCGAACAGTTAGTGAATCATGGAAAGGCCCCAATACAAAGGACGATGACGTGTCATGAAGTGGGGGATGGCTCCCATAATAGAGACGAGGAATATGATGAAAGGAGGGCGATAGAGACCCCTCTGAATCTAGTGGAGACTGTGAGGAGTCTTAGGGTCGAGCTACAGAGTTTCAAGGATGACAATGAAGGTTGATAAAGGAGCAAGAGAAACAAACATAAATTAACACGGTCTTTCTAGAGATATTATCTGACATACAGAGGAAAATGCAACACGAACCTGCAACCAGTCATGCAGACCGACGACATAAGAAGAGAGGTCAGAGTCCACCTGAGACCCAAAAACATGACTCCATAAGTGACCCCACTAGGAGAAGTATCGCGAAGAAGATCCAACCTGGAGGCAGGGGACACTCATCGGGAGAGTCCTCTAGAAAGGAAGTTGATAACTCTGAAAGGTCTTCTAGTAGCAGAGCCAGCTCACACTCTCAGAAGAAAGGAGAAGAAGCGAAAGCTTGGTTGCATTGTTTAAAGAAGTACTTTAGAGACCATGACTACTCTGAAAACTCTAAGGCTTGAATAGCCACCTTCAACTTGAAAGGAAATGTTTCCATTTGGTGGGAAGACCTTAGGAATGTGAAAGGAATCCATGAGAAGGACTTTTCATGGAAACAATCTAAGAAACACCTTAAGAAAAAGAGTAGTTCGGGATTCAAGAAGAAGAGGTTTATGTCCTCAAGATTTAAGAAATATGGGAAGGACTCTAGAATGAGCCTTCCTACTAGAAGTGAGAATCAACAAAATTTCCCCTCCCAGAGTGGAAATAAACCTTTTGAAGCAACCCTAGGAAAGACTGATAACCCAAAGAGAAAAACCTTGAAATGTTGGGGTTGTGGAGAAGAAAATCTGTTGAGGAGTTGTCCACGGGGACAACAGGACAGTAGGAGAGCCTACAACATCCAAGAAGCTACCATAGTCAATGATGTGGTTTGGAGCATGTTGCGGATTTATGCATCCCTGGATAATAATCAAGCCGACCATCAAGCTTCAGTAGTGGAGCTAGAAGGTATGATCGCCAACCCTACAATTTCTATTCTAATTGATCCTGGTTCAAATGTGAGTTATATATCTCCTCAGGCTGTCGATAAGTGTAAATTACAGCCACATAAACATGCCAAGCCCTGGTTGGTACGGTTAGACACTCGCACCAAAATAAAGGTAGCGAAGGTCATACCAGCTTGCCAATTCACCATGGGTGGATTCTCCACCCAAACACCCTTTAACATACTACCCCTAGGATCGTATGACCTATTGATTGGTATGGACTGGCTAGCCACATATAAAACCATACTGAACTGTTACCATAGAACTTACACTGGGAGCGGTACCAACATCTAGAATGCCATACAGAATGAGCACGTTGGAGCTCGTTGAGATCAAGCTACAGCTAAAGGAGATGATGTACAAAGGCTACATCTGACCCAGTGTATCTCCGTGGGGAGCGCTCATCATGTTTGTGAAAAAGAAAGATGGCACACTCTGACTGTGCATAGATTACAGAAAACTCAATAAGGAAACCATAAAGAACAAGTACCCCTTACCAAGAATTGATGACCTGTTTGACCAATTGGGAGGTGCATCCATCTTCTCAAAGATTGACCTAAGATCGGGTTAGCATCAAGTTCGGATTAGGGATGAAGACATCCACAAAATATCCTTCGGGATGAGGGAGGAGCATGAAGAACATCTTCGACTCGTACTTCAAGTACTAAGGGAGCATCAACTCTACGCTAAGTTTAGCAAGTGTGATTTCTTTCAGAAGCAAGTTCACTACTTAAACCATGTCATATCTAAGGAAGGGGTGGCATTAGACCCTGGCAATATAAAATCCATTATGGAATGGCCTACCTTGAAAGATGTATCTGATATTAGGTCCTTCATGGGCTTAGCAGGATACTATAGAAGATTCATAAAAGGGTTTTCCAAGATTGGTTGTCCAATCACTGCCCTTTAGAAAAAGGGGATTAAATTCATTTGGACATCAAAATGCGAAGAAAGATTTCAGGAACTAAAATACCTCCTGACCCATGCACCCATGCTAAAGATTGCGGACCCGGATGATGATTTCCTTGTGTGTACAAATGCCTACAAGGAAGGACTCGGAGGAGTCCTTATGCAAGAAGACGTGTAATTTGTTATATGTCCCGGAAATTAAATGAGCATGAGATCAATTATGTGACCCATGACCTGGAGTTGGTCGCCATAGTGCACGCCTTGAAAATGTGGAGGCATTACCTCCTAGGTAGGAAATTTGTACTTATGACAGACCACTATGGATTGCGAGACCTGTTTGACCAACCAAAACTCAATGCTAGACAAGCTAGGTGGATGGCCCTCCTTAGCGAGTTTGATTTCGAAATCAAACATATCAAAGGAAAGGAAAATAAGGTGACTGATGCCCTTAATAGAAGTATGAAAACAATTCATCTGGAAGCAGTGAGCACCTGCGAGACGAATGTCAAGGAAAGAGTTAGAAATGCACAAGAAATAGACACATTCTTCCAGACCGTGACCTTATACCTGGAACAAGAACCCGTAGGGATAAAGTATGAAGGCTACCAGATGCTAGATGGAGGTCTGTGAATTTACAGAAACAAGTTGTATATTCCAGATTGTGACGACTTGAAGAGATTCATAATGAATGAGCTACATAAAAGACCATATACTGGTCACCGAGGATATCAGAAGATGATCACGGCCACTAGGAAATAATTCTATTGGCCTGGATTGAAGAAATACATAGCTGAGTATTTAGCCAAATGTATAGAATGCCAACAAGTCAAAGAAAAATATCGGCACCCAACAAGATTATTACAACCTCTACCAATCCCGGAATGGAAATGGGAAACCATCTCCATGGATTTCATCACTAGATTACCAACATCGACCAGACAGAATGACGCCATCATGGTAGTGGTGGACAAATTAAGCAAGTCCGTTCACTTCATTCTCGTCAAATCGACTTGCAAGGCAATAGGTATTGCCAACATATTCATGAAAGAGATATTCAAACTACATGGCATGCCTAAGGAAATTGTGTCTGACAGAGACATGAAATTTACTTCAAACTTTTATAAATCCTTGATGGTTGGTCTGGAGACTATATTTTTGTTTAGCACAACCTATCACCCTCAAATTGATGGAAAAACAGAACGAGTAAACCAAATAGTAGAGGACATGTTAAGAATGCATGTAATGCATTATCCTAAGAAGTGGGAAGACTACCTACCATTGGTAGAGTTTGCCTACAACAACGGTTATCAGGAATCCTTAAAGATGAGCCCCTTTGAAGCTCTCTATGGTAGACAGTGTAAGATCCCAATCAACTAGAATAATCCAGTGGAAAGAATTACAATCAGACCCGACATGCTAAAGGAAATGGAACAACAAGTAGTGCAGATAAGGAAAAATCTGAAAAATGCTCAGGACCGACAGAAAAGTTACGCCGACAGAAAGAGAATTCCCCGAGAGTTTAAAGCTGGAGACCATGTTTATCTCAGAGTTAGACCCCGGAAGAGTTCCCTGAGTATGGGAGCCTGTGCCAAGTTGGAACCTCGATATTGTGGACCCTTTGAAGTCCTAGATAGAGTGGGACCTATAGCCTATAGGCTAGCACTTCCTCCCACTGTAAAGGCACATAACGTTTTTCATGTTTCATTATTGAAAAAAAAAAAAATATGTACATGATGTTAATCATATAATTGACTGGTCTGTGATCCAGGTGGAACCGGAGGGAGAATTCCTGCTAGAATCCCAATGCATACTAGATAGAAAGAAAACGTCACTCATTAATCAAACCATTGCATAGGTCAAGGTGTAATGGAAACACTTTGGCCCAGATGAGGGTACGTGGGAAATGGAAGATGCCATGAGGCAGGCATTTCCGATTTTGTTTATCCCTGTACATACATATCATATTGGTAGATAGAACATCGAGGACGATGATTCCTTTAATGGGGAGGGAATTGTAACACTCTGTTTCCCCCAGTCTGTAAATATAACTCTATTGGCCAGGAACTATGACAAACTAAAAGTGTGAATGTTTAATTTGGTGGACCTTTGTATAAAGGTTGATGGATGTAAATCCTGTTATTTTGATGGATAATGGAAACGTGTTGCAGGACTACTGAGAGAGGGGATGTGCTAAGAAAGAGAGGCCACGATTGCTAATGAAAAGGAGGTGGAGGGAACCAGGAATGGTTGCGATAACCTCCACCAAACCAGTACCATACTAGAATTAATGTGCTCAGATTAAAACAACCCTCTGCCCAGAATTGAATTCTCGTCAGGCTGGTAGGTGGGAAGATCCTCCTCAAGAGTAATGAGGGATGGGGAAGACTGCCCATCGCATGGATTCCAGACCTGACCACGGACGGGGGAATTTGAGCCACATGCAACCTTGCCGAGGGAGGCAAGAAGGGAAGCATGGAGGACAAAGGAAAGGGGAGCCTGCAGAGAATGCAGAGACGAGAGTGGAAACTCTCATGTCCGAGGAAGGATTGAAAGCGAAAATAAACTGAGTTCTGATCACAGAGAATAGAGATAGCGCCAGGAGAAGGAGAGTAACCTTCGTCCTCATCTATTCCTGTATAGGGAGAAGGAGAGTAACCTTTGTCCTCGACTTTCGTTGAGCTGGAAGTAAGAGATTGAGTCTCAAAGCATCGTGGCCTAAGCTCGGGGGTGGCCAGTGATAAATCCGTTGGGAGTGACTGAGCCTATGGTTGGGTGGAAACGAGCACCCCTCTCAGCAGTTGCGTCACACCTGGTGTTTCTAATAAGTGTTTTATGTCTTGTATTTTGAATTGAGTATCATGGATGCATGCTCATGTTTATACGCCCATAAATGGTTTCTGTATGCTATGATTTCCCTTGTATTTTAGATTGGAAATAATGAAAGCATGTGTATACTTATATGACATGGTTGGTTTTCTGTATATAATGAGTAAGTCTGGAGCATGAGTCGGTTCCACTGAGAATCGTCCCACCTGCCTGATTTTCTTGGTATTATGGTTGAACCCACAGAGGGCACTTTCCCAGGGAATTACATCATGTCTCAGAGTCAGAGTAATCTCCTTGGTATGGCTACCACTACGGTAAACCTATGAGATTACCCTGCCCCAGTGTCATAGCTCATAACTCAGTGAGTTAGGAAGGCATTGCATCCAGGTCAGCAGCCTAGGGATAATTACCCAAGAACCCTCTGAAGGATCATGTGATCCAGATTTCGAAACCCTGTGCCAAAAGGGGTTAGCTCTCGAAAGTTTCGGAGACGTGGGAAATTGAAGCTCCGAGAATTTGAATCTCATCACCTAAGTTCAGAAGGCATAGCGATTCCAATTAGCGAAAGGGTAGACCCTTTCATTTTCTAGACAAATGGACAAGATCCTTTCGGGAGTATCCCAGGCCCGTCAGGACCAATCCATCTAGAGGAGAAGCGTAGGCGCTAACGCCTCGGCCCTCTCAGCCTTTGCAAGTAGTGATGGAACCAAGGCTGTCGATATAAGTTAGATCTGAACCATTGGTTATGTTGATCGCCTCTTCAACTAGGGGGTCAACTCCATGTGCCATGAAGTAATGCATCATCAGATGCTAGTATGTCGAAGACAGTTTGGTTCTACTAGGCAATTTACACCTCCAACACAAAATTTTGTAAGCGGGATTACCGCACCCCTGCGTGGGCTTATAATGTAATAGGTCTACATGGATCATGTTAGGTCAGTTTCCTTAGGGTTTCTTCATTAGGAGAGTTCCTTTTGCTCAGTGTTTTTTATCCTCGGGAGGTTAATGTGCCCTAACCAGCCGAGTTAATCTCCCTTGAGTTTTTCACTCCCACCCAATAAATCCTCCAAAGTGGTGAAAGGCATTATAATGAAGTTATTCCTAGGTAGCTAGTGTTTAGGAATGTTGGAAATGACCATGTAAGACAGCACACGAAATTTCGCGGAATTCCGTCAAGTATAGCTAGGTTTTTTTTAAGGTTTCGAATTAATTAATTGATTAATTAATTAATTAATTCTGGGTATTTAATGTAAAACTTAGGTCCCTGGATTTTTGATAGGGGTATTTGTACTCAAAATAAAACTAATGATACCCCCTAAACCAGTGGACCAAGTTTCAACTCAGTCAGACAAATTTTGCTAGGTTGTTTGTCCACTTATGAGTTTTTCAGAAAAACGACGGTTTTAATTGCCAAACTCAGGACATGGGCAAATGTCAATTTTGTAATAATGGACCAAATCAAGTGAAGTAAGTGGAAAATAATGATGAGAGGGCCCCATCTAACATTTCCTAACCATTACCCACCTTTAATTATTATCTAATCTTTTAATTATGTCCCCTTGTGAGCTCACGTCCCTTTTTCCCACGTGAGTTTTGAGTTTTCATTTCAATTTGGGCGTGGGTCCCTCTTCCCTTACCTCACGCCTCCCCTTGCTTACAATTCACCTTGGAGAGTATGTTCACCCCACTCCAACCACTAACCTCGTGCACCACCTCACATCCCTCACACTAACCTCACGCATCTCCCACATAATAAGTGTAAACTTATGTTTTAATTAGAACGTGAGGCCTCCCCTACGCATCTCCTTACCCACTTGCATAACTTTAAGGAGTGTGGACTCCACACTCCCTCCAAGTCTCCTCCCACTCCTCACGCTTTAGCTCAACGTACCTCACGTCACCCTCTACGTGAAAGTGGAAACTTCATGTTTTAATTTAGCTTTTGCTTTGATTGGAGCGTGGGTCCATTCTCTCCACCATTCGCATACCATTGTGGAGTGTGGCCAACACATCCTCCCACGCATCCCTCCATACTCTTCACATATTGCCTCAAGAGCTCACGCCTTTCCCTTAACACTCACGCTCATTTGGGTAACTCACGTTTTCAATCTTGGAAAGAGATGGAAACATCTCATCTGAAAGTAGAAACCTCATTCAAAAGATGGAATTTGCCTTAAAAGGAATGCATGGACTCCCTCACTTGCCAAATACGCCCTCCATTCCTTTTCTTTCTCCCCATCCACTTCACCTTCTTGCCATTTCCTTCAACCTAAAATCCATGCATCTCATTGGTGGCTATCTTCTTTAAGTTGTCTTGTCCCTTAGATCTTTGACACTTGTCAAAGATCCAAGAGGGGTCTCCTTAGCTTCTCAAGCTATTTAAGAGACCTCTCATTCCCTCATTCTTCACATTTCATTATTGCACTGTTATACTATTGTTTTCTCACCATCTTATTCTCTTTCTCTCTCATCATTATTGTCACTTGTCTTCATTGGTGTGGCTCTTGAAGAACTTGTAGCAAGTATTTGCTACAACTTCTTCCATTTGGATAATAAAAGGAAATGCTTTGGAGGATACACGGATCTCAAGAGTAGTTTGGGCTCGTTATATGCATATGAGGTGAAATCGTTTTGTTTCATATATTTGTGTGATTATAGGTAGATTGTTGGGTAAAGTATTTTACTTAACTAAGTTTAGTGATTGTATAATTGCTAACTTATTTGATCTGCATGTACTAATGATTAAAAGTAGTTTTGATTATTGATATATGCCTTCATTATCTATCTCAGTCTCACATTCTGTTTAAGCTTTGTAGGACACTTCAAGGAAAGGATATTGGGATAAGTCCAAGTATGAATTTACCTTTACTTCTCACATACACTCCAAGTTATTTATGATATTGTTCATCTTCTCTCATTCTTCATTTCGGTAGCTAACATGCTTAGATAGGTCACCTAAAATCATTTAATCTTCTGGTTCTTGTATGCACGAAATCTTTGCCTAAAAACAAAGATTTCATAACATTTTCTGAGTGTGTTGCAGCTCAAATCAGCAAGCAATAACTTGCTGATTTTTGTAAGTTCTTACCAGGACAAGAAGACATACTGCTCAAATCACATGCACAACACACCCTCCAAACAACTCCTCTCACTGGGTAACGTTTTTTTATTCCCGATCTACTCTAAAATACTGTAAACGCAAGCCCGAAGGAGTTGTACCCAAGCGGTTTGCTTTCCTTTCAATCTTTACTTTGCAATCTTAGCTAGATTAGTTGTGATTTCTACATTACTGATGATTTTAAGAATGGAAATTTATTTTAAAATGTAGAAACCTTGGCGAATCTTACTAATTCTTCATATGCAAACTATAAATGATTGGTGATATTTTTGTAAAAATATTCAAATTTTTAAGTATTTTATATAGTTTTTATAAAATTTTAGCGATTTTTAAGCTAAAATAATTTTATCCTATAGAATTTGGGCGAATCATTTTTAAAATAGCGAATCTCGTTTTTGGAGAAACCATGGAAAATTAGCACATGAGCGAAATTTAACCCCTAAAATCATCTCTGTTCTACATGCATACTTAACTTAAAATAATCTAGAGTAGATCTCACAACACATGCTAGCTTAGAGCCCGTGGTGGCTTAGATTAGATTGTTATTTTCCGTTGCATGCAAGTTTAAGTTAATCTAATCTTTATATTACACATGTGCATTCTAGCATTGGTTTCATAAAGGATCGATTAATCAACCGTTTACAATTCCGCAAGTTACTTTCAGTTCTCACACTTCACATTTGCAATATAAAGAACTCAATCGTTAATTCTGGTTTGGGTCCCCAAGGCCTTTTCCGGAAACTAAAATTTAACTTGCAATCCATTGTCTAAAGGCTTCAGCCTTCTTATCTTTCAATTTTCGGTATTTTGGCAATTTCTTGTTGAGCAAGCTACAAGCACTCAATCACACTTTGCACTATTTAGCTCATAGATCTAAAAATTATTAATTAGACTTAATAGGACACCTTAACTCACCATCCTCGCCACTTAAAATCTGAGGTTTTAAGGAAAACCACGGAAATTTTCCGGAGTACTTGGCCTTAGGGTTGACTTGTGAAGCTAGGGTAGGCCTCGTTGCCTCGCTTCTTGAGCATCCGACAACCACTTGGTAAGGGGAGGAGAGTTTTGGGTTAACACCTAGATATAGCTAAAATTAATCTCACGCTTAATCACTTAATTTAATCTTCAACTACAACATTGGAAATATAGTTACACACTTGCAAGCCCATTGATCTCACTATTGTTTCGATTTACATTCATATGCAAGTTAATTTATCTGTTGTAGAATAAATCTTTAAGTGGTTATATTTTTTTCATCTGGAACGTACTTTGCATTTTCAAGTTTTCTTCTATCTGGTTCCTGTGTTTATGGTGTGATCCTTCAAGAAGTGCGCATCCACCTGGAGGCATTCTCTTGACTGAGTCTTGAGTGCTTTGCGTCTCTCGGCCATTGAAAAGCAGTCCAACGGAACTCTATCTGGTGTGAGCATGCTTGGCTTCATGTGTTGATTTCTTTATCTTATGTATCTTTAATTCCTGCACATGCGAGTAAACTTGTTAGTATATTGTATATCTTGTATCTAGTCTTAAATATGTATATCTGATGTATTCTTTGTGTCTAGTTGTATCTATCTTATTGTAATACTTTGTAACTTATCTTGTAACGAACATCCCCCTAACATAGTTGACCCCATTGCCCAATCTTAGGCACTAGTCTTAGTTGCCCTAGGAAAAGGTCTGACTCTCATACTTAGATAGTTACATCTTGCATTTGTTGATTGACATCTTAGGCTAGATTCCCCCTGACCTTCTAACCAGTGAAAACCAACTCCTAGAACATTAAATTCTAAATCTCATTTAGTAACTAGGGTCTACCCCCCTTGGCTTCCCTAGGAGTTAGCCTAGACGGAAAAGGTTCAAGTCAAAGTGACAGCGTGGGCTTTGAACCTAGGCAGTGTGTCTCTAAGGACACACTAAGTGAGCAGGACTTAGCTCACTTTTGCAAGTGTGTATAAGGACGACAACATCTTTGGCGCCGTTGTCGGGGATAAGTCATTTATCCTTGGTCAAAACGACTAATTTTTTTTAAGAACTAATAATTCTTTGAGCTTGCATTGGTTAGCTTTGTGTGATTCTTTTCCAAGTGGCGACTCCATTGAACAAATCTATTAAGTATACTGCAAGGAGCAATCCTTGTTGTCTGCTTAAAATTCTTGGGGAAGAAACACTCACTTATATCCAATTCTTGTTCCAAATTAATGATCTAACAATTGTTTTCCTTATTGTTTTACTTTGTTTGATGCTCTTGTTTGTCTGAAATAAACTTGGTCATCTGGCGACTCCACTTTAAATAATTTGACAAAGTATGCTTCAAGAAGGAACTCACGTCTTGTTTTCTTCATCCTTGAACTTGAAAAGTTTTTTGGATGAAGTTAGCATGTTTCCCTTCTTGTCGGATCCTTAGTAATCTTGGGTCTCAGTCCTTTTCTTTAGACCTTTGTTTAAATGTCTAGTTAGAAATGGATAGTTTTTTTTATCCTATTGATTTTTCAGGAATTGTTGGTTACCTTCATGATATATCTGAAGATGTTATTGATAACATTCTTGACTTTTATGATCATGATCATGCTGGTACTCACATCTGGGCATTCACTAAGTGTATCGAGAAATGGTGTGACCCGCCTATTTATGAGGATGTTCTAATGCAATTATTTGTCTTTACTCTTTGTGGTGACCAGGCAAATGATTGATTTCATCACTCACCTGATAAGACATTCAAGACCCTACATGATTTGTTGCATGCCTTCTTGAATCTGTTTGGGCATAGTCAGCATGAGATTCACAATGAATTGGTTGATGGTTTTATGGAAACATGAAAGAGGAAAAATCTTCCAAGTATAAAAACAATCAGTTCAGACATAGAGGATGGTTCTCCACCAGATCCCATTAAGGAAATCAAAGAAGTGGTTCAGAACATACAGTTTCCTCATAAAGAACAATGTGAAGCCATGAATGAACAATTTGTAGCCCTGGATGATCAATTGGAGGTCATGGAAGATGACTTTACAAAAACTTATGTTGACTATCTGGATCCCCATGAACTTGAGCTTGATAATGAAAAAGATAAGGAAGTTCATGAGGACATTCCGGATAAATCCATGAATGAATCAGTCATTCATTTGAAGGAAGTACAGGAAGTTGAGTTTGAAAATGTTGAGTATCTGGACAATTCAAGTCCCCACCCTCCTCCCGTGGAACCAATCTCTTTGGAGAAGAACCTTGACAACCTTGAGGAAAACAGTATAATGGTTCCATTGACATGTTTGTTTCCAACCTCTCAGCGAAAAGAGGACTTTGTACATAACAGTGGGAAAATGGAAGGCAACTTCAGTTTATCAATGTCATATCATTATGAGTATTGGTTGGCCTTCCACCTTGGCAGTCATGAGCAAGAAAATATCAAAATTTTACATGGTTTGTCATATTCCAGTGTTTGGTTGAAGGGAAGAAGGAGCATGATTCTTGGCTAGTTCTTTCTCACGAAAATTTCCAAGTTAATAAAACTTGGGAAGGGATCTTCTGTGAGTCATCCTGGACAAGGATGTTTTAGACACTTATAGCTTCATTCCATCCAGTGCATGGACGATTGTAACGTATCTCTAACCCTACTCTTGTATTTTAATTTTGTATTCTTTCATTTATTATGTGATTGTGTACTTAGAATTATTTATGTATCATAGATTCATTTTATAATTATAGATGTTGTGCAATAGTTATTTCATTATGTAGATGTTGTTTATTCATTTATATATGTATGCTTATGTTGGATATTGGTGAGCACATTTATTGTAGATGTTGGATTCTCGTATGCTCTCCGTCCCGATTGAGAAGATCGAACACATGTCCCCATGTGGAGCCAGATGTTGACCGCCTCTTCAACTAGGGGGTCAACTCCATGTGCCATGAAGTAATGCATCATCAGATGCTAGTATGTCGAAGACAGTTTGGTTCTACTAGGCAATTTACGCCTCCAACACAAAATTTTGTAAGCGGGATTACCGCACCCCTGCGCGGGCTTATAATGTAATAGGTCTACATGGATCATGTTAGGTCAGTTTCCTTAGGGCTTCTTCATTAGGAGAGTTCATTTTGCTGAGTGTTTTTTATCCTCAGGAGGTTAATGTAGCCTAACCAGCCGGGTTAATCTCCCTTGAGTTTTTCACTCCCACCCAATAAATCCTCCAAAGTGGTGAAGGGCGTTTTAATGAAGTTATTCCTAGGTAGCTAGTGTTTAGGAATGTTGGAAATGACCATGTAAGACAACAAGTGAAATTTCGCGGAATTTCGTCAAGTATAGCTAGGTTTGTTTTAAGGTTTCGAATTAATTAATTGATTAATTAATTAATTAATTATGGGTATTTAATGTAAAACTTAGGTCTCGGGATTTTTGATAGGGGTGTTTGTACTCAAAATAAATCTAATGAGACCCCCTAAACCCGTGGACCAAGTTTCAACTTAGTCGGACAAGTTTTGCTAGGTTGTTTGTCCACTTAGGAGTTTTTCGGAAAAACGACGGTTTTAATTACCAAACCCAGGACATGGGCAAATGTCAATTTTGTAATAATGGACCAAATCAAGTGAAGTAAGTGACAAATAATGATAAGAGGGCCCCACCTAACATTTCCTAACCATTGCCCACCTTTAATTATTATCTAATCTTTTAATTATGTCCCCTTGCGAGCTCACGTCCCTTTTTCCCACATGAGTTTTGAGTTTTCATTTCAATTTGGGCGTGGGTCCCTCTTCCCTTACCTCACGCCTCCCCTTGCTTACAATTCACCTTGGAGAGTATGTCCACCCCACTCCAACCACTAACCTCACGCACCACCTCACGTCCCTCACACTAACCTCGCGCATCTCCCACATAATAAGTGTAAACTTATGTTTTAATTAGAACGTGGGGCCTCCCCTACGCATCTCCTTATCCACTCGCCTACCTTTAAGGAGTGTGGACTCCACACTCCCTCCAAGTCACCTCCCACTCCTCACGCTTTAGCTCAACGTACCTCACGTCACCCTCTACGTGAAAGTGGAAACTTCATGTTTTAATTTAGCTTTTGCTTTGATTAGAGCCTGGGTCCATTCTCTCCACCATTCGCATACCATTGTGGAGTGTGGCCAACACATCCTCCCACGCATCCCTTCATACTCCTCACGTATTGCCTCAAGAGCTCACGCCTTTCCCTTAACACTCACGCCCATTTGGGTAACTCATGTTTTCAATCTTGGAATGAGATGGAAACATCTCATCTGAAAGTGGAAACCTCATTCAAAAGATGGAATTTGCCTTAAAAGGAATGCGTGGACTCCCTCACTTGCCAAATACGCCCTCCATTCCTTTTCTTTCTCCCCATCCACTTCACCTTCTTGCCATTTCCTTCAACCTAAAAGCCATGCATCTCATTGGTGGCTTTCTTCTTAGCGTCTCAAGCTATTTAAGAGACCTCTCACTCTCTCATTCTTCACCTTTCATTATTGCACTGTTAGGCTACTATTTTCTCACCATCTTATTCTCTTCCTCTCTCATCATTATTGTCACTTGTCTTCATTGGTGTGGCTTTTGAAGAACTTGTAGCAAGTATTTGCTACAACTTCTTTCATTTGGATAATAAAAGGAAATGCTTTGGAGGATACACGGATCTCAAGAGTAGTCTGGGCTCGTTATATGCATATGAGGTGATATCGTTTTGTTTCAGATATTTGTGTGATTATAGGTAGATTGTTGGGTAAAGTATTTTACTTAACTAAGTTTAGTGATTGTATAATTGCTAACTTATTTGATATGCATGTACTAATGATTAAAATTAGTTTTGATTATTGATATATGCCTTCATTATCTATCTTAGTCTCACGTTTTGTTTAAGCTTTGCAGGACACTTCAAAGAAAGAATATTGGGATAAGTCCAAGCACGGATTTACCTTTACTTCTCACATACACTCCAAGTTATTTCTGATATTGTTCATCTTCTCTCATTCTTCATTTCGGTAGCTAACATGCTTAGATAGGTCACCTAAAATCATTTAATCTTCTGGTTCTTGTATGCACGAAATATTTGCCTAAAAACAAAGATTTCATAACATTTTTTGAGTGTGTTGCAACTCAAATCAGCAAGCAATAGCTTGTTGATTTTTGCAGGTTTTTACCAGGACAAGAGGGCATGTTGCTCAAATCACATGCACAACACACCCTCCAAACAACTCCTCTCACAGGGTAACGTTTTCGTATTCCCAATCTACTCTAAAATACTGTAAACGTAAGCCCGAAGGAGTTGTACCCAAGCGGCTTGCTTTCCTTTTAGTCTTTACTTTGCAATCTTAGCTAGATTAGTCGTGATTTCTACATGCATGCTTAACTTAAAATAATCTAGAGTAAATCTCACAACATATGTTAACTTAGAGCCGGTGGTGGCTTAGATTAGATCGTTATTTTCCGTTGCATGCAAGTTTAAGTTAATTTAATCTTTATATTACACATGCACATGCTAACATTGGTTTCATAAAGACTCAATTAATCAACCTTTTACAATTCCGCAAGTTACTTTCAGTTCTCACACTTCACATTTGCAATATAATAACTAAAAATTCAATCGTTAATTCTGGTTTGGGTCCCCAAGGCCTTTTCCGGAAACTAAAATTTAACTTGCAATCCATTGTCTAAAGGCTTCAACCTTCTTATCTTTCAATTTTCAGTATTTTGGCAATTTCTTGTTGAACAAACTACAAGCACTCAATCACACTTCGCACTATTTAGCTCATAGATCTAAAAATTATTAATTAGACTTAATAGGACACCTTAACTCACCATCTTTGCCACTTAAAAACTGGGGTTTTGAGGAAAGCCACGGAAATTTTCCGAAGTACTCGTCCTTAAGGTTGACCTGTGAAGCTAGGGTAGGCCTCGTTGCCTCACTTCTTGAGCATCCGATAACCACTTGGTAACAGGGAGAGGAGAGTTTTGGGTTGACACCTAGATATGGCTAAAATTAATCTCACGCTTAATCACTTAATTTAATCTTCAAACTACAATATCGGCAATATAGTTACACACTTGCAAGCCCATTGATCTCACTATTGTTTCGATTTACATTCATATGCAAGTTAATTTATCTGTTGTAGAATAAATCTTTAAGTGGTTATATTCTTGTCATCTGGAATGTACTTTGCATTTTCAAGTTTTCTTCTATATGGTTCCTGTGTTTATGGTGTGATCCTTCAAGAAGTGCGCATCCACCTGGAGGCATTCTCTTGATTGGGTCTTGAGTGCTTTGCGTCTCTCGGCCACTGAAAAGCAATCCAACGAAACTCTATCTGTTGTGAAAATTTCCAAGTTAATAAAATTTTGCTAGTACAAGGTGAAAATTGAAGTAGAATGAAAAAGACCAAGATGAAAATTGCAGAAGACAAAAGATAGACGACTCAAGAAGATTGAAGATGAATAGCGTAAAAGATGAAGATAAAGACTATATCAGTTCAAAGGACCAGTTGAAGGGACAGAGGGTGATGATTGAATATTGAAATCACAAGTATTCCTTGAGTATGTAGAATTAACTCCTTGTGATATACAATGAAAACATTGTAATATGTAATATAGTAGTCCAACATATAAAGCAATGATGAAAACCAAAAAGAAAACTTAGAGATGAAGATTTCATAGAGTCAACTAATTAAGAATATTTTATTGGAAAAAGCTAAGAAGATTTTATTGGAAAAAGCTATGAAGATGGTTGAAGTGGAATATCTAATTACATGATAGTTGCTATGGTCACCTAAAACTATATACAAAGGAACAAATTTTACAATAAAAACACAGACAAAAATGATATGATTTAATAGAATTTCCCCTTAGATTTCTTGAGTGTAAACTCCTAGTATCCTTTGCTTGATATATTTTTTAATCTATTTGTTGCTAATTCTTCAACCCAACACTTATACTACATATATAATAAAAAAAAGCATGCCATTCCATCTTCAGAATGAACTGTTAGAATTCAATTGACTGATTTTCAAGATATTTTGAGTTAAATCTCCTAAAAACTACAATTTTGATATTCCTAATTTTATAGGAGTTTGAAGCAGTTCTTAATCATGCATACTCGGTTTTAGCTGCAAGTGTGAGATGTCCCAGAATGCCATAGTTAAAAAGAATGGACAGATACAAAGATATTTCATATTTGTAAGCAGGGAACCACTACTTAACCATTAGCTTTACATCATTCATGTGTTAAACTTCAAAAAACATGTAAAACAAGCCCCAAGATCCATTGGTTCTTCTCCAAATGCTAGAGATACTGATACACTTGGGCCAAGTAAAGCCGTTGTTTGCTGATTTCTTTGAATAACGACTAATCAGATATAAAAGTCTTTTACAATCAATTTTACTAACAACCCACAGTCAGTCTTCTGGCAACAAGGCGTATCCCTGCATGTTGCTGGTAATCATAGATATCGAAATTATAATCTGCATCAACTAGCCTTCCATAAAAAAACAGGTCATCAAGTTCATTAACGTCCACAGTCTTAAAAGCAAGCCTTTGAGTTGCTCCCTTTGAATCTCTCCGGTACAATTCCGTTGAATATGTTGATGTGTCTCCAGAACCCGCAGTTGCAATGCTGTGGAAACAAAGCAAAAAAATATAAATTTCATGGGATGGATATCACAGCAGCAAAAACCATATAGTTCTGACAGAATTTGCATTACCATTAACATGTACTGTAAAAACTATTTCTGTACAGGAACAGAAAATATGTAATATGTTATTGAAAGAAAATAGGCAAAAATGAAGGTAAATTAACACTTACTGTATACGAATGGCAGGAATGGCATTTCCCAGGCCATATTTCTCTGTCACCAAAGGCCTCCACTCAGACTTATCGTTGCAGCCAGAGAACGAATTCTGTGCAAGGACGTCACAATCCTTGAGAATGTTGCAAGTTTCTGAAGATGGTTCCACAACAAATGATAACCGTGGTTTGCCAGTGGGGTCAAAAAATTTCCTACTTATTCCATAGCGTATCATCATATTACTGGAACGCATTCGGAATGGAAGGTCTTTATGCAACAGCGTCATTTTTTGAGTTCCCCACTGAGATGCTACAAATATTGTCCTCAGTGAAGATGTAGATACCTGATGGGGTTCCAAATATTCTTCCGATTCCATGCATTCTGATTGCTTTGCCTCACAATATTTATTAGGTGAAACTGAAACAACATTTTCATCTTTCAAAACTTCTGGGGAAAATGTAGATCTCTCACGGGATTCCAAAAAATCTTCAGATTCAGTGCATTCTGATTGTTTTACCTTACAACGCTGAGCTAAAAATGGGACAACATAGGAAGGATCTGTTAAGTTACCACGATTTTCATCTTCCAAAACTTCTGTGGAAAATGTAGATATCTCATGGGGTTCCAGAAATTTTTCAGATTTGGTGCATTCTGATTGTTTTGCCTTACAATGCTGAGCTGAAACTGAGACAATATTGGAAGCATCTGGTAAGATACGAAGAGTTTTATCTTCCAAGACCTTTGGGGAAAATGCAGGCATCTCATGGAGTTCAAAGATATCTTCAGATTCAGTGCATTCTGACTTTTTTACCTTATAATACTGAGCTGAAGCTGATAAGATATCATGATTTTCATCTTCCAAAACTTTACGTAGTTCAGTGAGGTCAAAAGGATTCTCTTCTGCCTCTGAATTTACAGCTTTGGCAGAATTATTTGAAAGTATTTCAACTACGCTATTTAGAGGCGACTTTTTAGATTTTCTTTGAAGAGGCTTCTGGCCTTTCTCTTCAGAAACAATTTCCGTGGATGCCTTTCCTTTCCTGCGACTTTTGCTTGTGGAAGCATCCGGCGACTCTGATTTAACAGGCGTAGATGAAATTGCAGCTGGTAAAACATCAGGAAAGTTTGACTCCTGAAATAAACAAGAAGACAACTAGTCAGCCTGAGGGGACAACTCCTTGCCAAACTGGAAAAAGTTTAAAATCATATAGCAACAACACAGATGCTGGGTAAACATACAGATTACATTTTTTCAAATGAGATACTTTTATACAAATTTTATAAAAACAAGGTTCAACAAATTAGAACCTCCTCTAAATCATCTGCCTAAGTTACTAAGCTTTAATTTCAGACCTCATGACATTTAGTGATATTCAATACAGATGTAAGAAGATAATGTTTGTTTACATAGAGTTTCTGATATATAGATTAGAACAATGCAAGATACTCATCTATAAACAAATTGTTTCTTGAAACTTTCTCTGCAATTGAATATATATCATAACAAGAGTGCATACTTACTAAGAACAATACAGTTGCACAATATTTCAAGACTTCAAGATTCATCCGGACATCATCTAAGCTTCTGTCATATGGAAAAGAAAATCTTAAATTAGTCAAACACAACCAGATCAGAAATACATATTTTGCAAATATCTAGTAAAGAACAGCTCCACAACTGAGTACAAAATCAAAGCAGGGGTGAACAAAAGCAAGGCAGAAGACCAAAAAGAGGATCAAACCAATTGACCAAAAAGAGGATCAAACCAATTGAGATCTGGATAAGCATATTTCCATTACCTGTGCTTCTGGCTTCCAAGTCCAAAATAATTTGCCAGGGTAGCCATCTGTCAAAATTGAAAGAGTAAGTCTTACTTAGATTTTATAAAAGTTTAACTATATATTGCTTTCCAAAAATTCATCTGATTTAACTTATGAAAAGATGGGAGAAAGTAAACTTGTGCAGTTAATATAATCTTAAAAATAAAAGGTTTGATTTTGATTTTGAACTAACATAATCTCAGGAATCAAAAGTAACTCCATGTTTATTAAACAGCTATGCTCTCACCATGGCTTCAGAAATCCACACCAATGGCTTATGATTTTTTTATCATCGCAGTAGACTCACTTACAATTTTATTCTTGGCACTGCTAGCAAGTTGGGGCACTCTCCAAATCACTTCCTTTATTTCCCTTAAAGGTGCTGGTTGGGGAAGGGGAGGGGGAATAGTAAAAACTCATTACTTCACCTTTGCATACCCTGAAGGGAAGAAAGACCATTCCTATGTAGGTGTCATTGGTCTATTTCTGAAATTTTGAAAATAAACTTTTTGATACCATTCATAGTTTTGTTCTTAAGAGTCTTTGCAACTATGATCTTATCTTGATTTTTTCATATAGTAGTGTTTTTGAAAGTTCCTTCAAGTTCTATAGTCTCATTGATCCTTACAATGTAATGTTAACCTATTTCTCCCAACCTCATCAAATCATTAGTTAAATTTACTCAACTTCCCTTCTCTAGCTTTCATCAACCTACAAGTTCCATCAAATTTCCTCAAATACCATTCCAAAATCAGGGTAATCAAATTTCCACAAAAATCCTAGAAGTTTAT
>JZKD02S1779652.1:92999-104257 GCA_000966675.3 Picea glauca | reverse complement strand
CTATCCTGGGGTTATCTGACCAAGATTAGGCAGTTTGGTCAAATTTATTCACTAACTAACCTAAATCACTTGGCTAAGATTAAACAGTTTAGCCAAGCTTATTCACCACTCATATCGACATCAATTTAAAAGAACTTGGCCATGCTTGAACGGTATGGACCAAATCATTGTTACTGCATGGGGCTCTATTGAATTTATTTTATGCCCTCTTTTATTCTTTTTCTTTCTTTTCTTTTTCTTTTTCTTTTCTCAAATTATTTGTAGAATGGAAAATCATTTGACAAACAAAAACACTTAAAGAGATAACATTTCAGTCACCAGTTGATCCTATAAATTATAGGGTTATAATAGTAGGTTGGTGCAGGACAACCATTTCCATTAGGAAATGGTCTGGACAGTCATTCCCTAGGGCATACTCATTCTATCCAGGTTTCACTATGATTAGTGTCATAGGAATGGCCTAGTTAGGTGAATGGTCTAGGTTCAATAATCGGGGATAGGCATTCCCTAGGGAAGACTCATTCTCTCTAGGTTGCACTATGATTAGTGTCAGAGGAATGGCCTAGTTAGGTGAATGGTCCAGGCTCAGAAATCAGGGAAAATTATTATTCTATGCTTGAGAAGAATAGTCCAAATAGCCCATGGCCGATGTTTTACCTTCTAAGGGAATATTCTCATCTAGATCTCACAGATGTGAGTGGAAGAATGGCCCATGACTCACTTTATATCATGATATTGTTTTATGCAGGTTGATATCAAACGATATGATTGTTGTGGATATTGTATGTCTTTGGAAAATAGATGCATGTGACTATGGTGGATGTGTTCCACTGATTGTGACTATGTGTCACTAATTAAGTAGTCGTGTGCTACTTGGTGTGGTTTTGTACCAATGGATAGTAGTTGTGTACTACTATAAATAGACACAACTGTGTTCTATTGGATGGCATTGTTCTGATTCCCATGGAGACCATCACTAGTATTGAAAATGATTACCAACTATATGGATAGTCAGTTTGCTAGTGGAAAAACATTCTCCAGGCGTAAAATGGTCTAGGACAATTATTCTTCTAAGACGTATGTCTAGATCAAAAGAATAGTCCTTGTAGTACATGGTGTGGCCTCCAACATCTGTTAGAACAACTATTCTTCTAGGACACATGCTTGGATAAGAAGAATGGTTCATGTATCACTCTGTGGAGTGAGTGACTTATTGAGCATCATGTCTAATTACTTATATGGAGTATGGCTTCGAGGGATGATGAATCTGATGTTATCAGATGATATTGATGGTGATGATGGTGCTTGTGATTTAATCATGAGATAGCATGTGTGGCTATGATGATGCTACCATTTGAATGGTATGTTTGTGCTCAAGACCATTGTTTTCAATACCTCCCTAGCTAGGAGGGAGTGTTGATACTATGGTAGTTGTGGGAGGTATTAGCCTCCACGTGTAACCCTAACAAGAATAGAATATTTCGATAAGAAAGAAGAAACCCTGAAGCATTGGATATAACCCTAGAAGACAAGTTGGCTAAAGGAAATAATTTAATATTGAGTATTTAGCCTCCAGAAAGAGAAGTCATCCTAGACAACTAAGAAAGAGTAGTATAAATACATGATTCCAAATCTCATTTGTACACACACACAACTCACAACTGTAGAAATCTAGTGTGCACTGTAGAAATTTAGTAAGTGCACAAGTCTGGAGAGTAGTTGCAGCTGCAACTACTGCAACTTGTATTTTTGGTTTTAGGCTTGTACTTTCTCTTGGTTATGGTTTGGAATTTTTTCCTTGTGCGCTAGCTCTGGAGAGAGGTATGCTACATTGATTGGCTAGTAGGCCTAGGGTTTTCTTCCAGAATTATTCTCTGTCAAGGTTAAGGTGCTCGGGGGTGGCTTCAGCCTATGGTTGGGTGACAATATTGCTATATTGTCTATGGTTAAATGATCACACCTACTTTTCTAACATGGTGATTCTAATTAATGATTAATTACAAGTTGGGGGAAACAAGGGTGTTACAACCATCTAGAATGGCTCTCTACCTCGAATCATTTGTTTCCATGCCTAGACCAAGAGCACATGAATGAACAAGAGTGAATGAGGAATTTCCAAACAATGAGTGAATGATTGATTATCCCCCAAAATGAATGATCAACCAAGAACAACCCCAAACAACCCACAAGCAGGGTTTATATAATTACAAGAACCAAGAACCACATGGCCTTCCCCAAGAATCTCATGTAACCACTTCCTCAAATAAAATCAAGATGGGTCAATAAAATAATAATAAAAGACTTAGCCCCTTTAGCCCCCTCTCTCATGGAATCATAGCCTCCTATATGTTATCCTTGTATGTCTTGTAGCCATTGATGTATTTTATTAATATATATAGAAGTATTACATTTCTAGGTATGATGGCCCTTTCAACATACCATCTCACCAACCTAAGTCACATTTACATAATACATTCTAGTTCATAGGGATTAAAATTTGGGGTGTTACAAGTCCCTCATATGACATATATTAAACCCTCCACGACTCTTCTTTTGTCTACTTTAAACCCTACAAAACCTTTTTTTTCTGCCTTGACACACTTTTGGCTATCAAATGGTTCTCCAATATTATTTGGATTATTATATATAATTAGATTGTTTTTAGTTGTTTTCTTCTCCATAAACATGGTCATGGGTTATATTTTGTTGCTAACACTTTGTTATGGTTTTAATTACTTGTCATGTGATAAGATGTAGATGAGTGTAGGTTTTCTTTTGAAGAATAAAATGATTTCCATATTCCCTATAGTTTGAATGACTCGTTGCAAAAAATAATACATCAAGTTAAGGGACAAGTGAATCTCAACATTTGAACTAATCCCTCTAATATCTAAGATTAATTTTAGAAATAAACCACCTATATACTAGCTCCACGAAGATCTTTGGTTCTATTCAGAGCCACTACATGAGCCATCTCATTTCCCATTCATTAATCCTTGCATCCAACATCACATGGAAGATGTGGGCACTCCCTCAATTCGTATTTTGGTTGATTGCAACTAGATTTCATCCCCTTGCAACTTGGAGTGTGAATTGGCAATTGATCATATTATTATTCTCAACCAATATGATGGGAGACATGGGAATCACGTTTTATGTATTTGTTGGAAGTTTTAGACTTAGTTATGAGTTTGTTTTCTTATTCCTAAAATAGTATGATCCATTCTTATATATATTGTAAGGAGAATTACTCCATATATACTAGTTCAAAGATACAATATAAAAGATTGGGAATTTCTTGAATAAAGAACAAAGTGCCCAGACCTATGCACCATTTGTTGGTAACTTTGAACATTTTAAGTTTTAATTTAAGTTGCGGGTGTTGTTGTAATATATCTCAACTCCATGCTCTCTAGAGGGGGGGCACTCTATAGAACAGGAGTTGTAGATCTATAGATAGATATTGTATTCACTCCTTTGTATATAAATTAGTTTCCATTTCCTTATTTATGATATCATTCTATTTTACTTTGTTCCATTTCATTTACAAGCTATGTTCACATATGTATGGAAGAATTAATTTTCCACCCAGTCTATTAGACCAATATTGCTATGATAATGTTGTAATCATTTGTTTGACACAATCATTTCAATTGCAAAGCATAGGGGAGCCACAAACTAGTAGAAATTACAATTCATGCATACACCATGCCTCATGACTTATAATTAATTTTTCAATTAAGCTTAGATAATCTCTTGTAGATAGTTTAGATGTTGTAGTTTTTACCACGTTTATGTTAATTGATTTGGTTTGTTTCCTGTAGAATGCTTCGTTGTAGAAATAGGTTGTGAGAAAACATTCATAATGACAATCTAATGAAAAATAAAGAGAAGTTATATCAAAGGACTAGGTCACTGATGATATCACTCTCAAAGGAGCCATACATTAGACTTGAAATCACATGTGTTAGAGGTTATATCTTGTGTGTTTTCCGCAATGCAATTTCCTTCTTGTAGAAGTATATTAGGAAAATAGTATACGCTAAGAATTTTCAGCCCACACACACAATGCACAACATATCACAAGTACATTGGAAACCCTAGTTGATAAGATAAAATGCAAGAGTGTTCCTGGTTAAAGACAAGATATATAGAAATGCTATCGTTTTTTGCACCGTTGTCGGAGAGGTGTCAAGGGAACAATAGTATTTCTTGTACTAGTTTTAGATAACACGTGGTAAGGGGATGAGAAAAGAGAATATGTCAACTATCCTCTTTCTAGGGTCTCATATGGAGTGTTTTGCATTCATATAGATGCATGTGTTAAATTAGATTTTTTTTTGCGGTGCAGTAAGAGCCACCCGCAGTACTAATTCCTTTTACATGAATTTGGCTAAAGGAAGGGAGAATTGTGAATGGATATTCCACTCAAGAAGGATCCAAGGGGATGCAAAAGTATTCAATTTTACATCTAGATTGATTAATGGGTATGTGGAAAATCTTCGCTCCCATCACTAATATGTACCATCCTAGGTTGATTGAATTCTTAGTTTAATTGTATTCTGATCTTAAGTCTATCCATGTTCCTATTGCATGTTCATATTCCTTCCCCCTCCCTTTCTTTTACCTAAGATATGATCCTTTTTCATCTTATAATTTTCATCTCCAACCCTTGATTCTTCATCATTTATTACCTCATCCCTACACCTAGTCCCTTTGATCCTAGAAATAATGACAAATGCACACTACTCAATGTTTTGATGATGGATGTGTTCCTCGATCGACTATTCAAGAAATCATCATACACAAATCACAATTCCATGAAAAAAATGTGGAAGTTGTTTCATGAATAATGAGGCACTATGTGGTTTCCATGGTGGTTATGTCATGATATCATTATATCAACCTCAGAGATAATGGGAGACTTCATGTTCCCATGATGGTTATGTCAAAATCCCATTATCATTATACCATGTTTTGAATTAGATATTTTATTGTATTCTTGATTTAGGTATGTTTGAATTATCCTTAAGATCCTGCAAAGGTCATATCACACAACTTAAGAGCTAGAAATTCATAATTTTTGGAATATGGATGCATTTCATTGAAAATTATACACCTATAAAAATTCACATGAACCCAAATCATCACTTGGAAGAAATAACTTGTTGATTAGACTCTTGTGGAACTTGGGATCACTATTCTCACCGAGAATGGAGTTTGGACAATCAATTTTAGGTATAGTAAATGGATATATATTTAAAACCTATTTCTAAGTGTTACACATTATTTTTGTCATCCCTATGACTGTTAATGATGTAAACCTATCCTTTTTCTTTAGAAGGATCAGTGGCCCAAATTCTTGAAGAAAGAAGGGAGAAGAACTTTGCCTGAGAGAAGAAATTGTATTTTCCTTTGTAAAAACCCTATTAAGGAAGGTCATCGCGGGATGCACTATATATAGGGTGCGACGATGCCTAATCGTCACCCCCTGCTCTAAATCTAGGCTACGACGTATCTACAGGATGCACTATACTTAGGGTGCAATGATTTTCGTACATGGGAAAAATGAGCATCTTCTCGATGCTTCTAGAAGGAGAATTTTCTATGGTGAGGTGGCTTCCGATTGGTTTGGATCTTACTCACTTTTTTTATTTAATGGGATCATCCTAGCCTCCTCACCTTATCCTCTTCAACTTATAAAAGGAGAGGATCTCTCATGGAGAAAGTTAGCTTGGGCTTGGTAGCTTAGATTGGAAATTTGGCTTGAGATTTTTAGCTTGGTTAGAGTAGCTTTGAGCTTTTCTTTGTCAAGATAGATTGTGAGTGACTTTCAGATCTATAGTCACACAATACGTGGATCAAAATTATGTGGGAAGCAAGGAACTGTTGAAAGGGACCTTGCAACATCAGGGCTTTGGTTGTAATCTCCACTTTCATTTAATATGATACAGTAATATGTTCCTTTCCCATAAAACTTGTCTTATTTTATTGTATGATTCCTTGATCACATGCATAAGTTCTTGTTGAGTATATTGGATTGCTTTCACATTGGTTGGCTTGTGTTCCCTTGCAGATTCAATATCATAGGATCATCGAAGTGGATCTAGGATGACAATGGAAAGAGGAAGTGACATTTACATGGTATGTTATCTATCTCTTGTTAACTAGTAAACTCAATAGTTAGAGCTTAGGGAAAGCGTCATATTTTGTTCTATTTTGTTCTAGATCTAGGTGAATTTAGGGAGATTTGTTTATGTCTACATTCACTGATTAATCCCATAAAAAAATTGGAGACTCCATTGGGGAACATATTGTTTTCCTATTTTGTCTTGATTTCTTGCTTTGATTGACAGGGTTCTATTTTATGAGTCATTGGGAGATCCAGATTGACTCTCTGACTGTTTAAATTCACTAGAAAAACCTTTTTAATTTTAATTTTTTCCAATTTTTTCATTTGATCATCGCACCCTGCTTTGAGGGACAGTGCGATGATATATGATCATTGCACTCTTGGTTGCAGAGACAATGTGACGCCATCGCTCTGTGGCCCTTCTGTTCCCTGCGACGATCTAGGATCGTCACATTGTGTTCATCTTATAGCCTGTGACGATTTGAATTTTTTTTATCTTTTAGTGGTTTTTCTTACCCAGATCTTAGATATGGTTTTGGGGTGAATTTTTGGGTTTGATTATGGTCTGTTTACAGTTTGCTTGATAATATTTCAATACACTTTTAGCCACCTTTGCTTTGTTTTAGCTTATTTTCTTTTGAAGGATTTTATCTCTTTCTTTGAGTGTCTTTCAGTTACAAAGCTTTGTTTTTCTTTAGAATTGTTTAGTGAAAATAACACTTCCTTTTTTTGAATAACTCATGTTAAAAGAGAAAATTTGTTTGGGTTGTTTTTTCTTTGAAGTGATTTGCTATTGATTTTAGCTATCTTTGAAATGGAAACTTTTAATTTCTTTATTTGCATTAGTTTGGGGGAATCTTTGCATTTGAAGTAGCGAAATTGCATGGTTTTTGGGAATTTTTGGTCTTGAATTCTTAAAAAATTTCCTCCTCATGGCCAAGGGGGAAAGAATCATGTATTGGTGTGCAGTCTCTTTGGCTCATTTCTTGAAGATATTCATATTTATGAGTTTAATTAAATTTTGGGACATTGTGCATCTGGGAATGATAAACGTTTTCTCCTTCTCGTAATATAGCTTTCATCGAAATGAAATATTTTCATTATCAATTTTTTTCATTGTTTAGAGTCGGTCAAAACATCATTTAGTCCATGCCATTTTTCTCTTGAGTAAAAAAAAGCCTTAAAATAAAGCTATTATAAAAATTGATTAGACATTTTTATATTTTCTAGTAGCAAACCTACATTAGATTAGTTGTATGGATTTGGAATAGGTGTGAAAGATAAATTTCCAAATCTACAAACAAACATAGAATCTTGAGTTAGGGAGTGGTAAAATCCTCTCAACTTTATTTTGGGCTAGATACCCTGCATTTGCGCGTGGATCAGACTATTGAATGTTTCCCCAGACATCATTGTAGTAATTGGTAACCTTAGTGGCCTATCTCTTTAGGATATTTATAGGAGGTGACTATGGAGGGGCAAGTCTTCACTGTACCTGGAATCGACATTGGCCAAACTCACTTAGGCTCCTTGGAGGGTATACCCATGATTATGTGTGGGAGATTTCATCAAGGCATAAGTCCATTAAGCAGGTCGTCAACGTAAATTTTCAACCCACTCTATCTCAGCCACTTCGTACATTGTTCCCACAACGTTGGATCTTGTTTGCTTCCTATATTTTTAGCGTGTGTTGTTTGTTTTCCCTAGCAGACTCTAGGTTGGATATTTATTTAATGGTGTCAATTCCCGGAATGACCAATGAGGGAACCCCTTTTCCAGGGGAACCTTTTGTTTTTACTTCTTATGGAAACATTGGTCCTCCTCATATTTCTACTTTGAGTCTTCCAGGTCTCACAATTGGATTATCGGTATGGTTGTTTTCCACACAGGTAATCCTGAATGCAGCTAGTACTTATGTTGTAAAGACTTCCCCCCAAGAACATCAACCTCATGTTGATCCTTCACCTTCTTCACCAGTAAGATCTTCTTCACCTTCTTCAATTGCAAGGTCTTCTTCCATTTCATCTTCTTCGCTGAGTGAAATCTCTGAAGCTAGTAACTCGGTGGATAAGAAGAAGAAGAAAGGAAGAATAAGAAGAAGAAAAATAAACAAGGGTACAAACTTCCAACCGTTTTCGAACATGTTGGAAAGCAACCAGTTACTGTTGATTGTGTTGATGATGCCAAGATCACCCAAACGACCTGTAAGCCCAAGTACCTTTGCTGGATTTGTAATGGTAGCCATATTCTTAAGGATTTCCCTGGTCTATCCAAGGTTATATAAGCATGGTATACACACTCTTGCGAACCAATGTCATCATCCTTTGAACAACATGTTGATGACCTCCCGTCAACTAGTCAAGATACCATTGGGAAGAAGAAAAGTAGAGTCAAGTTCCCATGTATGTTATGTGGAGGGAGTCAACAAACTTACATTTTCCCTCGTATGGACAAAGCATCAAAATTACTGGAATACATGACTATTTCCCAGCCTCAACTTCCAGTTGCTTATTGCAAGCTTACTCTCGACCCACTTGTAGTTGATGGAATGATCAATCTAGTCCCTTCGTCAGTTAGTCTGGTTGATCATGTAGTCAATCTAGTCATGTCCTTCGTTGAACCAGTTGATAAAGTAGTCGATCTGATTTCATCCTCAGTCGATCCCACTCTCCCGTTAGAGGGTACAACCCAAGCAGTCGATCTATTTCCACCTGTCAATCCCATCTCCCCTTGGAGAATGAAACCCAAGTGGTTGATCTGATCTCATTATCGGTTGATCCTACTCTCCCTCTAGAGAGAAAACCCGATACTACCCATGTTTTTCTCATTGATAAAGAATCTACCATGTTTGGGGGCATTCCTCCTTCTCCCGCGAAACCCCCTCCAAGTAATGAGGCCATCCTTTTTAATTGGGGTGTGCTAACTGGACCTCATCTTCCCTCTCACATTCCTTTCAAGACAATACAATTTTGTGGTCGAGACATTCCTCAAACATTGATAGATGAAGGTTCATTCATTAGTATTTTGTCCTCTATTGCTTGGCAAGCTTTGGGTTATCCTCAACTTGCATCGGTTAGACAAAATCTGTTATCTTTTAACAGAAGAACTAGTCACCCTTCAGGGATCCTTCCTCAGTTTCCTATAACTTTGGGAGGGAAAATTGTCTTTATTGATGTCGTGGTAGTCCAAGACCCCTTGGATTTCGATTTAATCCTTGGGAGATATTATGTCTATGCCATGAAATAAATAGTGTCCACTCTTTTTCATGTGATATATTTCCCTCACGATGGAAGAATTGTGGCTATTGATCAACTTTCTTTTGTTGGTCCGAACTTGACCGTCGACTCAATGACATCCCTAAACAGTTCTTATATGCAGATGGTATCACCCCTGCCATGGTTCAATTATATGGTATTGTCTCCCATGCCTTCCATTGCCGATGAAGATCTTGGATCTGATAGTTGACATGGTGATCTCTTCGATAAGTATTTTAGAGCTTAATCTCCTTACCCCTGTCGTGACCTTTGACATGTGTTCCTTCTAGATATTTTTTCTTCCATACAGTGAAGATCTCTTGGAATCCATAACCAATTTTTGTCCCTTGGCATGGTGTCCTTCCAGAGCATTGTCCTCTTGGAAGCCATGATCAAGAAGAGTCTATTGAGCATGGTTTTTTGATTTCAAGCTCATTAAAAAATGAAACCAAATTTGAGCATGATTTTCTGATTTCAAGCTCGGTAAAAAGTGAAACCAACGTTGAGCATGATTTTCTTATTTCAAGTTTGTTAAAGAATGAAACCAGCATTGAGCATGGTTTTCTGATTTCAAGCTCATTAAAAAATGTAACCAACTTTAAACATGGTTTTCTGATTTCAAGCTCGTTAAAAAATGAAACCATCTATGAGGATAGTTTTGCATCTCTGTGGAAACCTCGCTAAAAAATGAAACATAGGTTACGATCATAGTTCATGTTTCCGTGTAAAGCTCGTTTAAAAATGAAACAGAGGTCTGGGGATTGAAACTAGATTCTCGAGCATAGTTCATGTTCTTGTGTCAAGCTCATTAAAAAATGAAATAGTTTTTCCCCTTCAATTGAGTCCAGTACTTTGTTACGTATAGTATTTGAAGCTTCTTTTCATCCTCCTATGTCATTGTACAAATCGAAGCTTGGGGGGAAATTCTTACAGCCTCTGGACTTCATGCTAAAGTTAAATCTGCTAGTTTCTTAAGTTGGGGGCTAAGTACCAACCATCCTTGTGTTATGTGTTGGGAAGTTGCATGCATAGTTTTCTCTAGTTCAAGCTTGTTTAAAAATGAAACCACCTACCTCAAGCATAGTTTCCTTCGGTTCAAGAATAGTTTTTTTTAGTTTTAATCTTGTGTAAAAATAAAATCTGTCCCAAGCATAGTTTTGTTTTGTTTTAAGCTTGTGTAAAAATGAAAACAATATCGAGCTTGGTCTTTGTTATTTCTCTTGCTCGTAACTGAGTAAACTTTTATCACTTTTTTGGACTCGTAAAGATTATATGAAAAAGGAACCCCCTGGAGTTCCCTTTAAGCTCTTTTCAGACTCTCTAAACATGAAAATATTGTCGAGTGAGCTTATTCTTTTCATGCTCATTAAAGTATTTGAAGAAGACGTTTGTTGAGCGATATTTTATCTCTTTTTTGGTCTCATCATACTACTTTATGAAAAAGGACATTTTGAAGTTCTCTTTAATGGTTTTTAGACTCTCTAAAAATGAAAAACCCCTGAGTTTACTTTCTTTGGACTCATAAAACAAACATCGAAAGGCCCATATGGGACCAAACCACTCCTTCTTAGGGTTCGTTAAATATACTCCGAGGGAATCATCCAAAGGATGATATTACATTGCAAACATATGTTATCTTTCTCAATCTTGTGTAAAAATAAAGAGGTACTCGCCAGAAATGGTGGGGAGAAAATTGGGAAAGAAATGTATCTAAACCTGTATTCTATGGAAGAGTCACTTTTGAACATGACACCCTTTCACTCACTTTGTGTCTAGGTTGTAAAATCCTCTTGTCTCCTGATCATACTCCTTTATAAGATTATAAATTGGTCTGTGACCCTTGTTGTTGAGTCATTGTTTCCAAGACAATT
>JZKD02S1779652.1:76426-92989 GCA_000966675.3 Picea glauca | reverse complement strand
GATGATCCTATGATATTGAATCTGCAAGGGAACACAAGCCAACCAATGTGAAAGCAATCCAATATACTCAACAAGAACTTATGCATGTGATCAAGGAATCATACAATAAAATAAGACAAGTTTTATGGGAAAGGAACATATTACTGTATCATATTAAATGAAAGTGGAGATTACAACCAAAGCCCTGATGTTGCAAGGTCCCTTTCAACAGTTCCTTGCTTCCCACATAATTTTGATCCACGTATTGTGTGACTATAGATCTGAAAGTCACTCACAATCTATCTTGACAAAGAAAAGCTCAAAGCTACTCTAACCAAGCTAAAAATCTCAAGCCAAATTTCCAATCTAAGCTACCAAGCCCAAGCTAACTTTCTCCATGAGAGATCCTCTCCTTTTATAAGTTGAAGAGGATAAGGTGAGGAGGCTAGGATGATCCCATTAAATAAAAAAAGTGAGTAAGATCCAAACCAATCGGAAGCCACCTCACCATAGAAAATTCTCCTTCTAGAAGCATCGAGAAGATGCTCATTTTTCCCATGTACGAAAATCATTGCACCCTAAGTATAGTGCATCCTGTAGATACGTCGTAGCCTAGATTTAGAGCAGGGGGTGACGATTAGGCATCGTCGCACCCTATATATAGTGCATCCCGCGATGACCTTCCTTAATAGGGTTTTTACAAAGGAAAATACAATTTCTTCTCTCAGGCAAAGTTCTTCTCCCTTCTTTCTTCAAGAATTTGGGCCACTGATCCTTCTAAAGAAAAAGGATAGGTTTACATCATTAACAGTCATAGGGATGACAAAAATAATGTGTAACACTTAGAAATAGGTTTTAAATATATATCCATTTACTATACCTAAAATTGATTGTCCAAACTCCATTCTCGGTGAGAATAGTGATCCCAAGTTCCACAAGAGTCTAATCAACAAGTTATTTCTTCCAAGTGATGATTTGGGTTCATGTGAATTTTTATAGGTGTATAATTTTCAATGAAATGCATCCATATTCCAAAAATTATGAATTTCTAGCTCTTAAGTTGTGTGATATGACCTTTGCAGGATCTTAAGGATAATTCAAACATACCTAAATCAAGAATACAATAAAATATCTAATTCAAAACATGGTATAATGATAATGGGATTTTGACATAACCATCATGGGAACATGAAGTCTCCCATTATCTCTGAGGTTGATATAATGATATCATGACATAACCACCATGGAAACCACATAGTGCCTCATTATTCATGAAACAACTTCCACATTTTTTTCATGGAATTGTGATTTGTGTATGATGATTTCTTGAATAGTCGATCGAGGAACACATCCATCATCAAAACATTGAGTAGTGTGCATTTGTCATTATTTCTAGGATCAAAGGGACTAGGTGTAGGGATGAGGTAATAAATGATGAAGAATCAAGGGTTGGAGATGAAAATTATAAGATGAAAAAGGATCATATCTTAGGTAAAAGAAAGGGAGGGGGAAGGAATATGAACATGCAATAGGAACATGGATAGACTTAAGATCAGAATACAATTAAACTAAGAATTCAATCAACCTAGGATGGTACATATTAGTGATGGGAGCGAAGATTTTCCACATACCCATTAATCAATCTAGATGTAAAATTGAATACTTTTGCATCCCCTTGGATCCTTCTTGAGTGGAATATCCATTCACAATTCTCCCTTCCTTTAGCCAAATTCATGTAAAAGGAATTAGTACTGCGGGTGGCTCTTACTGCACCGCAAAAAAAAATCTAATTTAACACATGCATCTATATGAATGCAAAACACTCCATATGAGACCCTAGAAAGAGGATAGTTGACATATTCTCTTTTCTCATCCCCTTACCACGTGTTATCTAAAACTAGTACAAGAAATACTATTGTTCCCTTGACACCTCTCCGACAACGGTGCAAAAAACGATAGCATTTCTATATATCTTGTCTTTAACCAGGAACACTCTTGCATTTTATCTTATCAACTAGGGTTTCCAATGTACTTGTGATATGTTGTGCATTGTGTGTGTGGGCTGAAAATTCTTAGCGTATACTATTTTCCTAATATACTTCTACAAGAAGGAAATTGCATTGCGGAAAACACACAAGATATAACCTCTAACACATGTGATTTCAAGTCTAATGTATGGCTCCTTTGAGAGTGATATCATCAGTGACCTAGTCCTTTGATATAACTTCTCTTTATTTTTCATTAGATTGTCATTATGAATGTTTTCTCACAACCTATTTCTACAACGAAGCATTCTACAGGAAACAAACCAAATCAATTAACATAAACGTGGTAAAAACTACAACATCTAAACTATCTACAAGAGATTATCTAAGCTTAATTGAAAAATTAATTATAAGTCATGAGGCATGGTGTATGCATGAATTGTAATTTCTACTAGTTTGTGGCTCCCCTATGCTTTGCAATTGAAATGATTGTGTCAAACAAATGATTACAACATTATCATAGCAATATTGGTCTAATAGACTGGGTGGAAAATTAATTCTTCCATACATATGTGAACATAGCTTGTAAATGAAATGGAACAAAGTAAAATAGAATGATATCATAAATAAGGAAATGGAAACTAATTTATATACAAAGGAGTGAATACAATATCTATCTATAGATCTACAACTCCTGTTCTATAGAGTGCCCCCCCTCTAGAGAGCATGGAGTTGAGATATATTACAACAACACCCGCAACTTAAATTAAAACTTAAAATGTTCAAAGTTACCAACAAATGGTGCATAGGTCTGGGCACTTTGTTCTTTATTCAAGAAATTCCCAATCTTTTATATTGTATCTTTGAACTAGTATATATGGAGTAATTCTCCTTACAATATATATAAGAATGGATCATACTATTTTAGGAATAAGAAAACAAACTCATAACTAAGTCTAAAACTTCCAACAAATACATAAAACGTGATTCCCATGTCTCCCATCATATTGGTTGAGAATAATAATATGATCAATTGCCAATTCACACTCCAAGTTGCAAGGGGATGAAATCTAGTTGCAATCAACCAAAATACGAATTGAGGGAGTGCCCACATCTTCCATGTGATGTTGGATGCAAGGATTAATGAATGGGAAATGAGATGGCTCATGTAGTGGCTCTGAATAGAACCAAAGATCTTCGTGGAGCTAGTATATAGGTGGTTTATTTCTAAAATTAATCTTAGATATTAGAGGGATTAGTTCAAATGTTGAGATTCACTTGTCCCTTAACTTGATGTATTATTTTTTGCAACGAGTCATTCAAACTATAGGGAATATGGAAATCATTTTATTCTTCAAAAGAAAACCTACACTCATCTACATCTTATCACATGACAAGTAATTAAAACCATAACAAAGTGTTAGCAACAAAATATAACCCATGACCATGTTTATGGAGAAGAAAACAACTAAAAACAATCTAATTATATATAATAATCCAAATAATATTGGAGAACCATTTGATAGCCAAAAGTGTGTCAAGGCAGAAAAAAAAGGTTTTGTAGGGTTTAAAGTAGACAAAAGAAGAGTCGTGGAGGGTTTAATATATGTCATATGAGGGACTTGTAACACCCCAAATTTTAATCCCTATGAACTAGAATGTATTATGTAAATGTGACTTAGGTTGGTGAGATGGTATGTTGAAAGGGCCATCATACCTAGAAATGTAATACTTCTATATATATTAATAAAATACATCAATGGCTACAAGACATACAAGGATAACATATAGGAGGCTATGATTCCATGAGAGAGGGGGCTAAAGGGGCTAAGTCTTTTATTATTATTTTATTGACCCATCTTGATTTTATTTGAGGAAGTGGTTACATGAGATTCTTGGGGAAGGCCATGTGGTTCTTGGTTCTTGTAATTATATAAACCCTGCTTGTGGGTTGTTTGGGGTTGTTCTTGGTTGATCATTCATTTTGGGGGATAATCAATCATTCACTCATTGTTTGGAAATTCCTCATTCACTCTTGTTCATTCATGTGCTCTTGGTCTAGGCATGGAAACAAATGATTCGAGGTAGAGAGCCATTCTAGATGGTTGTAACACCCTTGTTTCCCCCAACTTGTAATTAATCATTAATTAGAATCACCATGTTAGAAAAGTAGGTGTGATCATTTAACCATAGACAATATAGCAATATTGTCACCCAACCATAGGCTGAAGCCACCCCCGAGCACCTTAACCTTGACAGAGAATAATTCTGGAAGAAAACCCTAGGCCTACTAGCCAATCAATGTAGCATACCTCTCTCCAGAGCTAGCGCACAAGGAAAAAATTCCAAACCATAACCAAGAGAAAGTACAAGCCTAAAACCAAAAATACAAGTTGCAGTAGTTGCAGCTGCAACTACTCTCCAGACTTGTGCACTTACTAAATTTCTACAGTGCACACTAGATTTCTACAGTTGTGAGTTGTGTGTGTGTACAAATGAGATTTGGAATCATGTATTTATACTACTCTTTCTTAGTTGTCTAGGATGACTTCTCTTTCTGGAGGCTAAATACTCAATATTAAATTATTTCCTTTAGCCAACTTGTCTTCTAGGGTTATATCCAATGCTTCAGGGTTTCTTCTTTCTTATCGAAATATTCTATTCTTGTTAGGGTTACACGTGGAGGCTAATACCTCCCACAACTACCATAGTATCAACACTCCCTCCTAGCTAGGGAGGTATTGAAAACAATGGTCTTGAGCACAAACATACCATTCAAATGGTAGCATCATCATAGCCACACATGCTATCTCATGATTAAATCACAAGCACCATCATCACCATCAATATCATCTGATAACATCAGATTCATCATCCCTCGAAGCCATACTCCATATAAGTAATTAGACATGATGCTCAATAAGTCACTCACTCCACAGAGTGATACATGAACCATTCTTCTTATCCAAGCATGTGTCCTAGAAGAATAGTTGTTCTAACAGATGTTGGAGGCCACACCATGTACTACAAGGACTATTCTTTTGATCTAGACATACGTCTTAGAAGAATAATTGTCCTAGACCATTTTACGCCTGGAGAATGTTTTTCCACTAGCAAACTGACTATCCATATAGTTGGTAATCATTTTCAATACTAGTGATGGTCTCCATGGGAATCAGAACAATGCCATCCAATAGAACACAGTTGTGTCTATTTATAGTAGTACACAACTACTATCCATTGGTACAAAACCACACCAAGTAGCACACGACTACTTAATTAGTGACACATAGTCACAATCAGTGGAACACATCCACCATAGTCACATGCATCTATTTTCCAAAGACATACAATATCCACAACAATCATATCGTTTGATATCAACCTGCATAAAACAATATCATGATATAAAGTGAGTCATGGGCCATTCTTCCACTCACATCTGTGAGATCTAGATGAGAATATTCCCTTAGAAGGTAAAACATCGGCCATGGGCTATTTGGACTATTCTTCTCAAGCATAGAATAATAATTTTCCCTGATTTCTGAGCCTGGACCATTCACCTAACTAGGCCATTCCTCTGACACTAATCATAGTGCAACCTAGAGAGAATGAGTCTTCCCTAGGGAATGCCTATCCCCGATTATTGAACCTAGACCATTCACCTAACTAGGCCATTCCTATGACACTAATCATAGTGAAACCTGGATAGAATGAGTATGCCCTAGGGAATGACTGTCCAGACCATTTCCTAATGGAAATGGTTGTCCTGCACCAACCTACTATTATAACCCTATAATTTATAGGATCAACTGGTGACTGAAATGTTATCTCTTTAAGTGTTTTTGTTTGTCAAATGATTTTCCATTCTACAAATAATTTGAGAAAAGAAAAAGAAAAAGAAAAGAAAGAAAAAGAATAAAAGAGGGCATAAAATAAATTCAATAGAGCCCCATGCAGTAACAATGATTTGGTCCATACCGTTCAAGCATGGCCAAGTTCTTTTAAATTGATGTCGATATGAGTGGTGAATAAGCTTGGCTAAACTGTTTAATCTTAGCCAAGTGATTTAGGTTAGTTAGTGAATAAATTTGACCAAACTGCCTAATCTTGGTCAGATAACCCCAGGATAGAGTAATTCCTTAGTCCAACAATTTAATCTGGGCTAATTGTCATAGGTAATTAGGTTAGAGCATAGGGTAGTTTKCTTTATCTCAATAAAACAAGCATGATGATCAATGTTGAACCATATCTTTGAGGTTTAAAAGGTTTGATGTCTAACCGCTTGGTGATAAAAACATGGAAAAGCTTGGGAAAATCCACGATATGCACTTATCCTAAGTTTTCGGAGCACATATGCCTTCGCGTTCACAATTAAGCACAACGCATATATGAACAGATCAGATGTTCACACTTAGATCTACGGTTGACAAGTATTTCCATACCCCCCCGACTGTTCTACCTTTAACGATGGGGGGGGGCGGGGTCTGGAATCAGAGATAACAAAGGCGTGCATCTGAACGGCTTAGGCGTCAACTCCTAGATCCATGGCTTAGATTGGATTCTAGACCCCCCCAACCATTCTATTTTTAATGGTGGGGGGGGGGTCTGAAATTTGGTTTAAACATAGCGCACAGATCTACAGCCAAGAAGAAAGCACGCAAATTGATGGTTGATGGTGTTTTTCGGACCCCCCCTGACCTTTCTGTTTTTAACAGAAGGGGGGGGTCTGGAATGAAATGTTTTCCAGTGGGTTCTTTATCTCTACATGGAAGGAATTCATTGGTTCTTAATCCCACCGCTTATTACTGTCTGACATGCCCCATCACCCCATGATTTCATTTTCCACCTTGTTTCCCTAAGGGTCACGTCTCATAACTCTGTCAGTCCTTTCCCATATTCACCCATTACGAGTCCCTTCAATATGGTAACTTCCCTCAATCAATACTCGCCATGTCACCCAACCCTATTCTTTAGTCATTGTCACTTGCCATCTCATGCTCTAAACGACCCATTGGCCATTTATTACTAGATAACTTATCCATTAACCTGTTGACCTGTCTCTCGCACCCAACGGGTATCCGTTTACTCAAAAATACCTTCACTCTTCATTCCCTCATCATTTACCCTGTCGCCGCACCAGAGAATTTTTCCCCGTTTTCCTCTCCATTACAGTTAGTTTCCCAAAGCCATAGTCATCCCTGCTAACCATTTTGTTTTACTTGCAGTTATTGTTACAGTGATGACGCCAAAATCAAAGAAAACAGAGACCGAGGAAAATCATTTCCTCCCGCCTCCTGTCAACCTCGACATGATCCCTCTGGCCAACAAAGACCATTTAATCACAGACACCAGATGCGAGTTCGACTTTGCAGATTTACAGTCATGGCTAAAGGACGTTTTCTTGGACCAAAGTGACGAAATCAGGCTCTAGGAGTCAAACCTTCCCCTTATCTTTTTCCCCAGGTTCACCATTTCCCCGAATTCACCCTCATACGCTAGGCTCATTACCTCCTTGACCAGAGAGACATAGAATATTCATCAGGAGAAACTCTATTCTTTATTACACCAGAAGCCATTGATCAGATGATGCAGATACCCAGAGCTGAATCTGCCTCACCTTTCAACCTTGAAATCATCATAGAACTATACCAGAAATTATCATTCCCCCAAAGAGCTCAGATTTTCGAGCTTTTTCTCCCACAGGCTTCTTAGCTCCCCAGTACAAATCCCCCGTATCCTTCATCCCTGTTCTCAGTAAAGGGAAACCAGGTCATCTCGTCGCTCTGCACCCTGCTTGGGTATTTTTCGGATCAATGGGTGGATGAACCCATATTGGGTTTTCTGTCCATCTTCTCCACAGATGAGAAACCCACCACTTAGTTCGACTACAACACTTTCCTGGTGGACAAAATTCATGAGAAATTCTCAAATTTTTCCACGGAAGGCATGTTCCGGTATTCCTCAGTACTGGCTTACATGTTCATTTTCTTCCAAGCGGACAAATTTTCCTTTTCAATGCAAAAGATGAACAAGGGTGGGAGGCCGTAGGAAATAACAACATAGACTTCACTGCTGAGACAAAACTCTTCAGAATTCAGTTTCAAGCAGTTCATCGAGTAGTTCTACCACCTAGTGGTGAGCATGCTCAGTGGAAACCTGAGCCAAGAATAAACGAGGAGATTCAGAGGATCCTACACCTCTCATACCTTGAAAAAATGGGAGACTGGTACCTATACCAAGACCAGACAGAGATCAGAGTGTATGGGTGCGAATTGGCTCCATACAAGTTGCCCAAATATCTTATCGTGAGGATATTTTCTCTAGAATACATAAGACAAATGATTAATTCAGATGACATACATTTTGTGTCTCTGAAGAAGAAGCAACAACTCAAAATCAAAGGGTAGATTGGGTCTTTCATCTGCAATAGCCGAGGTGTCGGGGAGGAAGCAGACAAATTACTAAAAGAAATGAAGTTTTGTGTTAGTTTCACATGGCACTATGATCCGTGTGGGATAATTTCTGAAATGAGGATTAAAAATAAGAATATCCCATATGTTCATACATCCAGGCCTGAGATAGAGAAGTTCGCCAACTAGACAGAATGGGAGCCAAACACTCTGGTTGAGACAGAACAACAGGACCTTTCGGTCACTATCTCACAGAAAACTACACCACAGGTTCCCAAGGAGAAAAGGCCCAGGAAGGACACTTCACCTTCCATCACTGAAGTATCGTCTGAAGAGTTCCAATTACACACCAAGAGGCCAAAAACTAGTCAGNTTGACTGGACCGCATTCACATCAGAGACCTGAGTTTGAGGTGGGGTAGAAGAGGGTGTAGTCGAACTGGGAGCAGCCATGGAAGTGGGCCACTGGATTGTTCCAGTAGACTGAGTAGTAGATTGAGTTTTGACGAAACCAATAACTCCATCCGCATGCGAAGCAGTTGATGGTTTGGATGGATCATTAGTGGCACGGGTAGCATTCAGTATCAACTTGTATAGAGTACCAGATTGTGAATAGACTAAGTCCAAGTATTGAGCTCTAGGGATGGCTTCTTCCTCAGTGACTACACCACCCATGGCAACATCACGAGCAATCTGGGGTAATAGTGATTTCATGAACCATTCCGCTAACAATTGGTCAGGAATGACTGCTTTGATTAGCCTTCGTCGTTGTCTCCATTCATGAATATGATCAGAGATATGTATGGAAGTTGTCTGATGAAGAGAGTTTAATAGTTCAGTACCCGTCTCGTATCGAATGGGTAGTTGAAAGTGTGTGAGGAAGGACATGGCAAGGGAGTTGAAATCGTGAAAGGATGCGCGTGGTAATTCAATATACCATTTCACTGTTGAATCCGTAAGTGTTCGTTGGAAAAGACACAACTAGATCGAATCGTCCATGAGGGAGTTGGATGAGCACCACAAATGGAAAGTCATCACGTGGTTATTTGGGTCTTCTTCGGGATTTCCGTCAAATTTTGGGATATCAGAAGGAAGTTTAGCTGGAATGGCTAGCCAAATCGGAGAATGACAAATGGGATCATTTGTTAACCGAGACAAGTCTGGAAGGTCCAGAGTGGCTAGAAAAGGTAGTTGTTGGTTAACCTGTGGGTAATGCTGGTGTGGCAAAGGGACACCAGTGGGGCCCAATACTGGGTTATGTGGATAATTATAACTCGTGGGCCCTCTCATGTGGGGTTGGTTTTGACCAAGNTAACCAAAATCATAGGACAAGGAAAATTCAAGTTGAGGCTCATAGATGGAAGGATTAGAACACTGTATGGTGTTCTACACATCCTAGGTTTGGCTAGAAATTTTATTTTTGTAAGAAAAATGGACGATGCAGGGGTAAAAATAATATTTGAAAAGGAATCTTGTAGGATGGTTCGAGGAGAAATGGTGTTGTTGAAGGGAGTTTGGTTTGGAACACTGCATAAGTTACAAGGAAGAACTATTAGTGATGGGTGTAATAGTTCCATTGTTCCTAATATTGGAGTTAAAGAAGAAATAACTCCTACAGTCTCTGGAGAAAAGGTTATGATGTGGCATCAAAGACTGGGGCATATCGGAGAAAAGGGTCTTCGACTACTCTACGGTAAAGGTATGGTTGAAGGTATGTCTAACTTCTCTCTGGATTTTGATTTCTATGAACATTGTCTATATGGGAAGAAAAATCAAGTAAGATTCCCCTCTAGTGCAACGAGGGCAGAAGGAATCTTACAACTAGTTCATAATGATGTTTTTGGACCTGTGTCGGTCCC
Organism: Picea glauca; assembly: GCA_000966675.3. Taxonomy (NCBI): domain Eukaryota; kingdom Viridiplantae; phylum Streptophyta; class Pinopsida; order Pinales; family Pinaceae; genus Picea; species Picea glauca. Next base: position 82,754 of record JZKD02S1779652.1, on the reverse strand, counting down.
ATCATTGGGAAAATATGTGTACTATGTATCATTTATAGATGACTTCTCAAGGAATACTTGGATATATTTCCTCAGGAAGAAATCCAAAGTATTTGACAGGTTTAAAGAGTTTAAGGATCGTATTGAGAATCAAATAGAGAAAATAATTAAGGTACTGAGGACAGACAATGGTGGAGATTTCTACGAGAATGAATTTGAATAATTCTATAAGAAGTGAGGTATAGAAAGGTAGAAGACTACTCCATATACACCTCAGTAGAATGGAGTTGCAGAAAGGATGAACACGAAGCTGATGGAAAAATCAAGGTGCATTCTCAATGGTGTCGAGTTAGGGAAATAATTCTGGGCAGAGGTAGTGGGTACTGCATGTTACCTGGTCAATAGATCACCCTCATAAACTTTGGATGACAAGAATCCACAAGAGGTATGGACTGGTAAGGAACCTTCTCTCACACATCTCAAGGTATTTGGCTATGATGCATATGTTCATGTTCCAAAGGAAAACAAGAGTAAGCTAGACAAGAAGGCTGAAAAGTGTATCTTTATTGGATATAAAGATGGTCTCAAAAGTTATAATCTTTGGAACCCAGAAAATAAGAAGGTAGTGTATAGTCGAGATGTGGTATTTACAGAAATGAAGGATGTTGTTAAACAGGAAGTCCTGCCAAGTAAGGAAGAACCACAAAAAATAGAGTTTGATTTAAAGGATGATGAGTCAGACTCTACAGAAGAACATGAATCAGAAGAGGAAGGTCCTCATACTCAAGTATTAAGGAGATCGATTCGAGAAAGAAGGATACTGGAAAGGTATACTCCATTTGATTTCTGTTCAAATTTTTCTTTGTCTATTTCTGATGATGATCCTAGAACTGTCAGGGAGGCAGTGGATTCAGAGGATGGAAATATCTGGAAAAGGGCCATGGACGAAGAAATGGAATATTTGGATAAGAATGAGGCTTGGGATCTAGTTGAGTTTCCAACTGGAAGAAAAATGATTGGTAGAAAATGGGTATTTAAAAAGAAGCTCAATGAAGAAAGAAAAGTGGAGAAATAAAAATCTTGGTTAGTATCAAAGGGTTATTCCCAGGCTGAGGGTATTGATTTTGGTGATATTTTTTCTCTTGTTGGCAAGTTAACCTCTATAACATTTATTTTATCTGTTGTTGCTGCATTTGATTTTGAAGTAGAAAAAATGGATGTGAAGACAACATTCCTACATGGGGATCTGGAAGAAGAAATCTATATGAAGCAACCAAAAGGTTATGCTGTGAAGGGAAAGATGGAGCTGATATGCAAGATGAAAAAGTCCTCGTATGGTTTAAAACAATCACCAAGGATGTGGTATCAAAAATTTGATACTTATATGTTGGGACTTGTCAAAAGAAGCAAAGAGGATCACTATGTTTATTTTAAATTAATTTTTGATCATTTGATTTTTTTGGTCTTGTATGTGGATGCCATGTTGCTGATAGGAAACAACAAAGAGATTAACCAGGATTTGAAAACTCAATTTTCCTCTAAATTTGACATGAAGGATATCGATGCTTCAAATTTCATTTTGGGCATGGAAATTNATTTGTCTATTTCTGATGATGATCCTAGAACTGTCAGGGAGGCAGTGGATTCAGAGGATGGAAATATCTGGAAAAGGGCCATGGACGAAGAAATGGAATCTTTGGATAAGAATGACGCTTGGGATCTAGTGGAGTTTCCGAATGGAAGAAAAATGATTGGTAGAAAATGGGTATTTAAAAAGAAGCTCAATGAAGAAGGAAAAGTGGAGAAATAAAAATCTTGGTTAGTATCAAAGGGTTATTCCCAGGTTGAGGGTATTGATTTTGGTGATATTTTTTCTCTTGTTGGCAAGTTAACCTCTATAACATTATTTTATCTGTTGCTGCTGCATTTGATTTTGAAGTAGAAAAAATGGATGTGAAGACAACATTCCTACATGGGGATCTGGAAGAAGAAATCTATATGAAGCAACCAAAAGGTTATGCTGTGAAGGGAAAGATGGAGCTGATATGCAAGATGAAAAAGTCCTTGTATGGTTTAAAACAATCACCAAGGATGTGGTATCAAAAATTTGATACTTATATGTTGGGACTTGGCTTCAAAAGAAGCAAAGAGGATCACTATGTTTATTTTAAATTAATTTTTGATCATTTGATTTTTTTGGTCTTGTATGTGGATGACATGTTGCTGATAGGAAACAACAAAGAGATTAACCATGATTTGAAAACTCAATTTTCCTCTAAATTTGACATGAAGGATATCGATGCTTCAAATTTCATTTTGGGCATGGAAATTAAAAGAGATCAGAAAAGGGGAAACTTTGGTTAAATCAAATAAAATATGTCGAGACAATATTGCAGAGGTTTAATATGAAGGAATGTAAAGCGATCAAGGTTCCTATTCCCGTTGGTGTAAAGTTGTCTGCAGATGAGTGTCCCAAGACACAGGAAGAGGAGGAGGACATGTCTCATGTTCCATATGTGAGTGTAGTTGGAATTTTGATGTATGCAATGGTATGTACTAGATCGTACATTGCACATGCAGTGGGAGTTTTGAGCATGTATATGTCAAAACTAGGGAAGGAGCATTGGACAACAATAAAAAGGGTTTTCAGGTATTTGTGTGGAACTAAAAGMTATGGATTRTGCTACCAAGGAAGACCTTAATTGGAAAGAGTGGTGGATATACATGGCTTTGTGGATGCATACTGGGCTGGAGATATGGATCCTAGGAGATCTATAAGTGGGTATGCGTTTAACCTATTTGGAGGAGCAATAAGTTGGACGAGAAAAAGATAGGATGTAGTGGCACTTTCAACTACAGAAGTTGAATACATGGCAGCCACTCATGCAAGTAAGGAATCAGTATGGTTACAAAGATTGTGTTCAGGTATTGGATTGGTACATAAAGCTGTAAGGGTAGATTGTGACCATTAGAGTGCAATGTTTCTGGTGAAGAACCCGTCTTATCATTCAAAGACAAAGCATATTGATATTCAATATCACTTTGTGAGAGACATGATTGAAGAAAATAAAGTATTTCTGATGAAGGTGGACACTTTGAAGAATGTTTCAGATTCATTAACAAAATATGTGAGCACTGAGAAGTTCTATTGGTATAGAGGATCCATGGGAATTGTTGCCCTAGATTGTTGACTATGTAACCCTGTAACCCCCTGTATGAAAAGAAAACAACAAGTGGGAGAATGTTGGGTATGTTTTATATTCTTTGCACGAGTAATATTGTTTTTGTGTTGCGTTAGGTGCACAGGGGGGTTAGAGGGGTGAAGCCCCCTACACGAGGTCCAGGAGAAATGCCCCCAAAACATTTTTTTTCTCCCTCGGGAAATGTGTCACATAATTAGGTGGTTTTTTGACACATGGTTTTTTGCCAATGATTTTCTATTTCTGGTTAAGGATTTAGGGTTGTTGACTAATCTAGGTCATTGGGTTAGGGTTTTGGATGCCACTGGATCCTATATGTATATTGTATTGTAAACAATGTATCATGATGAATGAATATGGAATATGTTGGTTTTCCCAGTTTGGGTTTCCAGGGGAAAAATCTATGTTTAATGTTTGTATTTTCCATTGTATCCTTTATGTTCTTTTACTGAAAATCTATTTGTAGTAAATATTGTACAAGGTTAAAATCTACAGGTATTCCTCACCCAAGAGGGGCCTGCAACTCCCTACAAAAGATCATAGGTATTAAAATCAATTATAAGGGCCCTCATGGGCTTAACAACCAGTCGGTCAGATCCCCCCAGAGAGGTAATCCTCCATAAAGGTTGTGTGATGTCTGACCCTTATATGACCCAGGGTACCTGCAGAATAACCCCTGTAAGTAACCTATTGGGTACCTATGTCAAGCAACTAAGCAACCGTGATATAACCGATGTGTAGGAGAACAATTGTAAGTCAAGTCTATCGTATGGGCAGGGTAACAAATCCCAAAACCTTGAAAGCACCGTCTCTCATAGAGGTAAAGGTACTAGAAATATCCCCATATATGAATAAATTTTGACTGTCAAAGTGCAATTTTTCTGGCGAAGAACCCAACTTATCATTCAAAGACAAAGCATATTGATATTCAATATCACTTTGTGAGAGACATGATTGAAGAAAATAAAGTATTGTTGATGAAGGTGGACACTTTGAAGAATGTTGCAGATTCATGAAAAAAATATGTGAGCACTGAGAAGTTCTCTTGGTGTAGAGGATCCATGGGCATTGTTTCCCTGGATTGTTGACTATGTAACCCTATAATCCCATGTATGCAAAGAAAACAACAAGTGGGAGAATGTTGGGTATGTGTTATATTATTTGCACGAGTAGTAGTGTTTCTGCATTGCGTTGGGTGCGCAAGGGGGTTAGAGGGGTGAATCCTCCCACGTGGGGGTCTGGGGGCAATGCCCCTGAAACATTTTTTTCTCCCTCAGGAGATGTGTCACATATTTAGGTGGTTTTTCGGCACATGGTTTTTTGCCGATGATTTTCTATTTTTGGTTAAGGAATTAGGGTTGTTGACTAATCCAAGTCATTGGGTTAGGGTTTTGGATGTCCCTGGCTCCTACATGTATATTGTATTGTAAACAATGTATCATGATGAATGAATACAAAATATGTTGGTTTTCCCGGTTTGGGTTTCCAGGGGAAAAATATCTATGTAATGTTTGTATTTTCCGTTATATATTTTATGTTCTTTTACTGAAAATTTGTTTGCAGTTAATATTGTACAAGGTTAAAATCTATAGGTATTCCTCGTCTAAGAGGGGCCCGAGGCTCCCTGCAAAAGATCATAGGTATTAAAATAATTTATAAGGGCTCTCATGGGCTTAACAACTAGTTGGTCAGATCCCCCTGGAGAGGTAATCCTCCATAAAGGCTGTGTGATGTCCGACCCTTATCTGACCCAGGGTACCTACAAAATAACCCCTGCAAGTAACCTATGTGGTACCTATGTCAAGCAACTAGGAAACCATGATTTAACTGATGTGCAGGCGAACAATCGTAAGTCAGGTCTATCGTATGGGCAGGGTAACAAAGCCCGAAACCTTGAAAGCACTACCTTTCACAGAAGTAAAGGTACTAGCAAGATCCCCATATACGAATAGATCCCCAGAAATATATATGACTCTAAGAAGGTATTGGGGGGATATCCCCTCAACCAACCTCACATGACCTCGTGCTTAGCTCCGGTGTAAGTAGAGCATCATGACGTCACCAATTATACAATGGATTTCACCACTCCCTTAGTCAGACACATATGTTGATTCAATAGCCTTGGAGAAGTTTACTCACAAAATCCTATTCCAAGGCTCTAAATCCTAAACTAGTTTGTGCACCCTTGAAAATAAAATTGTTTCTAATCAATTTTAAATTATCATCATTACTTTTAGTGGCCTTGCTTACTAGAAAAGGTGCGGTAGTGAACCTGATGATGTTATGACTTAGCAAGTAAAATAACTGAATATGGATAAAATGCAAAGTCCTAACTTCAATTCTAAATAAATGATAAGATTTTCAAAATGAAAATTTCAATTTAATTATGCAATTCAAAATAAGATGCAAGATTTCCGTACATGTACTAAGATCAATGATAAGAACCCAAAATATCAAATGGAAAAAATGCAAAATGTTTATTATTTTTGTATTTTCAATATAAAAGAATGAAAATGCAAGGAATGAACACCAACTTGATATAAAGATTCTATTGAATGCAATCAGAGACAAATCAAGTAGGATATCAAGAAGCAAACACCCAACCCAAGACACAAAAACAATCAATGAAAAGGATGATGTGAAAGGCACCACCCAAAAATTCAACCAAAGAAAGCTTTCCTATCACTTTACAGACACTTAACAATCATAACAAAGACCTAAGAAGACTCAGCAACCATAAAAAATTACCCAACAAACATCAAACTCAAAAACCAAGCACACAAGAAAGATGTACACAACTGTTCAGGAGAAAACCGCGTATATATGCCTCTTGCAGAAGGACAACACGCATATGTACGCAAATGTCAGGTAAAAACCCACATATATTTATTAAAACAATGCTAGGTTAAGGATAAGACTAAGAAACTCAGACTCAAAATGAACAGAGGCTTTGAAGCAATCAGATGACAAGAAACTCAATATAAATGAGAGCAATCAAAAGAGAAAAGAACTCCAAACCCTGAAAAGAAGATTCTATCCCTAGTATGGTTTCCAATTCTCTTACGAGGAAAATATCTCAATGGAATGGGGTAAAGCACAACAAATGGAAATGACTGCATAAATCAACTCTAATCTCAAGTCTGCTATAT
>JZKD02S1779652.1:34770-48199 GCA_000966675.3 Picea glauca | reverse complement strand
TGTTTTGTATATCCAGCACCAGAGTTTCAAGTAATGATTGCAGATGGAGGAACTATCAATTGCTTAAGAAAATGCAATAAGATCAATCTTACTATGGGGTAATATGTAATGAATAGTCCAATGATTGCTATACCCATGGGTGGTGCAGATGTTGTACTATGAATCCAATGGTTACAATCATTAGGAAAAATGGATTTTAATTTTCAAGAACTTTTCATGAAATTTTCATTGGAAGGAAAAGAAATTGAGTTAAGACGTATCACAGGGAAACCCGATAAGGTGATAAGCTCTAACGGTATGAAACAATTATTGAAAAAGGGGCATCAAGGCGTTATTGCACAACTATGCTCACTAGATGTTCAAACATCTAAGCCATCTATTCCTCAAGATCTCCAAAGGATCATTGATAAGCATTCCAAAGTATTTGAATATATTCCCAAAGGTCTTCCACCCACTCAAAATTATGATCATGAAATTCACCTAATTCCTGAGAGTGTTCCTCCTAACATCAGGACATACAGATACCCTTATGTCCAGAAGAGTGAAATTGAGCGCATGGTTGAAGAAATTTTAGAGACTGGCATTATTAGACCTAGCCAAAGTTCTTACTCTGTGTTACACATCAAAATCGCTCAGCTGGATAAGTGTCGCATGTCCCTCTCAGTTGTCGTAAGTGTCGCATCTTCCCAGCAACTTTCGCAAGTGTCGCAAGTTGGTTACTAGTGTCGCAAATGATGTTCATACATGCTGCCATGTCAACGACACTAAGGAGGCACTTATAACATCTCACATGAATGAGTTGAAGGAGGAGAACTAGTTTACTAAAGACAAATAACTCTTGACACCTGAAAGGAACCCTGAAACAAAGGTTTTAAGGGGGAGCGCTCCCCTACTTCAGCTCCAGAAGCATTGGCGCTCCCCTATCATGATCTAGGGAGCGTTATAACGCTCCCCAACCCCCTTTGAAGGAGCGCTCCTCATCTTGAGAGCACTGGTGCTTCCCCAAGGCTTACCAGGGAGCGCTACAACGCTCTAATGCCCCTTCTAAGGGAGCGCTGCCTAATCTGAGGCAGTAGTTTGCCCGTTGAGGAGAATAAGGGGAGAATCTTTCGAGATTAGAAGGCAGTTGTGCTCGAATTCTTGGTTTCATCAAGAGATCCCTAATCTGAGGAGGAGGTTCTCAGCTTGCTCTAAACATAACTCAAGAGGTTAAGCTCCTCTTAACCTATATAAATAGGTTCTATGATAGTGGAAAGGGGAAGAACTAAAGCTATGAAACTTATGATCTTGGAGGAAACTTGCAGTCACAGTGATCAGTGAAGTTGTTGTTATCTAGATTGTGGAACTTTCAGGCAAGGGTTAGACGAAGGGGACTTGACGAAGCTGTCACATTCGCATCTACGATTGTAAGTACTGTTGTCGTTATTCTCATCAATATGACACGCTTGGCCTGTTTCTTTCTAGTTTGTGTCTAATGTCACATGAACTTATCACTAGTTGATAGATCTGTTTTCAAGCTAACATCAATAGAGTAGGAAGCAGTCGTATCCTGTTTTGTCCGCAGAACTCGGCGAGGAGCAAAGGATTGGAGCGCAACTCGGAGCGTGCAGGGACAAATTTCAGTTAAAAGGTACTTCTGTCATCCTTCCTTCTCATTTGTTAGTTTAGATAGATTTGAAAGGAAGTCAGTGTCCATGATAAGCACTTTTTTGTCTAGGGTTAAGGTCAAGCTCTAGAGGTGATCTACCTGTCCGCAGGGGGTTTTCCTACAACAGAAACTGGTGACCATACTGGGGAGATAGCCTCAAATCGAAACCTCTTGTTTGGATTTTTCTCCTCATTGACCTTGTTCTATCCCTTGATTGTTTTAGACCTGGTTCATTCCTCTTTTGATTGGTTTCATGAGCTGATTGGCTCCTTACTTTATCACACTCAGCATACTTGTCAAGTTTGAATCCCAATTTTTGGAATTTTTTGACATTTTTGGGATTTTTAGACCCTGGCTCCCCTATCCTAGTGTTCACAGAGCATCGATGCTCCCCAATACCTATACACAGAGTGCTATAATTCTCCTTGCCCTTGGAAACAGAGCGTCGGCCTCTTTTTGGCCAAAAAACCCTTCAAAACTGCCTTGTCTAGGGTTTGCCTCTGTGTCTCTTCTGTTGGGTGACCTAGTGAGTCAACTTTTCTTCCCTTTTTAGCCTTGACATCTGTCTTTTGAAGAATAAACATCTCTTTAATTGGATCTTGTAGCCTTCTTCACCATTTTCATTGAGTTTTTCCCTGTTGAGTGAAATTCGAAATCCATGCATTGCTTTCCTTTCCTCATCAACTGAGTACAAGCCCTGGTGAAGGTCATCAAAGGCCTACAGACCTCTTTGTCTTGACTTCGGTCAAGGTCATTTGTTCTTCATCTTTTTCTTTCGGGTGTGAAGTTTGATTTTCTCTTTGAGTGTTGTTTTTCTTTTGCTTTTCGTTTGGATTTCTACGAAAGGGTGTATTGTTTGTGTAACTATTTGCTTGTGCTAGATTGGTTTTCATTCATACCAAGAGAATAATTAGCAAGACAAGCATTGTGTTGTATTGATCATCACTCATACACAAACAATAAAAGATCATCTGCATGATTGATTGTGCATATCAGAAGGTATTTGAAAACGTTTCTGCATTACATTAGGATTTGATTGAGAAAAGGATCGTTTGAGGGCATTCCTTATTTGTGCTAGATTAGTGAAAGAACTCTCTCTCTCTCCCTTAGATAGATATTCATCAAAAGAAAATGACTGCTTATCATATCTGATGCATTCTTTGGGTCTGAGTCATAATTCCATTCATTTCACTTCCATGCACCCCTTTGCGTAAAGAACAGCCACTAAAATCAACGCTAATTAAAAGTTATCTAGAACTTTTTCGTTTCTTGGATCCTCCACCAACAGTAGACTAGGCTTAGTAATTTGGATTAGGGCTGTGAGCATAACTCTCCAAAGTTTCTAAAACAAACAGTAGCATCCTGAGTTAGGGAGAGTCAAATCCAGTTATCATATAAGTCTGCCTGGGATCCCCCTCTCACACAAGGGTTACGCACGAGGTTGCATTCGGGTAAGCTACGGGGACTAACCCTCCATGGTTTAACTGATTGTGGTGGTCAGATCGTATTATGGGGGTCACTTTGAGGTAAATCCACAGTTACTACGTGGAATCCTTTTAGTTGATTTCGGGCTTGATACCCTGCCCGTACGTTCGGATCGAACTGTCGACTATTCCCGCCCAGGGGCTGACTACGAATTGGTAACCTTAGTGGCCATAATATTTAGGTTCGTACAAAAGGTGACAGTGATGGGAAGTCTCACTATACCTGGAGCAGACATTGGTCAAACTCACTCGACCTCCTTCGAGGGTAAATCCACAATTACTGCGTGGAAGCTTGCACCAAGGTGTAAGTCTGTTAAGCAGGTCGCCATTGTAACTATTCCACCCTATCCCCGCCCCTTCCGGACTTGATCACGCGACGTTGGATTTCATCACCAACTAGTACGGTCATCAAAAGAAGGTCATGTTTGCTTGGTTGTGATTCTTAGATTTTTTAGCATGTGTTGTTTCTTTTCGTTAGTTGGCCATAGATTTCTTTCGACGACTCTTCTCCGCCAACATAGACCCTCCATGCCGCTCGCGGAGGCTACAGGGACTTCCTCCAAAGAATATGGAAGGAAACACCCCTTTACCCCCTCATTCTACCGAGGAATATCCTCAATAGAGCGAGGTTCATAATGCTACAACTTCCCAGGAAGAAGTTCCCATCCCCCTGGAGAATTTTCGAATTGTCTCAGAATCTCCGGAAGCTTATCGCATTCTGGAGGGATACAAATGACAAATCCTCCACCTGAATTATGCTGGAGAATTTGTTTTCGTCAACCCTTCTGACATTCCGGCCGGGTCTGCTCAGAATCCTTTAGCCAGTGACCCTTTTTGGACTACGGACGTTGTTCGAAGTCCACCACGCTTGGTGCGAGACCTTTATGGAACAGGAGAAGGTGTCGATGCATCCTTTTCCTATACTGTACCCCCAAATCATTTCACCGATACTACCACTTTTACAGCCACACCAACTGTTGGTCCAAACATACCGTCCGTTAGCCCAAGGCCTACTATTCCCCTCCAGACAGCCCATTCGACAATGACCCTGCACATTTCGACTATTCCTGTCGGTAATGCGGTAGTTAATCAAGCCCCAATTGGCACACCTGTAACACCAAGACCTACACTCCCTTTTGGATTTAGGGCATTGAATGCTTCTACTACCACCACTACCCAAACCACTGCTCAAACTATACTGGGAAGTTCCATACCTATCCAACAACCTGGAGGGACTGGTCTTGGTGGTCCTAACCCGATCGGCAACATCGGTCAATCATTGGCATCTAGCTTTCAGATCTCGGGAACTCTACCTCAAACTAGGGGACATCCCTCTGGAGGACAAATTCCATTCGGAGGAAACCCTAATGCTGGGGGGCATCCTCCTACCGGAGGACAAATTCCATTCAGGGGGCACCCTCATACTGGGGGGCAACCTCAATCCGGTGTACACCATCAACCACAAGGACAAAATGTGTCCACCGCACCTAATCCGTGGAGCGTCCCTTTTCAAGGAAACCCACATACCTCCATAGGACAAAATGTGTCCGCTGCACCTAATCCGTGGAACGTCCCTTTTCAAGGAAACCCACATGCCTCCATAAGACAAAATGTGCAAACTCTGCAACAACCCCCTTATGGACAAATGCCAAACCCACACTATAATCCACAAAACCCATCCGGTTATCCTCCGCTCACAAATACTTCTCAAAACATCTTGAATCCTATGTACCTTGGTCAAAACCAACCCCACATGAGAGGGCCCATGAGTTATAATTATCCACATAACCCAGTATTGGGCCCCACTGGTGTCCCTTTGCCACACCAACATTACCCACAGGTTAACCGACAACTACCTTTTCTAGCCACTCTGGACCTTCCAGACTTGTCTCGGTTAACGAATGATCCCATTTATCATTCTCCGATTTGGCTAGCCATTCCAGCTAAACTTCCTTCTGATATCCCAAAATTTGACGGAAAGCCCGAAGAAGACCCAAATAACCACGTGATGACTTTCCATTTGTGGTGCTCATCCAACTCCCTCATGGACGATTCGATCCGGTTGTGTCTTTTCCAACAAACACTTACGGGTTTAGTAGCGAAATGGTATATTGAATTACCATGCGCATCCTTTCACGATTTCAACTCCCTTTCCATGTCCTTCCTCACACACTTTCAACTACCCATTCGATACGAGACGGGTACTAAACTATTAACCTCTCTTCGTCAGACAACTTCCATACATATCTCCGATCATATCCATGAATGGAGACGATGACGAAGGCTAATCAAAGCATTCATTCCTGACCAATTATTAGTGGAATGGTTCACAAAATCACTATTACCCCAGATCGCTCGTGATGTTTCCATGGGTGGCGTAGTCACTGAGGAAGAAGCCATCCCTAGAGATCAATACTTGGACTTAGTCTATTCACAATCCGGTACTCTATACAAGTTGATACCGAACGCTACCCGTGCCACTAACGATCCATCCAAACCATCGACTGCTTCGCATGCGGATGGAGTTATTGGTTCCGTCAAAACTAAATCTACTACTCAGTCTACTGGAACAATCCAGTGGCCCGCTTCCATGGCTACTCCCAGTTCGACTACACCCTCTTCTACCCCACCTCAAACTCAGGTCTCTGATGTGAATGTGGTCCAGTCAACCCCTTCACAACAGCTTGGGGGAAAGAAGAAAGTGAGAAACAAATCCAAGAAGAACAACAAAAATGAGCAACCCAAAACCCAACCACAAACCCCTGCTGCCGGAAAACAACCACAACGAAAACCGAAATTCCCATGTCTCATTTGCGGTGACGATCACTACACTCGAGACTGCCCACATCACGATGAAGTGGCCAAACTTTTCAAGGGAAATTCACAACCCGTTGTGCTCACTCAGCCTTTTCCGCAGCAACAATATTTTGTTGCACAAACACCCACGCCGGGGGGCAGTTCCAACCAAACCCATGATGAGGCCTCGACAAGTGCCCACATTTACATGTTTAACAGAGTTAATTTAACAACTCGCTCTGTGACATATGAAACGCCAGTTAAACCTGACAAGCCGAAGATTTCTAATGGTTCTGGGTCATATCCGTTACCATCTTCCACCAATCCTCCATCTGTTAACCCTCCATCCAGGCCACTCCAGATTGAGAAACCATCTTTTGACTCTATCCTATGCCCTCCTAAGAGCACCATCCGGAAATCTACATTCAATCCCAATTCACGGGCTGCCCAAAACTACAACATCGTAGAAGATTTGGCCCAAGCCCCGTGTGCTATGTCCACCTTGGAAGTTCTACAACACTGTCCCAACCAACGTAGAACACTCTTAGCCGCTATTGGCACTTTCGATCCCGAGTCATCAAACTACCTCACGTTTAACCTGGATGACCATCAACCGCAACTCTCCCACTAGCTAGCTTTCCAAATCGATGTGATTATTCACAATCAACAAATCCACCGAACTATCCTCGATGAGGGAGCCTCCACCTATGTCATGTCCCTAGCCTTTTGGAAAGGCTTGAAGTCACCTACCCTTAACAAATATGCTACCATGTTACGCGCCTTTGATGGACGAGGTTTCACCCTCATGGATTACTACAATCCTTAGTCGTTCAGTGGGGTGGCAAAACTGTTACTGTTGACGTCGAGGTGGTCGATGCCCCCCTCGATTACAACCTACTACTTGGAAGAAGTTGATTCTACGTGATGATTGTTGTCGCCTCGTCGGTGTTTCAATGTGTACAATTACCTCATCAAGGCAAAATTGTTACCATCGATCAGCTTGATTTCTGCACACCCGACGCTCGCATCCCTGCTACCAACAACATTCCTTTTCTGGGAGACCACCCAGTTATGTATGAAAGCGTTGGTGTTGGCTTGTTGAAAGATTCTAGCCTTATGGGTACTTTCCCTACATCACTTCCACCTACTGCACATCATATTACCGCTGTCAATATGATTTAGACTTTGCCTTATCAATCCTTGGAATCATCAGACCCCTGGATTGTGCCTAGTCCGTTGGAATTCGATGTGCTCAGTGACACAATGCCACTGAGCCCAACCAAGGCTGCATATGTAGCTATTCAATCCGCCTCTCCCTCGTCAAATAATTCACATTCGTTGGCACCTAACACTTATTCGGTTCCCTCGTGGTTAGATTCCCTATCATCTGTCATCGATTACATTTCCCACATTTTTCCTTTAGACGAATCCATCATGGAAATGCTTAGTATTGATGATCTATCCTGGTATGACAACCACCACCGATCCTCTTTTCTTCCATCATTGGAGGAAATCCAAGACATACAATCCGTCTTCCCCCCACCGATGTTACCAAAAATCCGCAATATCCTATACTCATGATAGATACTCTCTCTGAGGGGAACATGGGTAACATCTCTACTACTGTCACGATAAACATTTCAATCAAAGAAGGTGTCATGGAAAACATCAACCTTGGTGCTAATTGCACACCCGACGAAGTGGTCTCTTATACCGCTTTATTCAAGGAATTCCACAACGTATTCGCATGGAGTTACGAGGAAATGCCAGGGATCGATCCTTCGATCATCGTACATGAAATCAAAACCTACCCTGACACAAAACTGGTTCGGCAAAAGCTTCGCCCAGTTCATCCCAAGAAAGTTGCAACTATCAAGGCAGAAGTTGAAAAACTTCTAAAATTTGGCTTTATCTATCCCATCCCTTTAACCGAATGGGTCTCCAACCTCGTTTCATTCGCTAAGAAACAAGGGACCATCCGTGTTTGCATTGACTATCAAGATCTCAACAAAGCTTGTCCTAAGGACAACTACCCTACGCCCTTCATCGACCAAATCATCGATAACTGCGCAGGGAGCGTAATCTTTTCTTTCATGGATGGCTTTTCTGGATATAACCAGATTGAAATCTTGCCTACAGATCAACACAAGACAGCCTTCATCTGCCCTTGGGGAACTTTCACCTAACGAAAGATACCTTTTGGCCTTAAAAATGCTGGAGCCACTTTCCAGCGAGCCATGTCGTACGCTTTTCACGACATTAAACATATCGCAGAACCGTATCTTGACAATTTACCCGCACATTCGTTAAATCGAAATGATCACATTGATCACTTACGCGTGATCTTCTTGCGATGTAGGTTCTACCGTATTCGTCTGAACCCACAAAAATGCATTTTCACTGTCGAATCCGGTCGACTCCTCAGTTTCATTATCTCCAAAGATGGGATTAGGGTGGCCCCCTTAAATATCAAGGCCATCTTAGCCTTACCCCCACCCACCAATTTAACCCAAATCCAAAGTTTGCAAGGCAAAGCAAACTTTCTTCGCCGTTTCATCTGCAATTATGCAGAGATCACTAAAGGATTTATGTGGTTATTGCAAAAGAATGTCCCTTTCATCTGGGATGATGTAGCTCAACGGTCATTCGACACTCTCAAGCACGCTTTGACCCATGCACCTTTGTTACACCCACCCGAATATACAAAGGATTACATCCTTTACTTGGCCACTTCTACTTCCACCATTGCAATGGTGTTAGTCCAAGAAGACTCTAACGACGAAGAACATGTGATTTACTATCTGAGCAAGAGTTTATCTGGACCCGAACTCAGATATTCGCATGTTGAGAAACTGGCTCTGGCAGCTGTCATCACTGTCCAAAGATTCCGCCACTACATCTTACTACGCACCACCATGATATTCGCAAACTACAACCCCATGTACCACATCCTGACACATCAAGTACTTGGGGGAAAATATTCGAAATGGATCGTTATTCTCCAAGAATTCGATCTTGAGTTTACGAAGGCGAAAGCCAAAAAATCTCTGGTGTTTGTCGAGCTCATCTGTGTTTTTCCTCGTGCCGATGAAAACATCGAACCTAGAGATTCTCTACCCGATGAATCTCTCTTCCTCGTCAGCACCTCTTATCCTTGGTACAGAGACATTCTCCTCTACTTTCAAACACAACATTTTCAGCCCAACATCTCTCGTGAAGAGAGACGATGCATCTGTCACCACTCTCGCTGTTACCTCATCCTCGACGACACCTTATATCGCTGTGGCACTGACACCATCCTTCGGCGATGTCTGACTCACGAAGAGGTTGAATGTGTTTTGAACGATTGTCACCTTGGCGCTTGTGGCGGTCACCTTTCAGGAATGGCCACAGCCCAAAAAATCCTGCGTGCCAACCATTTTTGGCCCTCGATTTTCAAAGATTGTATCAAGGCTGTCAAGAAATGCCCACCTTGCCAAATATTTAACAAGAAGGCACGCACCCACCCCATGCCGCTGCACCCAATTATCGCCATCGGCCCCTTTGCCAAATGGGGCATTGATTTTATGCAGTGTAAGCCTACCTCAGCCGAGGGGCATGGTTACATCATCGTCGCCATCGATTACTTCACCAAATGGGTTGAGGCTATGCCTACCTTCCTGAATGATGGTCGTACTGCAACTCTTTTTATCTTCAACCACATCATAACTTGTTTTGGTGTACCACGTGCCATTGTCACTGACCATGGTGCACACTTCAAAAACCAGATGATGAGCGAGTTACACGTCAAATTGAGTTTTCGCCATGAAAACTCGTCCCCTTACTACCCTCAAGTGAATGGAAAAGTTGAAGCTATCAACAAAGTCCTAAAAACCATGATCCAATGCATGGTAGGGGAAAAAAAAACATCGTGGCATCTACAACTATTCTCCGCTCTCTGGGCCTATCACACCTCTGTGAAAACTTCAACTAGATTCACTCCCTTCCAATTGATCTATGGCATTGAAGCTGTCCTACCGATCGAGTGTGAGATTCCATCACTCAAACTAAAAGTAGAACTCCTGCCCCACACTTCCGTTGAAGAAGAATGATTTTTGTATCTGTCCAAACTGGACGAAACGTGTCATGATACTTCTCTCTCCAATGAGGCACATCAAAAACGAATTAAAAGTCAATATGACAAATCCGTCCACCCTCGGACTTTTGCATAAGGAGACTTAGTCCTTACTTATGACCAAGCCCACGATAAATTGGGGACAGGAAAGTTAGAACCCATGTGGCACGGTCCCTACATCGTGAAGCATGTCTTACATAAAGGTTCCTACGAATTAGTTGATCATGAAAGAATCTCCCTAGGAGAGCCCCGAAACGGGCTTTACCTTAAGAAGTACTATGCCTAGATCACCTAGCATATTATACTTTGTACATTATTGTATTTAGTTTTGGTGTGTCTTTTCTTTCGCGTGCTCGAGTATTTACCGTTGCCACTCATGACTGTGCCTGTGTTTTCATGCGCAGATGACGTCTTCCTTTCCTATCTTTTTTGGGTTCGCGGATGGCGCTAGCCGACATACCCAGAACATCGCTTCAGCAGCTTGGGTTATTTACCAATTTGACCAGGTGGTGAGTTCAGGAGGCATTTGTTTAGGACCAACAACCAACAATATGGCAGAATATCATGCTGTCATTGGATTACTGACCCAAGCTTACTCTCTAGGTATTTCTCGCATCATTATTTACTTAGACTCACAACTGGTGGTTCGTTAACTCAACCGTATCTACGCTATCCGTAGTCGTATCCTGCTATGCTTACACTTGCAAGTTCACCGTCTCGAACGAATGTTCGATTACATCGAATATAGACACATTCCGAGAGAACTCAATAGTGTTTCAGATTCATTAGCTAATTATATTATGGATCGGTATCTTGCCCACATATAAGATTTAAGGAAAAAGGAAAACTGTACATTGCATGTAAATTAAAACACACCACAGACATCATCATGTACAAATCATTGGCATAATGAAAACTCAAAACTATATATATATATATGGCGTGACTGAAAGGTTTGTTTTACATCAAAAAGTCTGTAAGAGAACAAAATATTGGGTCCATCCACCCATACAACATCGCCTGACAGGGCATACAAAAACATGATCATGGGGGACTCTAATCTCCCCGCGCTGCATTATGTTGTGAGTAACATACTATTGCACATACTACACGCCTCAACAAAGAATTGATATTCTCTGGCACCCCTATAGTGTGCCGCTGCAGATGCAAAGGCACGTCCCCCCTCCACAGAGGAGGGATACCCATTGTAAGGCCTTGGAGGTTCCTCTCAACCTCCCGAAGGCCCACCACCGGTACTCCTGGGTCTGCTACAACTGGGGCGCCGCCACAACATCCTAGCATTGGTATATCCGTTGGGCGTACTGCTCCCTTGTCTGCATGTTGAAAACAAAACATCTGTTAAAACTCTCTTACATACCCAAAAAATAAATATACATTAAAAACTTTAAAAAACCAAAACCCGACAAGGTATGGCTTAATATATTACATGACTCATCCCAATCTTCCCCCTCGGGCAAAATCAAGTCCATACTCCTGCGGAAGTCTACATCGGCATACGGGAAGTCCTCAATCCAGAGGTACTGCCGCCTCAACCAGGCAAAGAAATCACCAGTAAAGCAGAACTCTGACTCCGAAACTAGCCTCGGAGACAGGCTAGTCCACCTCTCCATCTGAGGCTCATCCACTGGTCGTACTGCCAGCGCAATCTGAGGCTGCATCTGAGGGATGCGCTCCAGGAAAAATGAGACTAAAAACGAGCCATAGCCGAACTGCTTTTGACCAATCCTGCACCGTGAGATTTGTTCCTTCACATTCCAAAGGAACACTGCACTCCAATTGAACAGTGTTGGCTCTAAACACTGAACACCATAGGCCACCTATGATCTCGATGCCAAATGAGCACTAGTACTACCAGTCGTGCTTGTGATAGCAAATAGTATCGATCGGAGAGGCAGATCTCATATATCTTTGATAGGGATCCTGCCCCCTACCAACCTTGCTCCCGGAACGCAGTGGTGTGCCAGATACACGTCCACTTGCTCAGGTAATGCCCTCTGTCCAGTAAAAGATATAGGGACCCCTCTCTTCAAGAGGCCGATCAAAAAGTACACATCTTCGAACTCGATGGTTAGGAGTTGTGTACCAATGCGGAATCCCTATTCCGCGACATCCCAAAGGCCAATCATGTGCTCAAGAAATAGAATATCTCTTTTCATTTTTTGCAATTTGAAAAACTTGAGCAAGCCACAGGCCCACAAAGAACCCCGTGCACGAGGACTCCGTAGAGAGGCTAAATCATCCATCTCATGTTCCCTCTCTTTCCATTCAATCATGATTACCGAGTACACCTACAAAGCAAAAATAAAAAAATTCATCATTCCCCATGTTTTTGTAATTTCGGGGATTTTCAAAAGCGTTTTAAAACATAAAATAAAGTGCCCATGTCATCTAAAAATAACCAATCATCCTTTTTAACCACCACACCCTTTAATGTTTGCCAAACAATGATCAAAACGTGTTGAAAATGCAATACGACCTAAGGGGCTTCGTGGGCAATTTTGGGGAGTTTCTATGAGTTTCTTTTGCTTAAAATGGTGGGTCTAATCAAGTGCAAGGGTGTAGACATCCTAACAACCCTTCTCTAACACATTTTTGTGAAATAATCTCCACATTTTATTGATTTTTAAAAGGAGGCCGATTTGGTCCAAAGGGGGGCGACCTAGGGCTTTGTGTTTTAAATAAATAATACCGTGAAAATCAATTTGAAATCATACAATTGAAAGAGCAAAGGATGAACACCTACCTAGTTCGAACAGTGAGCAAAATGATCGATCGTAGCTTCGACAGCGAGAAAAACAAGATTTGCTTCAAATTGAGATTCTCCAACACTCCAAAATCCTTGCAAATGAAATGGTAAATGAATTTTTCAAATCAATTCATATTTATAAAATTTCATTTCTTCATAAGGTATGGTCATTTTGGGTTTCTCTAATGGTGTAAATGGCTTCACTAATCTCTGGTTTATAGTTTCTGGCATCGCAGGTTTCCTGGCAGTTCTAATGAATCATTCACCTTGTCGCATTTATGAGCATAGTCTTAGTTCGTTCTCGAGCTCAACAATATGAGAACGTAATCAGGTAAACTTTTATCTCTTTTTCAGACCTGTACGGATACAAAAACACGAAAAAGGAACCCCCCTGAAGTCTCCTTTAAACCCTTTTCAGACTCTCTAAATATGAAAAGATTGTCGAGTGATCTTGCTTTCTTTCACACTCATTAAAAGGTCAAAAAGAGCGTCTTTCGAGCAATATTTTAACCCTTTTTCGGTCTCATTGGACTACTGTACGAAAAAGGAACTGAGAGAGTTCTCTTTTAAGTGTTTTTCCAAACTCTATAATCCCGAAAAACCTTCAAGTTTTCTGTCTT
>JZKD02S1779652.1:10430-31123 GCA_000966675.3 Picea glauca | reverse complement strand
CACAAGAGACACAACATTTATCCTGGGAAACCCTCTAGGGGAAGAAAACCCAACAAAACTTCCTTATTATAGATAGCCAATACAATGCCAAGAGATAGCTCAAACTAAAATAGAATATCCTCTCCCAAAGATGCGCCACTCTCTCTCCTTCTTCTCTAACTGCAGTTCTGAAACTTGTCTCTCAAATGAGCAAGTGAGTTTTGTGTTTAAGTGAGGTGCTAGCCTCCTTATTTATACAAGACTGGAATGTGTGAAGTGTCTCTTCACTGGCAGGGCCGACTTCTCCAACTGGGTGGTTATAACCACTTTTATTATATTTCGAGGCATCTTTAATATCTTCTGGGCCCGACTTCTTATTCTGACTATTACAATTAGCTTTTGACCAATCCACAAAAGGGGATTTGGTCCTTTATAATAACCGACATGATCAATCTGCAATGGGGATTGATCCAATGAATAATATATCAATAATAATAAGAATACACTTTGCAGTTACATTATTTTAACACTCCCCCTTAACAAGAAGGGTATTCTTCAACAACATCATGCGAGAGAGAGAGAGGCCTTTATCATCAACAACATCAAGTGGGTGAGAGGACAACATCATCAATATCATCTTGGAACACTGACTGACGTATCTATAAATCATCGGAAGTTTTCTTCATCAGCAACATCGTCATTCTCAAAGGAATGCAATCATCATCTGCATCAATATGTATTAGTGTAAAACTGATACATCATCATCATCATCATCACAACACGAGGTTGTCTTATCATAATAATACTAGACTGGCTTTACGTCACAACTATCCAGCCGAAAGCATAGTTCTAGTCTCATCTCATCGTCTTGCTTTACGTCATAACTGTCAAGCTGGAAGCAAGATGCTCGTCCTGCTTTACATCAAAACCATCAGGTCGGAAGCATGATACTAGACTGGCTTTACGTCACAATTATCCAGCCGGAAGCTCAATGCTAGTCTCATCTCATCATGTTGCTTTACGTCACAACCATCAGGTCGGAAGAAAGGTACTCATCTTGCTTTACGTCACAACCATCAGGTCAGAAGCAGGATACTAGACTGGCTTTACGTCACAACTATCCAGTCAGAAGCACAGTACTAGTCACATCATATCATCTTTCTTTATGTCACAACCATCAGGTTGGAAGCAATGTACTCGTCCTGCTTTACATCACAACCATCAAGTCGAAAGAAGGATACTAGACTGGCTTTACACCACAACTATCCAGCCGGAAGCTCAGTGCTAGTCTCATCTCATCATCTTTATTTACGTCACAACCATCAGGTCAGAAGTAAGGTACTCGTCTTGCTTTACGCCACAACCATCAGGTCGGAAGCAGGATACTAGACTGGCTTTACGTCACAACTATCCATTCAGAAGCACAATACTAGTCACATCATATCATCTTTCTTTATGTCACAACCATCAGGTCGGAAGCAAGGTACTCGTCCTGCTTTACGTCACAACCATTAGGTCGGAAGCAAGATACTAGACTGGATTTACGTCACAGCTATCCAGCTGGACTATACCAAGCTTATCTCAAAAGTTCTCAAACTTTACACGAGATAGAGGCTTGGTCAACACATTAACAACCTGTTCATCCGTGCTAATGTACTGGAGCTTTAAGGCTCCTCTTTGCACCATGTCATGGATGTAATGATATCAGATCTCTATGTGCTTCGACCTGTCGTGGGATACATGATTCACTGTCATCTTTATGCAGCTCTAGTTTTCACATAGGATTGTGATTGTTTCCATCTCTAGGTCAAATATACCGGTCAACAACTTTCGAAGCCATATAGCTTCGCAGCTGGAAGAACATGCATCAATGTATTCTACTTCCGTTGTGCTGAGAGAAATGATGGATTTCTTCCTACTTTGCCACGAGATCATGGCTGATCCCAAACTAAAACAACATCCTGAAGTGATTTTCCTGTCAGAAACACTTCCTGCCCAATCTGCATCAGTATATCCACTCAATGTGAAATTATGATTTCCATCATAGTTGAGACCATAATCTATTGTACCTTTAAGGTACCTCATCACATTTTTTCCAGCCACTAGGTGAACATGTCTGGGTTCTACCAGAAACTGACTCAAGGTGTTCACGACAAAACAAATGTATGGTTTGGTGTTCGTAAGGTNATGGTTCGATAGATTGTTGATGTACCACAGACAATGATTACCCTTGTGGCCAATGTGATGGAATGGTCTAGGACAATCATTCTTCTTGGAAGTCACTCTAAGTAGTGGTCAAGTAGAATGGTATGCCTCGTCGGGCAATCATTCTTTTGAAAGTCACAGTTGTGAGAAATTTCGAAGAATGGTCTATTTTGGAGGTGTTATCGCTCTGTAAATTCCCAGAGATTGTCAGAGAAGAATAAATTTACTAGAGGTAATTTTATCCAACCACTTAGAAACTAGAATCTAGCCCTACCAGTTTCAGAGAGGGATCTCTCTATGTGATATAGCTATGTTTCAACTTTAAGATATTAGGCTAGTTATATAAAATAAAATAAGATTGAAAAGGTTTGGTGTTTTTGTTAAGTTGGTTGAAACGGGTTCACACCTCCATTGGGCTATGGGGTCTTTATTATAAAGATAGAAATCTAAACAGAAACAAAAGATTCTTTTCACAGGGCAAGATAATGCATTCATTGGATTCTTTAGCAATAAAGTGATGAATAGTAGAAAAGATGAGAATATCAATTAAAATGAAGAAGCATTTAAGAATTTCTTCACTATAATATCAGAAGATAAACATCAAAACCTTTCAAAGTCAGAAAATAGGGTATACAAAGATAAATCCTGCAACATGCATTACTTTTAAAAGATTAGATTGGAAAAAAATATGACAACTGAGTTAGAAGAACATTCAACATAGAAGAGAAAACATCACCAATGAATAACATGCAAGAATCTTGTGAAACGTCTCTTTGTATTACTGGAAGATCTCTTGATAAAAATTACAGTCTTTGTAGCTTGCAGGGCGTAAAGATCAACCCTCAGTACTTCAAATTTTGAAGTATTTATAATCAAAATTATATACGATCCTATCATTAAAGATCAAGACATGGCAAATCTAAATTTAGCTAACTAACTTAACAATATACAAAAATTTAGGAAACTTCTTGATGATGTGTTGAAACTTCATGCTGATTTCTGGGGTGAACCATTGGTGAGGCTTCTACACAACCTCGTCTGATTGGATAGTTGACTAGGCTTGAACACCTCATCGCCTACTCGATCAGACTGCATAACTCTTCCCATCGAAGGTTACTAGGAACACTGACTTTGAGCAATCTTCAGTATACTTCATCCATCTCCGTATATTTGGAAAAAGTTGGATTGATGATGAAGATGTACTGGATCTCATGCTATATACTGATGTCTAAATGTAAAGCATCTAAGAATGCCTTGCCCGTGATACTGCCTTATATTCCTGAGAATTTTGAGCTATCCTTAGCCACAGTGGCTAGTTTATTTTTGTAATCGACAAGTGTCATTAACTTGTCATTTATAACTCTCAAACTAGGAAGGCCTTTCTTCTGCAGAGATTCAATCTTGCTGAAAAATATTTGCACTCTTGTGTCCATGGTCTAGACCTTTTCCTCCAGCTGTAGCATCAGTCCTCTCTTGGTCAGGACCCTCTTTACCTCAAGGATAGTCTCTATCCTATCTTCAATCTTCAAATCCTCTAGCTTCTCTTTGGTTTTGGAATTCAGAAATTTGATGATCTCAGTAGCTTTTGTGGGCATCTCTCCCAGTTCTGCTCTTATCTTCTCGATAGCATGTTGAATTCTTTGCACCAGCTCATTTTTCTCGAACATGATTTGTATCATCGGGCATATTTCATTCATGGTCTTGGTGATGTCCGTCTAGACACTTTCTTTGACCTCAACAAGTGTTTCGCCCGCCACTGTTTTCTTTTGAAGTTGTTGCAATTCTTGTTTAAGCTTGTCTGAAGTTTGTTTCTCCTTGGAGTAGCTGGTTTGGAAGGAAGATTTGAGTTCCTGAAGGTTCTCAATCTCTTTTTTAAGTCTGCTAATCTTTGTCTCTTGCAAATTCATCTCTTCCATGGATTTATCCAGTTCAACTGTTTTCTCCAGAGTTGTCAGTGGAGTTTCCGAGGGAATTTCTGCTACATACGTTGTGCTCACTCCTGTGAGTGGAAATACGCTCAGTGGAATGACTTCCATGGGCTTTAACTGCTCCTTCTCTTTCACTATTTTTTCCAATTCCGCTTCCATTTCCTTCAACTGTGCATTCTGCTCTATGATGAGCTTGAGCATCTCATCCTTTTCCCCTTCTGTCTCCATTATTTCCTTTGCCTATGAATCTTCTGTTAGTGGTAGTTTCAATTGTTTCCTCAAAGATGCTATATCAGCATTTTTCTTTTTGAGCATCTCCTCGACTGCTTTCACATTCGAGGGATCATATCTGATCTTGAGGACCAATTCTTCCAATGTCTTAATCCTGTTATCCTTGAAAAAGGATGATATTTTTTCTAACTTTAGTTGCGTATGGACATTGTTCAGAGATACCTGTAACTTGGAGGCAAAAGTAGAAGCATTTGCCAATGTGGAGAAAATAATTTCTCCAGTTTTCCTGTGCAAATCCATTTGATCAGTTGGATGCATATCTTTAGTCTGAAATTCGAATGTTGCCCTTTTGTAATCGGTGATTACTTTTGGGTCTAGCACCTGTTCTTGCAGAAACGCCATGTGCATTCTACCCTTCTCAGTGTCGAATGCAAACAATAGTCTGTGTTTTGCAGTTGATGTTTGCTTCCATAATTGAGCATACGTCCTGCTTGTCAATGTCTGATTTTTCTTTTTGATCAGATCATACTTCTCAAAAATACTCAATTTTGGTCCTATTTTGCTCGGTTGGTTGACTGGTGGAGTATCTGTAGGATTCTTGGGAAACATTGTAGTCATGATTTGTTTGCTACTTGTACTAAGGAGTAACCGATCAACCTCCATAGTTGTAGTGGATTGAATTCCCTTTTCACTAGCTGTGTCAGGTGCCTGACTAGTTTTTGGCCTCTTGGTGTGTAATTGGAACTCTTCAGACGATACTTCAGTGATGGAAGGTGAAGTGTCCTTCCTGGGCCTTTTCTCCTTGGGAACCTGTGGTGTAGTTGTCTGTGAGATAGTGACCGAAAGGTCCTGTTGTTCTGTCTCAACCAGAGTGTTTGGCTCCCATTCTGTCTGGTTGGCGAACTTCTCTATCTCAGGCCTGGATGTATGAACATATGGGATATTCTTATTTTTAATCCTCATTTCATAAATTATTCCACACAGATCATAGTGCCATGTGAAACTAACAAAAAACTTCATTTCTTTTAGTAATTTGTCTGCTTCCTCCCCGGCACCTCGACTATTGCAGATGAAAGACCCAATCTTCCCTTTGATTTTGAGTTGTTGCTTCTTCTTTAGAGACACAAAATGTATGTCATCTAAATTAATCATTTGTCTTATGTATTCTAGAGAAAATATCCTCACGGGAAGATATTTGGGCAACTTGTATGGAGCCAATTCACACCCATACACTCTGATCTCTGTGTGGTCTTGGTATAGGTACCAGTCTCCCATTTTTGCAAGGTATGAGAGGTGTAGGATCCTCTGAATCTCCTCGTTTATTCTTGGCTCAGGTCTGCCACTGAGCATGCTCACCACTGGGTGGTAGAACTACTCGATGAACTGCTTGAAACTGAATTATGAAGAGTTTTGTCTAAGCAGTGAAGTCCATGTTGTTATTTCCTACGGCCTCCCACCCTTGTTCATCTTTTGCATTGAAAAGGAAAATTTGTCCGCTTGGAAGAAAATGAACATGTAAGCCAGTATTGAGGAATACCGGAACATGCCTTCCATGGAAAAATTTGAGAATTGCTCATGAATTTTGTCCGCCAGGAAAGTGTTGTAGTCGAACTAAGTGGTGGGTTTCTCATCTGTGGAGAAGATGGACAGAAAACCCAATATGGGTTCATCCACCCATTGATCCGAAAAATACCCAAGCAAGGCACAGAGCGACGAGATGACCTGGTTTCCCTTCACTGAGAATAGGGATGAAGGATACGGGGGATTTGTACTGGGGAGCTGAGCAGCCTGTGGGAGAAAAAGCTTGAAAATCTGAGCTCTTTGGGGGAATGATAATTTCTAGTATAGTTCTATGATGATTTCAAGGTTGAAAGGTGAGGCAAATTCAACTCTGGGTATCTGCATCATCTTATCAATGGCTTCTGGTGTAATAAAGAATAGAGTTTCTCCTGATGAATATACTATGTCTCTCTGGTCAAGGAGGTAATGAGCCTAGCATATGAGGGTGAATTCAGGGAAATGGTGAACCTGGGGAAAAAGATACAGGGGAAGGTTTGACTCCCAGAGCCTGATTTCGTCACTTTGGTCCAAGAAAACGTCCTTTAGCCATGACTGTAAATCTGCAAAGTGGAACTCGCATCTGGTGTCTATGATTAAATGGTCTTTTTTGGCCAGAGGGATCATGTCGAGGTTGACAGGAGGCGGGAGGAAAGGATTTTCCCTGGTCTCTGTTTTCTTTGATTTTGGCGCCATCACTGTAACAATAACTGCAAGTAAAAAAAAATGGTTAGCAGGGATGACTATGGATTTGGGAAACTAACTGTAATGGAGAGGAAAACGGGGAAAAATTTTCTGGTGCGGCGACAGGGTAAATGATGAGGGAATGAAGAGTGAAGGTAGTTTTGAGCAAACGGATACTCGTTGGGTGTGGGAGACAGGTCAGCAGGATAACGGATAAGTTATCTAGTAATAAATGGCCAATGGGTCGTTTAGAGTGTGAGATGGCAGGTGACAATGACTAAAAAATAGGGTTGGGTGACATGGCGAGTATTGATTGAGGGAAGTTACCATAGTGAAGGGACTCGTAATGGGTGAATATGGGAAAGGACTGACAGAATTATGAGACGTGACCCTTAGGGAAACAAGGTGGAAAATGACATCATGGGGTGATGGGGCATGTCAGACAGTAATAAGCGGTGGGATTAAGAACCAATGAATTCCTGCCATGTAGAGATAAAGAACCCACCAGAAAACATTTCATTCCAGACCCCCCCCTTCTGTTAAAAACAGAAAGGTTAGGGGGGGTCCGAAAAACACCATCAACCATCAATTTGCATGCTTTCTTCTCGGCCATAGATCTGTGCGCTATGTTTAAACCAAATTTTAGACCCCCCCCCACCATTAAAAATAGAACGGTTTGGGGGGTCCAAAATCCAATCTAAGCCATGGATCTAGGAGCTGACGCCTAAGCCATTCAGATGCATGCCTTTGTTATCTCTGATTCCGAACCCCCTCCCCCCACCATTAAAGGTAGAACAGTCGGGGGGGTATGGAAAGACTTGTCAACCATAGATCTGAGTGTGAACATTTGAGCTGTTCATATATGTGTTGTGCTTAATTGTGAATGCGAAGGCATATGTGCTCCGAAAACTTAGGATAAGTGCATATCGTGGATTTTCCCAAGCTTTTCCATGTTTTTATCACCAAGCGGTTAGACATCAAACCTTTTAAACCTCAAAGATATGGTTCAACATTGATCATCATGCTTGTTTTATTGAGATAAAGMAAACTACCCTATGCTCTAACCTAATTACCTATGACAATTAGCCCAGATTAAATTGTTGGACTAAGGAATTACTCTATCCTGGGGTTATCTGACCAAGATTAGGCAGTTTGGTCAAATTTATTCACTAACTAACCTAAATCACTTGGCTAAGATTAAACAGTTTAGCCAAGCTTATTCACCACTCATATCGACATCAATTTAAAAGAACTTGGCCATGCTTGAACGGTATGGACCAAATCATTGTTACTGCATGGGGCTCTATTGAATTTATTTTATGCCCTCTTTTATTCTTTTTCTTTCTTTTCTTTTTCTTTTTCTTTTCTCAAATTATTTGTAGAATGGAAAATCATTTGACAAACAAAAACACTTAAAGAGATAACATTTCAGTCACCAGTTGATCCTATAAATTATAGGGTTATAATAGTAGGTTGGTGCAGGACAACCATTTCCATTAGGAAATGGTCTGGACAGTCATTCCCTAGGGCATACTCATTCTATCCAGGTTTCACTATGATTAGTGTCATAGGAATGGCCTAGTTAGGTGAATGGTCTAGGTTCAATAATCGGGGATAGGCATTCCCTAGGGAAGACTCATTCTCTCTAGGTTGCACTATGATTAGTGTCAGAGGAATGGCCTAGTTAGGTGAATGGTCCAGGCTCAGAAATCAGGGAAAATTATTATTCTATGCTTGAGAAGAATAGTCCAAATAGCCCATGGCCGATGTTTTACCTTCTAAGGGAATATTCTCATCTAGATCTCACAGATGTGAGTGGAAGAATGGCCCATGACTCACTTTATATCATGATATTGTTTTATGCAGGTTGATATCAAACGATATGATTGTTGTGGATATTGTATGTCTTTGGAAAATAGATGCATGTGACTATGGTGGATGTGTTCCACTGATTGTGACTATGTGTCACTAATTAAGTAGTCGTGTGCTACTTGGTGTGGTTTTGTACCAATGGATAGTAGTTGTGTACTACTATAAATAGACACAACTGTGTTCTATTGGATGGCATTGTTCTGATTCCCATGGAGACCATCACTAGTATTGAAAATGATTACCAACTATATGGATAGTCAGTTTGCTAGTGGAAAAACATTCTCCAGGCGTAAAATGGTCTAGGACAATTATTCTTCTAAGACGTATGTCTAGATCAAAAGAATAGTCCTTGTAGTACATGGTGTGGCCTCCAACATCTGTTAGAACAACTATTCTTCTAGGACACATGCTTGGATAAGAAGAATGGTTCATGTATCACTCTGTGGAGTGAGTGACTTATTGAGCATCATGTCTAATTACTTATATGGAGTATGGCTTCGAGGGATGATGAATCTGATGTTATCAGATGATATTGATGGTGATGATGGTGCTTGTGATTTAATCATGAGATAGCATGTGTGGCTATGATGATGCTACCATTTGAATGGTATGTTTGTGCTCAAGACCATTGTTTTCAATACCTCCCTAGCTAGGAGGGAGTGTTGATACTATGGTAGTTGTGGGAGGTATTAGCCTCCACGTGTAACCCTAACAAGAATAGAATATTTCGATAAGAAAGAAGAAACCCTGAAGCATTGGATATAACCCTAGAAGACAAGTTGGCTAAAGGAAATAATTTAATATTGAGTATTTAGCCTCCAGAAAGAGAAGTCATCCTAGACAACTAAGAAAGAGTAGTATAAATACATGATTCCAAATCTCATTTGTACACACACACAACTCACAACTGTAGAAATCTAGTGTGCACTGTAGAAATTTAGTAAGTGCACAAGTCTGGAGAGTAGTTGCAGCTGCAACTACTGCAACTTGTATTTTTGGTTTTAGGCTTGTACTTTCTCTTGGTTATGGTTTGGAATTTTTTCCTTGTGCGCTAGCTCTGGAGAGAGGTATGCTACATTGATTGGCTAGTAGGCCTAGGGTTTTCTTCCAGAATTATTCTCTGTCAAGGTTAAGGTGCTCGGGGGTGGCTTCAGCCTATGGTTGGGTGACAATATTGCTATATTGTCTATGGTTAAATGATCACACCTACTTTTCTAACATGGTGATTCTAATTAATGATTAATTACAAGTTGGGGGAAACAAGGGTGTTACAACCATCTAGAATGGCTCTCTACCTCGAATCATTTGTTTCCATGCCTAGACCAAGAGCACATGAATGAACAAGAGTGAATGAGGAATTTCCAAACAATGAGTGAATGATTGATTATCCCCCAAAATGAATGATCAACCAAGAACAACCCCAAACAACCCACAAGCAGGGTTTATATAATTACAAGAACCAAGAACCACATGGCCTTCCCCAAGAATCTCATGTAACCACTTCCTCAAATAAAATCAAGATGGGTCAATAAAATAATAATAAAAGACTTAGCCCCTTTAGCCCCCTCTCTCATGGAATCATAGCCTCCTATATGTTATCCTTGTATGTCTTGTAGCCATTGATGTATTTTATTAATATATATAGAAGTATTACATTTCTAGGTATGATGGCCCTTTCAACATACCATCTCACCAACCTAAGTCACATTTACATAATACATTCTAGTTCATAGGGATTAAAATTTGGGGTGTTACAAGTCCCTCATATGACATATATTAAACCCTCCACGACTCTTCTTTTGTCTACTTTAAACCCTACAAAACCTTTTTTTTCTGCCTTGACACACTTTTGGCTATCAAATGGTTCTCCAATATTATTTGGATTATTATATATAATTAGATTGTTTTTAGTTGTTTTCTTCTCCATAAACATGGTCATGGGTTATATTTTGTTGCTAACACTTTGTTATGGTTTTAATTACTTGTCATGTGATAAGATGTAGATGAGTGTAGGTTTTCTTTTGAAGAATAAAATGATTTCCATATTCCCTATAGTTTGAATGACTCGTTGCAAAAAATAATACATCAAGTTAAGGGACAAGTGAATCTCAACATTTGAACTAATCCCTCTAATATCTAAGATTAATTTTAGAAATAAACCACCTATATACTAGCTCCACGAAGATCTTTGGTTCTATTCAGAGCCACTACATGAGCCATCTCATTTCCCATTCATTAATCCTTGCATCCAACATCACATGGAAGATGTGGGCACTCCCTCAATTCGTATTTTGGTTGATTGCAACTAGATTTCATCCCCTTGCAACTTGGAGTGTGAATTGGCAATTGATCATATTATTATTCTCAACCAATATGATGGGAGACATGGGAATCACGTTTTATGTATTTGTTGGAAGTTTTAGACTTAGTTATGAGTTTGTTTTCTTATTCCTAAAATAGTATGATCCATTCTTATATATATTGTAAGGAGAATTACTCCATATATACTAGTTCAAAGATACAATATAAAAGATTGGGAATTTCTTGAATAAAGAACAAAGTGCCCAGACCTATGCACCATTTGTTGGTAACTTTGAACATTTTAAGTTTTAATTTAAGTTGCGGGTGTTGTTGTAATATATCTCAACTCCATGCTCTCTAGAGGGGGGGCACTCTATAGAACAGGAGTTGTAGATCTATAGATAGATATTGTATTCACTCCTTTGTATATAAATTAGTTTCCATTTCCTTATTTATGATATCATTCTATTTTACTTTGTTCCATTTCATTTACAAGCTATGTTCACATATGTATGGAAGAATTAATTTTCCACCCAGTCTATTAGACCAATATTGCTATGATAATGTTGTAATCATTTGTTTGACACAATCATTTCAATTGCAAAGCATAGGGGAGCCACAAACTAGTAGAAATTACAATTCATGCATACACCATGCCTCATGACTTATAATTAATTTTTCAATTAAGCTTAGATAATCTCTTGTAGATAGTTTAGATGTTGTAGTTTTTACCACGTTTATGTTAATTGATTTGGTTTGTTTCCTGTAGAATGCTTCGTTGTAGAAATAGGTTGTGAGAAAACATTCATAATGACAATCTAATGAAAAATAAAGAGAAGTTATATCAAAGGACTAGGTCACTGATGATATCACTCTCAAAGGAGCCATACATTAGACTTGAAATCACATGTGTTAGAGGTTATATCTTGTGTGTTTTCCGCAATGCAATTTCCTTCTTGTAGAAGTATATTAGGAAAATAGTATACGCTAAGAATTTTCAGCCCACACACACAATGCACAACATATCACAAGTACATTGGAAACCCTAGTTGATAAGATAAAATGCAAGAGTGTTCCTGGTTAAAGACAAGATATATAGAAATGCTATCGTTTTTTGCACCGTTGTCGGAGAGGTGTCAAGGGAACAATAGTATTTCTTGTACTAGTTTTAGATAACACGTGGTAAGGGGATGAGAAAAGAGAATATGTCAACTATCCTCTTTCTAGGGTCTCATATGGAGTGTTTTGCATTCATATAGATGCATGTGTTAAATTAGATTTTTTTTTGCGGTGCAGTAAGAGCCACCCGCAGTACTAATTCCTTTTACATGAATTTGGCTAAAGGAAGGGAGAATTGTGAATGGATATTCCACTCAAGAAGGATCCAAGGGGATGCAAAAGTATTCAATTTTACATCTAGATTGATTAATGGGTATGTGGAAAATCTTCGCTCCCATCACTAATATGTACCATCCTAGGTTGATTGAATTCTTAGTTTAATTGTATTCTGATCTTAAGTCTATCCATGTTCCTATTGCATGTTCATATTCCTTCCCCCTCCCTTTCTTTTACCTAAGATATGATCCTTTTTCATCTTATAATTTTCATCTCCAACCCTTGATTCTTCATCATTTATTACCTCATCCCTACACCTAGTCCCTTTGATCCTAGAAATAATGACAAATGCACACTACTCAATGTTTTGATGATGGATGTGTTCCTCGATCGACTATTCAAGAAATCATCATACACAAATCACAATTCCATGAAAAAAATGTGGAAGTTGTTTCATGAATAATGAGGCACTATGTGGTTTCCATGGTGGTTATGTCATGATATCATTATATCAACCTCAGAGATAATGGGAGACTTCATGTTCCCATGATGGTTATGTCAAAATCCCATTATCATTATACCATGTTTTGAATTAGATATTTTATTGTATTCTTGATTTAGGTATGTTTGAATTATCCTTAAGATCCTGCAAAGGTCATATCACACAACTTAAGAGCTAGAAATTCATAATTTTTGGAATATGGATGCATTTCATTGAAAATTATACACCTATAAAAATTCACATGAACCCAAATCATCACTTGGAAGAAATAACTTGTTGATTAGACTCTTGTGGAACTTGGGATCACTATTCTCACCGAGAATGGAGTTTGGACAATCAATTTTAGGTATAGTAAATGGATATATATTTAAAACCTATTTCTAAGTGTTACACATTATTTTTGTCATCCCTATGACTGTTAATGATGTAAACCTATCCTTTTTCTTTAGAAGGATCAGTGGCCCAAATTCTTGAAGAAAGAAGGGAGAAGAACTTTGCCTGAGAGAAGAAATTGTATTTTCCTTTGTAAAAACCCTATTAAGGAAGGTCATCGCGGGATGCACTATATATAGGGTGCGACGATGCCTAATCGTCACCCCCTGCTCTAAATCTAGGCTACGACGTATCTACAGGATGCACTATACTTAGGGTGCAATGATTTTCGTACATGGGAAAAATGAGCATCTTCTCGATGCTTCTAGAAGGAGAATTTTCTATGGTGAGGTGGCTTCCGATTGGTTTGGATCTTACTCACTTTTTTTATTTAATGGGATCATCCTAGCCTCCTCACCTTATCCTCTTCAACTTATAAAAGGAGAGGATCTCTCATGGAGAAAGTTAGCTTGGGCTTGGTAGCTTAGATTGGAAATTTGGCTTGAGATTTTTAGCTTGGTTAGAGTAGCTTTGAGCTTTTCTTTGTCAAGATAGATTGTGAGTGACTTTCAGATCTATAGTCACACAATACGTGGATCAAAATTATGTGGGAAGCAAGGAACTGTTGAAAGGGACCTTGCAACATCAGGGCTTTGGTTGTAATCTCCACTTTCATTTAATATGATACAGTAATATGTTCCTTTCCCATAAAACTTGTCTTATTTTATTGTATGATTCCTTGATCACATGCATAAGTTCTTGTTGAGTATATTGGATTGCTTTCACATTGGTTGGCTTGTGTTCCCTTGCAGATTCAATATCATAGGATCATCAAAGTGGATCTAGGATGAAAATGGAAAGAGGAAGTGACATTTACATGGTATGTTATCTATCTCTTGTTAACTAGTAAACTCAATAGTTAGAGCTTAGGGAAAGTGTCATATTCTGTTCTGTTTTGTTCTAGATCTAGGTGAATTTAGGGAGATTTGTTTATGTCTACATTCACTGATTAATCCCATAAAAAAATTGGAGACTCCATTGGGGAACAGATTGTTTTCCTAGTTTGTCTTGATTTCTTGCTTTGATTGACTGGGTTCTATTTTATGAGTCATTGGGAGATCCAGATTGACTCTCTAACTGTTTAAATTCACTAGAAAAACCTTCTTAATTTTAATTTTTTCCAATTTTTTCATTTGATCATCGCACCCTGCTTTGAGGGACAGTGCGACGATATATTATCATTGCACTCTTGGTTGCAGAGACAATGTGACACCATCGCTCTGTGGCCCTTCTATTCCCTGCGACGATCTAGGATCATCACATTGTGTTCATCTTATAGCCTGTGACGATTTGAATTTTTTTTATCTTTTAGTTGTTTTTCTTACCCAGATCTTAGATATGGTTTTGGGGTGAATTTTTGGGTTTGATTATGGTCTGTTTACAGTTTGCTTGACAATATTTCAATACACTTTTAGCCACCTTTGCTTTGTTTTAGCTTATTTTCTTTTGAAAGATTTTATCTCTTTCTTTGAGTGTCTTTCAGTTACAAAGCTTTGTTTTTCTTTAGAATTGTTTAGTGAAAATAACACTTCCTTTTTTTGAATAACTCGTGTTAAAAGAGAAAATTTGTTTGGGTTGTTTTTTCTTTGAAGTTATTTGCTATTGATTTTAGCTATCTTTGAAATGGAAACTTTTAATTTCTTTATTTGTATTAGTTTGGGGGAATCTTTGCATTTGAAGTAGCGAAATTGCATGGTTTTTGGGAATTTTTGGTCTTGAATTCTTAAAAATTTTCCTCCTCATGGCCGAGGGGGAAAGAATCATGTATTGGTGTGCAGTCTCTTTGGCTCATTTCTTGAAGATATTGATATTTATGAGTTTAATTAAATTTTGGGACATTGTGCATCTGGGAATGATAAACGTTTTCTCCTTCTCGTAATATAGCTTTCATCGAAATGAAATATTTTCATTCTCAATTTGTTGCATTGTTTAGAGTCGGTCAAAACATCATTTAGTCCATGCCATTTTTCTCTTGAGTAAACAAAAGCCTTAAAATAAAGCGCTTATAAAAATTGATTAGACATTTTTATATTTTCTAGTAGCAAACCTACATTAGATTAGTTGTAGGGATTTGGAATAGGTGTGAAAGATAAATTTCCAAAGCTACAAACAAACATAGAATCTTGAGTTAGGGAGTGGTAAAATCCTCTTGAATTTATTTTGGGCTAGATACCCTGCATTTGCGTGTGGATCAGACTGTTGAATGTTTCCCCAGACATCATTGTAGTAATTGGTAACCTTAGTGGCCTATCTCTTTAGGATATTTATAGGAGGTGACTATGGAGGGGCAAGTCTTCACTGTACCTGGAATCGACATTGGCCAAACTCACTTAGGCTCCTTGGAGGGTATACCCACGATTATGTGTAGGATCTTTCATCAAGGTGTAAGTCCGTTAAGCAATTCGTCAACGTAAATTTTCAACCCACTCTATCTCAGCCACTTCGTACATTGTTCCCACGACGTTGGATCTTGTTTGCTTCCTATATTTTTAGCGTGTGTTGTTTGTTTTCCCTAGCAGACTCTAGGTTGGATATTTATTTAATGGTGTCAATTCCTAGAATGACCAATGAGGGAACCCCTTTTCCAGGGGAACCTTTTGTTTTTACTTCTTATGGAAACATTGGTCCTCCTCATATTGCTACTTTGAGTCTTCCAGGTCTCACAATTGGATTATCGGTATGGTTGTTTTCCACACAGGTAATCCTGAATGCAGCTAGTACTTTTGTTGTAAAGACTTCCCCCCAAGAACATCAACCTCATGTTGATCCTTCACCTTCTTCACCAGTAAGATATTCTTCACCTTCTTCAATTGCAAGGTCTTCTTCCATTTCATCTTCTTCGCTGAGTGAAAGCTCTGAAGCTAGTAACTCGATGGATAAGAAGAAGAAGAAAGGAAGAATAAGAAGAAGAAAAATAAACAAGGGTACAAACTTCCAACCGTTTTTAGACATGTTGGAAAGCAACCAGTTACTGTTGATTGTGTTGATGATGCCAAGATCACCCAAACGACCTGTAAGCCCAAGTACCTTTGCTGGATTTATAATGGTAGCCATATTCTTAAGGATTTCCCTGGTCTATCCAAGGTTATATAAGCATGGTATACACACTCTTGCCAACCAATGTCATCAGCCTTTGAACAACATGTTGATGACCTCCCGTCAACTAGTCAAGATACTATTGGGAAGAAGAAAAGTAGAGTCAAGTTCCCATGTATGTTATATGGAGGGAGTCAACAAACTTACATTTTCCCTCATATGGACAAAGCATCAAAATTATTGGAAGACATGACTATTTCCCAGCCTCAACTTCCAGTTGCTTATTGCAAGCTTACTCTCGACCCACTTGTAGTTGATGGAATGATCAATCTAGTCCCTTCGTCGGTTAGTCTGGTTGATCATGTAGTCAATCTAGTCATATCCTTCGTTGAACCAGTTGATAAAGTGGTCGATCTGATTTCATCCTCGGTCGATCCCACTCTCCCATTAGAGGGTGTAACCCAAGCAGTCGATCTATTTCCACCTGTCGATCCCATCTCCCCTTGGAGAATGAAACCCAAGTGGTTGATCTGATCTCATTATCGGTTGATCCTACTCTCCCTCTAGAGAGAAAACCCGATACTACCCATGTTTTTCTCATTGATAAAGAATCTACCATGTTGGGGGGCATTCCTCCTTCTCCCGGGAAACCTCCTCCAAGTAATGAGGCCATCCTTTTTAATTGGGGTGTGCTAACTGGACCTCATCTTCCCTCTCACATTCCTTTCAAGACAATACAATTTTGTGGTTGAGACATTCCTCAAACATTGATAGATGAAGGTTCATTCGTTAGTATTTTTTCCTCTATTGCTTGGAAAGCTTTGGGTTATCCTCAACTTGCGTCGGTTACACAAAATATGTTATCTTTTAACAGAAGAACTAGTCACCCTTCAGGGATCCTTCCTCAGTTTCCTATAACTTTGGGAGGAAAAATTGTCTTTATTGATGTCGTGGTAGTCCAAGACCCCTTGGATTTCGATTTACTCCTTGGGAGATATTATGTCTATGCCATGAAATATATAGTGTCCACTCTTTTTCGTGTGATATATTTCCCTCACGATGGAAGAATTGTGGCTATTGATCAACTTTCTTTTGTTGGTCTGAACTTGACCGTCGACTCAATGACATCCCTAAACGGTTCTTATATGCAGATGGTATCACCCCTGCCATAGGTCAATTATGTGGTATTGTCTCCCATGCCTTCCATTGCCGATGAAGATCTTGGATCCGGTAGTTGACATGGTGATCTCTTCGATAAGTATTTTAGAGCTTAATCTCCTTACCCCTGTCGTGACCTTTGACATGTGTTCCTTCCAGATATTTTTTCTTCCATACAGTGAAGATCTCTTGGAATCCATAACCAATTTTTGTCCCTTGGCATGGTGTCCTTCCAGAGAATTGTCCTCTTGGAAGCCATGATCAAGAAGAGTCTGTTGAGCATGGTTTTTTGATTTCAAGCTCATTAAAAAATGAAACCAAATTTGAGCATGATTTTCTGATTTCAAGATCGGTAAAAAGTGAAACCAACGTTGAGCATGATTTTCTTATTTCAAGTTTGTTAAAGAATGAAACCATCATTAAGCATGGTTTTCTGATTTCAAGCTCATTAAAAAATGTAACCAACTTTGAACATGGTTTTCTGATTTCAAGCTCGTTAAAAAATGAAACCATCTATGAGGATAGTTTTGCATCTCTGTGGAAACCTCGCTAAAAAATGAAACAGAGGTTACGAGCATAGTTCATGTTTCCGTGTAAAGCTCGTTTAAAAATGAAACAGAGGTCTGGGGATTGAAACTAGATTCTCGAGCATAGTTCATGTTCTTGTGTCAAGCTCATTAAAAAATGAAATAGTTTTTCCCCTTCAATTGAGTCCAGTACTTTGTTACGTATAGTATTTGAAGCTTCTTTTCATCCTCCTATGTCATTGTACAAATCGAAGCTTGGGGGGGAATTCTTACAGCCTCTGGACTTCATGCTAAAGTTAAATCTACTAGTTTCTTAAGTTGGGGGCTAAGTACCAACCATCCTTGTGTTATGCATTGGGAAGTTGCATGCATAGTTTTCTCTAGTTCAAGCTTGTTTAAAAATGAAACCACCTACCTCAAGCATAGTTTTCTTCGGTTCAAGAATAGTTTTTTTTAGTTTTAAGCTTATGTAAAAATAAAATCTGTCCCAAGCATAGTTTTGTTTTGTTTTAAGCTTGTGTAAAAATGAAAACAATCTCGAGCTTGGTCTTTGTTATTTCTCTTGCTCGTAAATACAGGAGAATGTAACTGAGTAAACTTTTATCACTTTTTTGGACTCGTAAAGATTATATGAAAAAGGAACCCCCTTGAGTTCCCTTTAAGCTCTTTTCAGACTCTCTAAACATGAAAATATTATCGAGTGATCTTGTTCTTTTCATGCTCATTAAAGTATTTGAAGAAAACGTTTTTTGAGCGATATTTTATCTCTTTTTTGGTCTCATCATACTACTTTATGAAAAATGACATTTTGAAGTTCTCTTTAATGGTTTTTAGACTCTCTAAAAATGAAAAACCCTTGAGTTTACTTTCTTTGGACTCGTAAAACAAACATCGAAAGGCCCATATGGGACCAAACCACTCCTTCTTAGGGTTCATTAAATATACTCTGAGGGAATCATCCAAAGGATGATATTACATTTCAAACATATGTTATCTTTCTCAATCTTGTGTAAAAATAAAGAGGTACTCGCTAGAAATGGTGGGGGGGAAATTGGGAAAGAAATGTATCTAAACCTGTATTCTATGGAAGAGTCACTTTTGAACATGACACCCTTTCAATCACTTTGTGTCTAGGTTGTAAAATCCTCTTGTCTCCTGATCATACTCCTTTATAAGATTATAAATTGGTCTGTGACCCTTGTTGTTGAGTCATTGTTTCCAAGACAATTGCCATGTCGTCAATATGCTCAAAGAGAAGTTCAACCCATAAATCCTTCTATTATGTTAGTCATTTCTATAGTCCTTAAGCCTTATATTGTGTCGTCCATCCCCGAGTCAGTCCTAAATTACTTGTTACTCTGATCTACCTCAAATATTTTTACCTGTTTCATATCATTAATGGGGGATACATTAAGGCCCTCCAGTGATGAGTCATTTCTTATCGACTTTATCTCATTATCTAGGAATTAGAATTAGAAACTAATTGGTACCTTGGAACTTGCATGTTTCAATGGAAGGTTTCCTCACTTTCGACAGTGGGTTTTCATTACTGACCCCTGATCCGGAGATTCCTTCGAGTGTTCGACTTTAGCTCACAAATTTGCACCCGTTGAATTGTACTAGTGTACATTGGGAGTCATTGACATTAATGGTGATTTCCCTCTCACTTGTTAATGATATTCATTAATGACCCGTAATCAAGTGGTTTCTACCATGTTCGACTTTAGCACATGTATTCACATGGTTAGATTCGCACTATAGATTGGTAGAGATGAAGACCCTGGATCTTTTCTAACAGATTCAGGTTGTGTTGGAGTATATTCAGATTGTA
This sequence comes from Picea glauca, assembly GCA_000966675.3. NCBI lineage: Eukaryota > Viridiplantae > Streptophyta > Pinopsida > Pinales > Pinaceae > Picea > Picea glauca. The sequence continues at coordinate 11,545 of JZKD02S1779652.1, read as the reverse complement.
ATGTTGCATAGATCCACAATGTATGTCTTGTGGCTATGTTCAAATTTGAATCTTTAACACATAGATCCACAGTGTATTTTTGGTGGCTATGCTCATATTTGAGTCATAAAGGCATGGATCCACAGTGTATGTTTGGTGGCCATGACTTGTCTTACTTGACATGGATCTTTGCATGTTGACATTTATGATTTGAGTCTTTTGTATTCTGAATATGGAAATTCCTACCTTAGTGATGATATATTATTGTATTGTATTTCCTTGTTTGTTGGTAGGTTTCCAACTGACTGTTCCTTGTTCCCTACACACACTCAACAAAGTATTTCAGCTATCACTCTATTCTAACTTCATACTTTGGGGGGATCTCTATTACACATTAATTTTTTAATCCCTATGACCATTAATTATGTAAACCTATCCTTTGTCTTTAGAAGGATCAGTGGCCCAAATTCCTAAAGAAAAAAGGGAGAAGAACTGTTCCCGAGAGAAGAAATTGTATTTTCCTTTGTAAAAACCCTATTAAGGAAGGTAATCAAAGGATGGACTATATATAGGGTACGAAGATGCCTGATCATCTCCCCCTGCTCTAAATCTAGGTTGTGACGTCTCCATAGGATGCATTATACTTAGGGTGTGACGATTTTTGTACGTGGTAAAAACGAGCATCTTCTCGATGCTTCTAGAAGGAGAAGCTTCTATGGTGAGGTGGCTTTCGATTGGTTTGGATATTACTTGATTTTCTGATTTAGTGGGATCATCCTAACCTCCTCACCTTATCCTATTAAGCTTATAAAAGGATAGGATCTCTCATGGAGAAAGTTATCTTGGGCTTGGTAGCTTATATTGGAAATTTGGCTTGAGATTGTTAGCTTCGTTAGAGTGTCTTTGAGCTTTGTTTTTTCAAGATAGATTATGAGTGACTTTTAGATCTATAGTCACAGAATATGTGGATCAAAAGTGTGTGGGATGAAAGGAACTATTGGAAGGGACCTTGCGACATCAGGGCTTTGGTTGTAATATCCACTTTCATTTAATATGATACATTAATATGTTTATTTCCCATAAAACTTGTCTTGTTTTATTGTATGATTCCTTTATCACATGCATAAGTTCTTGTT
>JZKD02S1779641.1:63417-104257 GCA_000966675.3 Picea glauca | reverse complement strand
CTTGTTAAAACTCTGTTTTGCTGAAACTCTGTTTCCACTGATTGTTATATCGTTTTCATACAATTCATTCCTAGGTAATTGTTAATCATTTTGATTGGTAATTCTGTTTGCGGAATGAGTTTATGAAAGTGTGATAGTCAGAGACAGGTGCTGAATATTCCTACTTTGGGGAATACGGTCCTGTTCTATGTTACAAAATAGTTAGTCTTCTTTGCAGTAGGCTGAAAGGTTCCTTTTTCCTAGGTTGATGTTTCTTAATGTAATCCAGAATTCTTCTGATAATTATTTTCCTTTGAATCTTAAACTCTGAAATAGATAGATTAGTTTATGAGGGAAACTCTGATAATTATTTTCCTAGGTTGATTTTACTATAATTCAAAGTAGAACTTCAGTTTGTTCAAAGCAAGGTGTGATTAGTGTAACTTTTACTACAACTTTGGATTGCTTTTGATATTGAGCATATACAATGTGTGATTGCCTTTGAAATAAACAAACTTCCCTGGGTTGAAAATTTATGTAACACTTGATTGTTTTAATTAATAACCATTTATAGTGACCAACAATCTCTAGAGATAAGGGATACTCCAAGGAGTGGATAAAAGAGGAGCTAATCAACCGTCTCATAGTCATCACCAGATTGATTACATGTGAAGGTATATATTCCATCTTTAAATCCTATCACTTTCGATTATTAGCTCACTTTCAATTCAATAAGCCATTGGATTTTCGCTTTTACTTATTAAAGAGTCTTGAGAGGATGTCTTCCCAAGTAAGGAAGAATGTAACCAATCCCTATAACAACCTATTTCACCACGGCCTTATCAAACTACTTGTCTTAGACAAGTTGAAAAAACAGGGGAAAATGTGGTATGCATTCATTTACCAATTTGAAAACCCTCATCTTACAATGAAGACTCACAAGAATACTCTTGATCTAGGGATTGTTACTCCACCCAAACCCTCATGCTCAAGATATTCCTTTACCATACCAAAAGTCCAAGGAACTTGTTGATACCCCTGCAACTTCATCGGGAAAGAAGACCAAGAAGCCTATTGCTAACCCCCCTCTGAAAACAATAAAGACTAAGAAGCCTATTTCTAATTCATGGCACAAGGATGTGCCATATCCTCAGTCTGGGGGGCGTTTCCTGAGATAAAAAACACTAAGCACTGCTGATGCAGTCACAATCTCAAGCACGTCTGCTCACAGGATCTTCTCTTCTCAAATGGCCTGAATAACTCTAAGGCTCTTCTAATTCACTATCGAGAATTCTGCACCCACAACACACTCTCCACTGAATCTCCTCTTTACAATCGGGAGATCGAACTTCACGACTTCGCGAGGTCAGTGGTCGAACATTTGACCCTCGAATCCTCGATATCCGATGACAGTCAATGCTGAACTTTTCCTATCGGAATTTCCTCTATCAAGATTTCGGCATTCGCGATGTCGAGTAATTTGTATCCCCGATTCTCGATGCCCGATACGTCGAAACTCTGACACGCGCGAGTTTGATTTTCTACACCCTGTCACCTCTATTGGGATTTCGGACTTCGTGGGATTGCGAATCCTGATGTTAATGTTTCAGGACTTCTCACTGTGAAACCCCGATAAGGTGTGCCACTTGTCTACCTGCTGACCCTTGTTGGCCCACCCTGTTCCTTAGCCATCGAGATATCGCATTTCGTGATTTCTGTTGCAATGTTCATGGGATTTTCACCCACGAAACTCTGATATGGGATGCCACGTGTATATCCTACGACCTCTATGGGTCGGATCAATGGTCCTGCCCCTCCTGAGATTTTAACCTCTCTGTGAAGACCTGTAGTATCTCCACTGTACCTCCTTGAGATCTGACAACTCACGAGATGTCACGAATCCTCCTCGGAGAATACCAATCGCCCGTCCATCCTTGGCGATTCCTGTGAATGATTAAGTGTTCCTCCGTGGAACTCATCCACCTGCGTGCAAACTTGCAACGCCTGCTTAAACACTTCCCAACACAAGCTCCCTGTTCTTTCTCCTGTGATTACTCAAAGGTTCTATACCTCCTGATATTTTCCCCAGCTTCAAGTCCTTCAGAAAGAAACCTTTTCTCGCACTCCTTGCGGAAACCGTCAAACACCTCAAGTACTTGAATTCTTTCAACTCTACACACACCTGCAGAACAGTCCTTCAGCTCTTGCTTAGGTTCGCAACCCTGAACTTCACTCGGCCTGCGCACTCCTTGCATGACTCCTATTCCAACTTCACTTTTGAGAGAATGAGAACAAAAACAACTCTATCTGAACCCTCTATCAACGCACTCCTTGCAGACACTTCGACTGCACGCCTTGCAGGAACTCTTGTTCAGATAGAGAAACAATTGAAACACATTCCTTCCCCCTTTCAGAATTCAAACTCAAAGAATGAAATCACATACACAACATATAAAGAAAATGTATAACAGGAAGCAAACATCCGTGAGCATATCATTTAGCATCAATACACAGAGAACAACACAAACCATGAATTTGAAATCAACCTCTTTCTATTAATCCAAATATCTGTACATGGGTGTTCTTACATAGCTCTCTACATGCTCTATGCTCTTCTTCCCGAATTCAATCTTCCATAATGTTAAAATACACAATGAGCGTGTCTATATCCTATTTCCCTCTTGCGTTCTCAAACAGTCTAATCTAGAATTAAATTTCTATCTACTTGCATTAACTAATTTAAATGCCTTCTACCTACTAAGGACGAGAGCTAAAGGCTCAAGGTCCATTGACATTATACAAGTGTGCCTCATCTTAATGGATTCATTTAAGGTGGTGCAACAACTTCCAAAGTGATTTCAAAATTTTTGCTGGCTTGTCCAGCTGTCTCTCGCTTCCGCATTGGCTCGCTTGATGTGGGCGATGCTTCTGCATCATACTCCCTTGCTTGAAAATTTTCATGGGCTCCTGTCCATGAGCTCATGTATGGTCTTTTCATGCTTCTGTATCTCCATTTTTCTTTCCCAGCTGGGATCTTAAAACTGGATGGTTCTTCCACTTGACCATATACTCAAAGTATTGTTTTCGCCTGGTCCTCTTTCTTATTCTTTTGTCTAGTATGCACTCCATATGTGGCTTATCGACAACTGGAATTTGCTTTTTCCAATGGATCACTGGCTGCTCACTTCCAGTTCCTGCTTCCTCAGCTCTATATGGGTACAAATCCAAGATATTGAATATCAGATAAATTCCGATCCCATCGGGTAATTCAATCTCATAGGCATTCGCCCCAAATTTCTTCAAGACCTTGCATGGCCCGATTTTCTTCATTTTCAACTTATTATACGTTCCTCTTGGGAACCTTTCCTTTCTCAAATGTGCCAGAACCAAGTCACCAACTTCAAACTAAAGTTTTCTTCTATGCCGATCTGCTTATACTCCTGACTTGAGTTCTGCAATCGCTGCTTCACCTGGCTATGAAGTTCCTTCATCGCCTCTGCGAATTCTTCTGCACTAGCGCTCCTAGTCGTAGTCTGTTCTGAATCCCTTAGTTCAGAAATTCCTCTCAGTTGCATTCCATAGACAACTTGAAATGGAATCTGCTCTGTGCTCCTGTTGACTAATTCATTATACACAAACTCTACTTGCGACAATATACTGTCCCATTGGCTGTGGTGCCCTGTCACCAAGCTCCTCAGCAAGTCTCCCAGACTCATGTTTACGACCTCTGTCTGTCCATCGGTATGAGGATGATAAGTCGAACTATATGCCAAGTTAGTTCCTAGCTTATTAAATAAGGTCCTCCAAAAATTCCCTATGAATTTAGTGTCTCGATCTGAAACTATGCTTCTTGGCAACCCATGAAGTCGAATGACCTTTTTGAAAAACAGGTTCGCCATGTGAGTTGCGTCACTAGTCTTCTGACATGGAATGAAGTGTGCCATTTTGGAAAATATATCCACCACCACAAATATTGAATCATAACCTCTTTGTGTTCTTGGAAACCCCAATACAAAATCCATGCTAATTGCATCCCACAGCCTTTCAGGTATGGGAAATGGCTAATAAAACCCTGCATTTTTCTTTCTCCCCTTCGAATGATGGAAAATCCTGCATCTGTCCACGAATCTCTTAACATATGATCGCATTCCAAGCCAAAAATATGCCTCATTCAACTTTGTGAATGTCTTTTCATGGCCAAAGTGCCTTGCCAATCCTCCACTGTGTTTCTCCTTCAATAAGTTCTCCCTCATGGAGCATTTCGAAATACACAATTGATTGCCTCTAAACAATAATCCTTCTTGGATCATATAGTCTATCCAAGGGCTTCTATCTCTGAGAACTGGATTATCAGCTGCTTCATACGCTTCTTTAAAATCTTTATCATTAGTGTACATGTTCATGAGATCATCAAAACCTAATGTTTTGACTCTGAACTCCTGCAACAACAAACACTTCCTGCTCAAAGCATCAATAACTTTGTTAGCAGTACCAGAAATATGTTTTATCACAAAAGTGAAATTCTACATATACTCAACCCATTTTACATGTTTCTGATTCAATTTTTCCTATTGAGTCACAAACTGCAATGCATGATTGTCACTGTATAAGACAAACTCTTTCAGGATCAAGTAATTCCTCCATTTCTTCAATGCCTGTATGATAGCGTAAAAATCCTTATCATAAGTGGAGTACTTCACTTTCACTTCATTCAACTTCTCGTTGAAATATGCTATTGGCCTGTCTTCTTGACTCAAGACTGCCCCAATTGCAAATCCACTTGCATCGCATTTCACCTGAAATGTCTTTCATAAATCTGGCAACACCAAAACCGGTTGTTCCGTGATCTTCCTCTTCAATATATTGAAGCTCTTCTCGGCCTCTTCATTCCAGTGAAAATATTTGTGTCTTTTCTTCACTATGTCCATCATTGCTGCACTAATTCCACTGAAATTCCTGATGTTTTTTTGGTAGAAACTAGCTAATCCGTGAAAACTTCTCACCTCAAATATGTTCCTCGGTGATGGCCAATTCTTGATCACTTCCACCTTATCTGGATCCATCCTTAACTCATTTTCCAAAATAATAAACCCTAAGTAAATGAGCTCTGTCTTAATGAATGAGGACTTCTTCATATTTATCAACAGCTTCTCCTATTGCAACCTTCACATCACTGTAGCCAAATGCTTCAGATGCTCTACCATTGTTTTACTATAAACCAGTATGTCATCCAAATACACAATGAAAAATTTCCTGATGAACTCCTTCAAGACTTCGTTCATCAACCTCATGAAGGTACTTGGTGCATTTGTTAAGACAAATGGAATAACAAGCCATTCATACAACCCTTCATTTGTTTTGAATGCTGTCTTCCACTCATCACCTTCTCTCATGTGGATTTGATGATAACCTCTTTTCAAATCAATCTTTGAAAAATACTTTTCTCCACTCGAGCAATCCATCAAATCATCCATCCTCGGAAATGGAAATCTATACCTAATGGTTATCTTTTTGATCACCCTTGAGTCAATACACATCCTCCATCCTTCGTCTTTCTTCGGACTGAGTACTGTTGGAATAACACATGGACTCAAGCTTTCCCTGACTAAACCTTTGTCCAACAAATCCTAGACTTGCCTCTTGACCTCTTCATTCTCTTGTGGCATCAGTCTGTACGTGCCTTTGTTTAGAAAACTGGCTCCTGGTATGAGATCAATGTGATTACTGACACTTCTAATCAGTGGCAACGAACGAGGTAGTTCGTACACTACTATGTCAGCAAACTCTTCTAGTAGTTCTTGAACTTCTTCTGGTAAATCATCCACTCTTGTGCTAGTCAGAATAATCCTCAGTTTTCTGACCACAATGAACTGTGGATCCTCCTTATTCTTAACCTCTATAAGAAGTTCCTTTCCACTCATGAGAAGTACAGTGTTGCTTACTTTCGATTTCACCTCCTTATCCTTGATCGAAAGCAACATGTGTGTCCTCCCATTCTTCTCCAGGGTGTATGTGTTCATTCTCCCATCATGAATCACATTTCTGTCATATTGCCATGGTCTACCCAGCAATAGATGACAAACATCCATAGGAATGACATCACATAAGATCTTATCATTATATCCTCCTATCTTGAATTCAACTAAATATTGTTTAGTGGCAGTTACCTGGTGTCCTTTCTGTAGCCATGAAACTCTGTATGGGCTTGGATGATCAGTCGTCTCCAACTCCATCTTCTCTACCATCTCTGTAGATACGAGATTATCTGTGCTACCACTGTATACAATGACCTTGCATACCCTGTCCTTGGTCTTGTAAGCAGTCTGGAAAAGTCTGGTCCTTTGGATTGAATTCTCCACCTCCTTCTTTGGTGTCAAAAGGACTTTTCGCATCATCAACGATCTTCCGCCTTTAGCGTCTTCTACCTCAGCATCCCGCGTCTGTACTTCAACAATGTGAGCTTCTCCAATTTCCATATTTTTATTTGGAAACTCATAAGACTTGTTCCCATTCTTTCCACATGTGGAGCATGTGATTACTCCACCTCTTCCCCTTCCTCTACCTCTAGTATGAGAAAAAGTGTTGTTGTCAGCATAATCTCCTCTCTGCTGAGTATGCTGCCCTCTCTATTCAACATATGTCCCTCACTGTGAGGTTCCATCTCTCTCAGTTCTAGCTTGAGGTTTCTTCTAGTCCTCCTTGGGATTTTGGTATTTGTCTTGGGCAACTGATTTGCCTCTGGGCTAACTTCTGCCTTGACCTCTTTGACTCTTCTTTCGGCTCAGCTTCTCCTCATCTTTCAGAGCCATATGAAAGCATATTCTACCATTCGGATGGTTACCATGATCATCTCATCCTGGATATCATATCTCAGGCCATTCATGTATCTAGCAAATTTTTCATCATCGCTCTCCCGATGACCTTCCCTGATGTTCAGTTTATAGAATTCCTCAGTGTATTCTTTCACTGTCATCAGCTTCTATCTCAGGTTCTACATTCTCCTGAACAGAGTGATTTGATAGTCTCTGGGGATGAATTTCGCCTTCATCTTTGCAATAATTCGATCCCAACTCTTGATCTTTTGCTTTCCCTTGCAGTGTCTATCAGTTTGTAGTTCATCCCACCACAATGCTGCATGTCCCTTCAATCTAGTGACAACATGCTTGACTTTCTTGTCTTCCTTGACATCTTTGTAGTCAAAGTATGTGTCAAGAGCTCTAATCCAGTCTAGAAGCTCCTCTGCATCCAAGTTTCCCTCATAAACTGGAATGTCCATCTTTTCTCTTGCACCCATCCTGGAAATAGCTCTGATCAAACGCTCGTTTGATGCATCTTCGGCTGCAACTTCTTCCTCGCGTTCAGCCTCAATTTCTCTTTCGGAATCACTGAGATCCCTTGCACTGGCTATGCGTCTTTGCGCTATCTCCATGTCTTCGATTCTAGCTCGGAGATCATGCATCTCTCTCTCCATGACCAGATCTTTCATTTGCCTGCCTCTTCTCCTCATCATTTTCCTATCCTCTGGATTGGGTGTCTGCGTGTCCCTTCTCCTGGGTGGCATGGTGAATTCTCTTCTCTGCTACATAAAGAAAAGAACCTTTCTGTGCTCTGATACCAAACCTGACACAGTCGCACTTGCAAGAATGTCCGCTCACAGGATCTTCTCTTCTCAACTGGCCCGAAGAAATCTAAGGCTCTTCTAATTCCCTATCGGGAATTCTTCACCCACAACACACTCTCCACAGAATCTCCTCTTTACAATTGAGAGATCGGACTTTGCGACTTCGCGAGGTCATTGGTTGAACATTTGACCCTTGAATCCCCGATATCCGATGACAGTCAACGCTAACATTTTCCTATCAGGATTTCCTCTATCGCGATTTCGACATTCACGATGTCGAGTAATTTGTATCCCCGATTCTCGATGCCCGATACGACGAAAATCTGACATAGGTGAGTTTGATTTTCTACATCTCGTCACCTTTATCGGGATTTTGAAATTTCTGGGATCGCGAATCCTGATGTTAATGTTTCGGGACTTCTCACTGCGAAACCTCGATAAGGCGTGCCACCTATCTGCCTGCTGACACTTGTGGCCCCACCCTGTTCCTTAGCCATCAGGATATCGCATTTCACAGTTTCTCAATTTCTGTTGCAATGTTCATGGGATTCCACGTGTAGATCCTACGACCTCTATGGCTCGGATCAACGGTCCTGCCCCTCCTGAGATTTTAACCTCTCTGTGAAGACCTGCAGTATCTCCCTTGTGCCTCCTTGAGATCTGATGACTCACAGGATGTCGTGAATCCTCCTTGGAGAATACCAACCACCCATCTGTCCTTGGAGATTCCTACGAATGATTAAGTGTTCCTCCGCGAAACTCATCCACCTGCGTGCAAAATTGCAATGCCTGCTCAAACACTTCCCAGCATAATCTCCCTGTGCTTTCTCTTGCAATTACTCGAAGGTTCTATAGCTCCTGATATTTTCCCCGGCTTCAAGTCCTTCATAAAGAAACCTTTGCTCACACTCCTTGTGGCAACCGTCAAACACCTCAAGTACTTGAATTCTTTCGACTCTACGCACACCTACAATAGCAGTCCTTCAACTCTTTCTCAAGTTTGCAACCCCGAACCTCACTCGGCCTGCACACTCCTTTCACGGATCCTATGCCAACTACACTTTTGAAAGAATGAGAACAAAAGCAACTCTATCTGAACCCTTTGTCAATGCACTCCTTGCAGACACTTTGACTGTACTCCTTGCAGGAACTCTTGTTCAGATAGAGAAACAATTGAAACTCATTCCTTCCCCCTTTCAGACTTCAAACTCAAAGCATGAAATCAAATACAAAACATATAAAGAAAATGTATAACAGAAAGCAAACATTCATTAGAATATCATTTAGCATCAATACACAGAGAAAAACACAAACCATGAATTTGAAATCAACCTCTTTCTATTAATCCAAATATGTGTACATGGGTGTTCTTACACAACTCTCTACATGCTCTATGCTCTTCTTTCTGAACTCAATCTTCCATAATGTTACAATACACAACGAGGGTGTCTATATCCCGTTTCCCTCTTTCGTTCTCAAACAGTCTAATCTAGAATTAAATTTCTATCTACTTGCATTAACTACTTTAAATGCCTTCTACCTACTAAGGACGAGAGCTAAAGGCTCAAGGTCCATTGACATTATACAAGTGCGCCTCATCTTAATGGCTTCATTTAAGGTGGCGCAACAACTTCCAAAGTGATTTCAAAATTTGTGCTAGCTTGTCCAGCTGTCTCTCACTTCCGCGCTGGCTCGCTTGATGTGGGCGATGCTCCTGCATCAACTGCCCATTTGTATAGCAAACCCATGAGAAGAGGAAGTAGGATTTCTGTCAAAATTCTGTCATACTGTCTTTTTTCAATGTCTTGGGATATTATATCAACAATTGTTTGTATTGGTATGCTAAATTATATATTGCTAACATCATTGTGTTTGTTATAATCTTGCTGTGCATTTTTATGTTTATGCTATATAAGACTTCGTATACTTAACTACTCTTTGTGACAAATATAGAGCGATAACAACTGCTAAATACTTACTGCCATCTGTATTACAAGCTTATGAAAAGAGGAACAATTGTTTGAATTGTTATAGATCGATGAAAGGAAATATAAATTCTCCTATTCACCATGCCTACTAGTACAAACCAAGCCTTTTTTTAGTATCTTTCAGTTTTATCAGTCACCAGTGATCAAATTTACTCTTTCATGTGATTGATAGGGTTATTAGGTCAAATTGTTATATTTTCAAAATAAAATTATCAAACAAAATTTGAAATCTCTTGGTTGTAAAATGGTCATTGGTGTGTCTAGGTGTCATTACTACTCCCTCCACTCATCCAAGGGAATAACTTTTCATCGTGGTCATGTCATCATTCCTTGTCATAAATTTTCAAATGATTGTCTTGATCAAAGTTCTACTTAAAAAATGGTTTCTGAATAAAGGAATATGAATTTGACAAAAGTGAAAGAGATTTTTGTCAATCATAGACCAAGAAACAAAAATCTCCTTCATTATATGCACATGTGTTACTATTTGAGAGAAATTCCACAAATACAGTTGCTATAGGAGGATTTATGCACATTTGGACAGCTTGAATTCAAGTCAAATTTTCATAGGTTTGGAGAAGTCATTTGCAGTGCTCGATGGTTCCTGTAATGTACCTCAATTTCGTCATAATTTTTTTTTCCTATGAGGCATTAATCTCCAATTTCAGTCTTATATGATTATTGAATAAGGAAAGAAATATTCAATAAGGTTATAATCTTTTGACATGATTTGAATTTTTCCTACCACAAGATGCCATCTACATACCTATCTAACTTACTTGATAAGTAAATCAACGATTAAATCTCCAATCTTCCTTATCTAAACACATGCATCTATGTGACAGGTTAAACTTATGACTTGTAATCCTAGTCTCTCCTTACAAGAGATTTCCAAGGTTTGCGTGCAATACTATTGAGACTGTCCATTCGAGGAAAAAAAACATTTTATTACCATATATACATAGATATAAGGCCATGGGTAAGATCTTATAATCACAGTTGAAAGGAAGTGACTTTGCGGAAAATCATTTAGCATTAACATTCATGGTTTCAATTTTTGAAGGGTTCCTTTTAAGAAATATCTAGGGTTAATAATATTCCCATTCCCTTGCCCCATAGAGTTTGAGTAACGAGAGCTTGTGTTGTTTTGACTTAACCAAATGAAAAACTAAAGATCCTTCTCTCGGACTATAAATTAACTATAACAAACAGTTGTCATGTACATGTACTAGCTTGTCAAATCTCAGAAGACTTCATTTACTTCATGAATTAACTTGATGGGAGAGAATGGATTACTGTCAGGTGGGAGTTAAGACTCTGCATCTATTGTTTAATGACAACCTGTGAGTGCGAGTTACGATTATCTTATCCAGAGTTTTTCCCATTCCATTCATGCCTTGTACCATTTATGGATTAAAATGAAAAATTATTACTGTTGATTATTGCATTTCATTAAGATCGTGGTCACTATGTAAAGTTTTCCTTTTTTTTTCCATTTTATTCATTTCAAGAATTGGTATGTATCACTAATGATGGGCCCTATTGATGCAAGGGTACCCATCACAAGGTTATTACACCATCCGCCCTTGGCCCAGGTGTCTATCCATATGGAAAGAGACAAGGGAAAAGAAAAACATGCGAGCTTGTGAATCAGAAGTTAAGTGTTATCCTGGAATACTCTGTTATTAACAATTATTACTCTGGTGGTGTTCTCCTTACTTTTCTTGCATATAATTACTGATATTCGTAAATGATAAATATTTCCAATCTTTCGTCTGTGCAAATATTTCAGATGTTTCATTCTCGTCTACGATGCAAAAGGTATTTGAGTTCCCTTTTGTAAACCTTTCAGGAGTCCCAGCAGACACAGTTGCAATTTAGATTTATAGACGTTCAGTATAATTTTTCTCAGTTTCCTATAGTGGTTGGAAAGAGGGAAATTCCCAATTCTATTCTTAAATTTTTGGTCCGACTGGTATAAGTAATGACTCCTTCGAAGATTTATCTACAAAATTTTCTTTTCCTGTCTATTTGAAATAATGTTATGACCATTGGATTATTCAAATCTTCTCACCACTCGGGTTTCATCCTAAACTGACAATTTAATTACTATGGCCATCGTTTTAAATTGTAGATTTAGTTTTGAACATCTACGAAATTCGAACTTACAATTATGCATCGTATTGAAGGAGCTTATATAATTCTGAAGGTCTATACTTTGAAAAATCAATGCTATTGTACATACATTTTCGTATTATCTCTATAATGCTCTATCGTTTTGTTTACTTCGACATTTCTTGTGTTTACTACTGAAATGATTTATCCTGGACTTGTAATAGTTAGACGGGATCTAAGGATTGGATAGTTAAAAAGGTATGAGTTTATCAGAGTAAAGCAGACTAAAGATGTGATTCTGTGATTATATCTGGAGCACTTACTTATAGATAACCATTGTATCGATACTTTGATTATGTAGGGAGGTTATATCTAACTGGTAGAATTTTTCATTTTCAATTACATGATATGTGTACAAAACTTGATAATTGTATAATGTCATTTCCCTATCGTCCTACTGTAACGATCGTCGAATGGAAAATTGCATGTATATATTCGTCACTTAATATTTCATGAATCCCTTAATATAGTGGTTATTCATTCCAATTTGGGTCTTTTTAGTCTATATAATTTGGAAGTAAAACTTGAAATCTCTATCAACATATGATCTTATGACAGGTAGGCATCTTCTAGAATTTGTATCTGTATCTGCTTGATTTAACTCATTACTTTAACTATTGTAACTCTGTTCTTTCCATGTCTAATACACAATGGCTTGTAATTCTATTTATAATTTACATTATATTCCTACCAGAAAAATGAAAATCCTCAATCATTTTACCAGTCCATTCTTTATAATAATAACACTATCCCTATAACAAATACATGTTGTGATCCTGTAGTTTATCATGTTATAACAATGGTCAAATATACAACATGAACTCAAAAAGAATTTTAACCGAGTGTATATTACAGTGAATATACCAAATAAAAATAATATCATTTGTTCCGTAATTAATTCCACAAAAATAATTCATTCGGACTTTGTTTAGTCCATTCTGTCAGTTTTAAGTTCAACAACATTCGAACATGTTTCATCCATAGAAATGTTTCGATGCAGAATTAATAGATGAATTCTATTAGATATATAACTATATAACATTCATATGGAGAAGGGGTAGAGTAACATATTTGAACCATTGCGTGGAAAGACAGAGGGAATAACCATATTCCTCCCAACCCTAGAACAGGGAAGCCAAATCACTTGTCCTGTTCATCCCCTAGCATGACCATGAATCCATGAGGGCTAACTCAAAACTTCTCCTCAGCAAATGCCTTCATCTTCAAAAATATTCTCCTTGCATCACACTCAACAAGTAGTGTTCATAACAACAAGAAACAATAAATCTCCCCCCCAACATACTAGGCAACACCCTGGCTCCTCACATATGCTATATATCCAAAATTATTTTTGCCTAGGTCTTTTCCCTCCATTGGGAATTTCGTAGCTTTCTAAATCCCTGATTTTGAGGGGTTTCCAATGGCCAAATTCATGATTTTCCACTTGTAACAATCAGCCCCAAGGTAGTTCCAACATGTTCCCCACTCATGGAGTCATGGTCAATTGATTTTAACATGGATGTTCCATTTGTCCTCCTGCAATAAATATAAAATATTTTGTTTCATACAAGTTTCATAGTCAAGTAGTTAGTTGAGTCAGATCAGATCTCTTCCCAATAGTCATAATCATTAATTACAATTAACCAAATTCAAAATTCAAAATTTCCATAAATGGCAAAATTTTTCCAAATTCGAATTTGCCAAAAACGAAATAATTTTCCTAAGAAATTTCAAATTCAAAAAGAATTTATTTTTGGGGATGTCACATCCTTTCCCCCTTCAATAAAACACTTTCTTCAGTGTTCATTCCTTTCCTGGAACATGATTGGATGGGATTTTTGCAAATCTCCCTCCAACTCCCAAGTGGCCTCCTCAGGGCTAAAGTGCCTCCATTGCACCTTTACTTGAGCAACGACTCTATTCCAAAGTGATATTTCTCTCCGGTACAGAATACGCAGGGGTTCCACCTGGAGCTCTCCTTCTGGTTCCACCTGCAACAAGTTCCAATCGATCATATGAGTAGGGTCATCAACATAATTCTTTAAGAAAGAAACATGAAATACATTATGAATTTTTAGRTTGGCTGGAAGTGCAAGTTGGTATGCTACCGGTCCAATTAGAGCTAGTATCTCGAAGGGTCCACAAAACCTAGGTGCCAACTTGACATAGTTTCCTAACTTCAACGAAATTTTCTKGGCTTTGACCTTTAAATAAACATGGTTTCCCACTTGAAATTCCAAKTGTCTTCTTTTCTGGTCCGCATAACTCTTCTTCCTATCTCGTGCCTCCTTTAAGTTCTATTGTACCTTTCTTACTGTATTCTCCATTTCTTGGAGAATCTCTAGTCCAACCATGAGTTTTTCAGCCGAGTTATCCTAGCTAATTGGATTTGTACACTTTTTGCTATACAGTACCTTGAAGGGGCTCAATTTAGCCGATGTTTGGTACCCATTGTTATATGCAAATTCTACCAAGTGCAGGTAGTCTTCCCACTTTCTTGGTTTTGTTCATACGTACATGTGGAGCATATCCTCTACGATTTGGTTCGTTCTCTCAGTCTGTCCATCCGTTTGTGGATGATAACTCGTACTGAAATTAAAATTAGTATTTATCCCTGCAAACACTTATTTCCAAAAAGTAGATGTGAATTTTATGTCTCTATCAGAAATCACCATTTTAGGAATACCATGCAGTCTAAAAATTTCTTTCATAAATATTTCAACAATATTTATTGATTTAAAAGTATACTTTATAGGAATAAAGTGTGCAAACTTATTGAGTTTATCGATTACAACCATAATAGAATCATTTTGTTTCTGAGTTTTAGGAAAAACTATAATAAAGTCCAGCGATATGGTCTCCCATTTCCATTCTGGTACTAGTAAGGGCTGTAATAGGCCGATTGGATTTTGGTGTTCGAACTTTACCTGCTAATATTGGCACTTAGCTAAGTATTATGTTGTTTCACCCTTCATAATAGGCCAATAAAATAATTTTCTAAGTGCTGTTATCGTTTTTTGGTATCCTGGATGACCAGAATATAATTTGTTTTGCACTTCATCCAAAACTGTTATCTTTAACTCTGCCGAATCTGGTATGTAAAGTCTGTTTTCAAATTGTAATAGGCCATTTTTATTGATACCCAGATCTGGTTTGTCTGAGTTTACTGTAGTGTTTTGTAATTCTGCCATTATCTTAGTGTAACTTTCATCGTTAATACATGCAGTCCTTATTCTCTGTTCCAGATCACTTTCTTCCCTGATGACATTCATTTCAAATAACCCATGGACTCTTCTGCTTAAAGAATATGCTACCTTGTTTTCCTTACCCTTGATATGTCTTACCTCAAAGTCAAATTTGCTCAAGAAGGCTAGCCACCTTGCATTAAGATCTGGCTGACTAAACAAATATTTCACACCGCCATTATCTGTCAATAATAGAAACTTTCTGCCCATTATGTAGTGTTGCCACATTTTAAAGTGTGTATTACCGTTGCCAATTCTAAGTCATGAGTGACGTAGTTTCTCTCATGCTCCTTTAATTTTCGGGACTCATAACAAATAACGTGTCCTTCTTGAGCTAGGACACCACCTAGTCCTTCTTTACTCACATCAACACAGACGGTAAAGTCTTTATTTGGGTCTGCTACCTTTAAAATGGGTGTGGTTGTTAATAATTCCTTCAACTTATTAAAATTGTCTTGACACTTCTGTGACCAGTTAAACTTGGTCCCTTTTTTTTTGTAATGATGTGATAGGATAAGCTATTTTGGAAAACCCCTCTATAAATTTGCAATAATATCCGGTGATTCCCATGAATGACCAGATATCCGCTACATCCTTCGGTACCGACCATTCCATGATGGCTCTTACTTTCTCAAGGTCGACTGCAATTCCCTCTACAGATATTACGTGTCTTAGGTACTGTATCTTCTTCTGATAAAAATCACACTTATCGAATTTAGCGTACAGTTGGTTCTTCCTTAAAGTTTTCAGGACAATTCTTAAATGCTCTGTGTGTTCTTCTCATATTTTTGAATATACCAGAATATCGTCAATAAAAACCAGTACGAATTTGTCCAAGTACTGACTAAAAATATTATTCATTAAACACATGAATGTGGCTGGTGCATTAGTGAGTCTGAAAGGTATAACCACAAATTCGTAATGTCCATATCTTGTTCGAAAACATGTTTTTCTTATGTCCTCATCCTTTATCCTAACTTGATGACATCCGAATCGTAAATCCAAATTCGAAAAGATCTTTGCCCCACCTACTTGATCGAATAGATAATTTATCCTAGGTAAGGGGTACTTGTTTTTAATAGTCATTTTGTTCAATTATCTATAATCGATACATAGTCTTAGAGTACTGTCTTTCTTTTTCACAAAGAGGACTGGTGCTCACCATGGTGAAACACTCAGTCTAATATACTCTTTGTCCAATAATTCCTATAGTTCAATATTTAGTTATGTCAATTCTGACAACCTGATCTGGTAAGGTGGTTTAGAGATATGGGATGAACCAGGTAGCAGGTCTATAGAAAAGTCTATTTCCCTTCTAGGGGGTAATTCAGGTATTTCATCAACAAACACGTCTCTAAATTCACGTATAACAACAAAGCCTTCCAAGTTGGGTTTATCTTATTTTTCTAATAGGTTTGTTACTTGGATGGCATAAAATTGACACCCCTTTCTCATGCATTTCTTGAATTACATTGCTGAAACTTGTCTAACTGATATTGGTTTTTGTATACCCTGGACTATCCTAGTAGTGTCATTTTCATCTTCATATTTAAGTGTCTTTGTATAACACTCTAGTAATTCTTTGTTCTTTTCTAACCAATCCATTCTGATAATCACATCATAATATCCTAGTGGTAGAATGTTCAGATTTGTTCTTATGTTTTGACCATCTAAACTGAACTCATAATCAGAAATAAGTCAACCGCTTTCCTTTTAGTTCTTGTTGCTAGTTGTACCAACCATGATTTTGTGTGTCTCATTTTCTTAAGTCTATTTGACTCTACTACACCAAGAGTGATATAACTTAACATATCTCTAGGATCAATTAAAATAGAAATTCGAGTGTTATTGATTTTACCTTCAATTTCCACCACAGAGGATTGGTGGTCAGCTTGGCAACCATCTACGACTTCATTGACTCGGTGCAAGCTTTTGTCCACATCACCCACTGTCGAGGCTTCCTGCAAATTATGAACAATAGTTTTGTTTTTTGAATTAAAACGTGGACAGTTCCTCCTCAGATGAGGTTCTCCACATTCCCAACATTTTAACGGTTCCCGGGGGCTATCCCCAAACTTCTTTGTTCCCAGATTTACCGGTTTACCACCTCCTTGTGTGCTTGGATGGTTGGAGTGAAAATATTTCCTTGGATAGATTTTTGCTACATTTCGATAAGGGGCTGGTTGGTATCCCTTCTTCCACTGGTTCATTCGATCTTGTTTCTTATCCTTCCAAGCTTTGGGAAATTTTGTCCGTTGTTTGTATTGGTCATAACACATTTAGTCTTTTTTGAACACTTCACTTAGGGACTTGGGATTATCAAATTCGATTATGTCCTTGTAGGACTGTGGTAAAAAACTTAGGAACCGCTGGATTTTTACTTTATCCTCCCGGATATAAGGTATGAACCTTAGTAATTCTAGGAATTTATCTATCATATCTTCCATAAACATTTGATCAAGTCGTAATTCATAGAATTCTTTCATTTTTATTTCATAGTAACTTTCAGATATGTACTATTTCTTAAAGTATTTCTTAAATTCATACCATTCCATCTGTTTCTCCTTTAGGCCCTTGGCCAATTTCAGATCTTGCCACCAAATGCTAACTTTTCCTTTCAGATTGTAAATGGCCATTTTGACCTTCATATTGTTGGAATAATTGTATATCTGGAAATATTTTTTGATGTCTAATAACCATGCTTCGACTTCCTCCCCTGTTATGGATTCCCGATCAAAGGTAGCTAGTTTAATTTTCTTAAATTCTCCTTCAAGATGGTCTACCTATTTTCTTTTTATGCCTATTTTTGTTTTATCTTCAACTGAAGGTGTACCTTCAGATGAGCTATCCCCTCCTTTTGCTTTAGGGATAGAATTATTGGAGGCCCTTTTACTGACCTCTTCTTCTTGGTTTTTGTCCTTTAGGGATTTCTTTTTTACTATACTTTGCAGCAATACTTCATTTATTTCCTTCTGTTCTTGTTGTGCCTTTTTCAATTTCTCATTGTCTTCTTTAAAAACCTATAGCTCAACAATGATATTCCTCATTGTTTCTAGAACTTCAGTAGGTGAGTTTTTGTCACTATTCTTTCTTGTATCTTTAGGAGGTCCTTGCTCAGGATTCTCATCAAGTCTAACTTCTACGTCATCCTAGGCTGCCATGATTAACACAAAATAGAAATGGTTTTTTTTTTGTAACAACAAAGGTTTATTAGTTTTTCATAACATAAATATGTGTTAAGTAAATAATGTTTCCCTGTTCAAGGTCCAAGTGCTGTAACCTTTTCTCTGATACCATATGTAATGTACCTCAATTTCATCATAAACATTTTTTTTCCTACGAGGCATTAATCTCCAATTTCAGTCTTATATGATTATTGAATAAGGAAAGAAATATTCATTAAGGTTATAATCTTTTGACATGAATTGAGCCTCTCCTACCACAAGATGCCATCTACATACCTGTCTAACTTACTTGATAAGGAAATCAACGATTAAATATCCAATATTTCTTATCTAAACACATGCATCTATGTGACAGGTTAAACTTAGGACTTGTAATCCTAGTCTCTCCTTACAAGAGATTTCCAAGGTTTGCGCACAATACTACTGAGACTATCCATTCAAGGAAACGAACATTTTATTACCATATATACATAGATATAAGGCCATGGGTAAGATCCTATAATAATAGTTGAAAGGAAGTGACTTTGCGGAAAGTGTTTAGCATTAACATTCATGGTTTTGATTTTCGAAGGGTTCCTTTTACAAAATATCTAGGGTTAATAATATTCCCGTTCCCTTGCCCCGTAGAGTTTGAGTAATGAGAGCTTGTGTTGTTTCTACTTAACCAAATGAAACACTAAAGAGCCTTTTTTTGGAATATAAGTTAACTCTAACAAACAATTGTCGTGTACGTGTACCAGCTTGTCGAATCTCAGAAGACTTCATTTACTTCACGAATTAACTTTATGGGAGAGAGTGGATTACTGTCAGGTGGGAGTTAAGGCTCTGTGTCTATTGTTTAATGGAAACCTGTGAGTGCAAGTTATGATGCTCTTACCTGGATTTTCACCCATTCCAGTCATGCCTTGTACCATTTATGGATTAAAATGAAAACTTTTTACTGTTGATTATTGCATTTCATTAAGATCATGGTCACTGTGTAAAGTTTTCCTTTTTTTCTTYGTTTTATTCATTTCAAGAATTGGTATGTATCACTAATGATGGGCCCTGTTGATSTGAGGGTACCCATCAGAGAKTTATTGCACCATCCTCCCTTGACTTAGGCATCTGTCCAGRCAAAAAGTGACAAGGGAAAAKAAAAACATATAAGCCTRTGAATCAGAAGTTAAGTGTTATCCTGGAATACTCYGTTATTAACAATTATCACTCTGTTGGTGTTCTCCTTACTTTTCTCGCATATAATTMATGATATTCATAAATGACAAATCTTTCYAGGCTTTYGTCTGCGCAAAGATTTCAGATGTTTCRTTCTCATCTTCARCACAAAAGGTATTCTAGTTCCCTTTTGTAAGCCTTTCAGAAGTCCSAACAGACACGGTTGCAATTTAGATTTATAGATGTTTAGTATAATTTTGCTCGGTTTCCTATAGTGGTTGGAAAGAGGGAAATTCCCAATTGTATTATTAAATTTCTGGTCGGACTACTATAAGTAATGACTCCTTTGAAGATTTATCTACAAATTTTCTTTTCCTGTCTGTTTGAAATAATGTAATGACTGTTGGATTATTCAAATCTTCTCACCACTCAGGTTTCATCCTAAACTGGCAATTTAATTACTATGGCTGTCATTTTAAATTGTAGATTCAGTTTCAAACATTTACAAAATTCGAACTTACAACTATGCATCATATGGAAGGAGATTATATAGTTCTGAAGGTCTATACTTTGAAAAATCTATCCTATTGTACAAACATTTTCGTATTATCTCTATAATTCTCTATCGTTTTGTTTACTTCGACATTTCTCGTGTTTACTGCTGAAATGATTTATCCTGGACTTGTAATAGTTAGACTGGATCTAAGCATTGGATAGTTAAAAAGGTTTGATTTTATTAGAGTAAAGCAGACTAAAGATGCGATTCTGTGATTATATCCGGAGCGCTTACTTATATATATATATATATATATATACATATTTTGATTATGTAGGGAGGTTCTATCTAACTGGTAGAAGTTTACATTTTCAATTACATGATATGTGTATAGAACTTGATAATTGTATAATGCCATTTCCCTGTCGTACTACTGTAATGATCGCCGAATGGAAAATTGCATGTATATATTCATCACTTAATATTTCATGAATCCCTTAATATAGTGGTTGTTCATTCCAATTTGGGTATTTTTATTCTGTACAATTTGGAAGTAAAACTTTAATGCTCTATCAACATATGATCTTATGACAGGTAGGAATCTTCTAGAATTTGTATTTGTATCTTCTTGATTTAACTCATTACTTTAACTATTGTAACTCTGTTATTGCCACATCTAATACACAATGGTTTGTAATGCTATTTGTAATTTACATTATATTCCTACTAGAAAAATGAAAATCCTCAATCATTTTACCAATCCATTCTTTATAATAATAGTGTTGTCCCTATAACAAATACATGCTATGATCGTGTAATTTATCATGTTATAATAGTGGTCAAATCTACAACATGAACTCAAAAAGAATTTTAACCGGGTGTATCTTATAGTGAATATACCAAATAAAAATAATAGCATTCGTTCCTTAATTAATTCCACAGAAACAATTCATTCATACTTCGTTTAGTACATTCTGTCAGTTTTAAGTTCAACAACATTCAAACAGGTTTCATCCATAGAAATATTTCGATGCAGAATTAATAGATGCATTCTATCAGATATCTAACTATATAACATTCATCCAACGAAGGGGTAGAGTAACATATCTAAACCAGTGCATGGAAATACAAAGGGAACAACCACGTTCCTCCCAACCTTAGAACAAGGCAGCCAAATCTCTTGTCCTTTTCACCCCCTAGCTTGGACATGAATCCATGAGGGCTAAATTAGAACTTATCCTCAGAAAACCTTGCCTCAGACTCAACAAGTAGTGTTCATAACCACAAAAAACAGTAAATCCCCCCCCCCCCCCAACATACTAGGCAGTGTCCTGCCTCCTCACATATGCTATATCTCCAAAATTATTTTTGCCTAGGTCTTTTCCCTCTCTTGGGAATTTTCGCAGCTTTCCAAATCCATGATTTTTAGGGGCTGCCAATGGCCAAATTTCTAATTTTCCACTTGTAACAATCAACCCTGAGGTAGTTCCAACATGTTCCCCACTCATGGAGTCATGGTCAACTGATTTTAGCATGGTTGTTCCATTTGTCCTCCTGCAATAAATATAAAATATTTTGTTTCATACAAGTGTCATAGTCAAGTAGTTAGTTGAGTTAGATCACATCTCTTCCCAATAGTCATAATCATTAATTACANGATATGTGTATAGAACTTGATAATTGTATAATGCCATTTCCCTGCCGTCCTACTGTAACGATCGTCGAATGGACAATTGCATGTATATATTCATCACTTAATATTTCATGAATCCCTTAATATAGTGGTTGTTCATTCCAATTTGGGTATTTTTAGTCTGTACAATTTGGAAGTAAAACTTTAATGCTCTATCAACATATGATCTTATGACAGGTAGGAATCTTCTAGAATTTGTATTTGTATCTTCTTGATTTAACTCATTACTTTTACTATTGTAACTCTGTTACTGCCACATCTAATACACAATGGCTTGTAATGCTATTTTTAATTTACATTATATTCCTACTAGAAAAATGAAAATCCTCAATCATTTTACCAATCCATTCTTTATAATAATAGCGTTGTCCCTATAACAAATACATGCTATGATCGTGTAATTTATCATGTTATAATAGTGGTCAAATCTACAACATGAACTCAAAAAGAATTTTAACCGGGTGTATCTTATAGTGAATATACCAAATAAAAATAATAGCATTCGTTCCTTAATTAATTCCACAGAAACAATTCATTCATACTTCGTTTAGTACATTCTGTCAGTTTTAAGTTCAACAACATTCAAACAGGTTTCATCCATAGAAATATTTCGATGCAGAATTAATAGATGCATTCTATCAGATATCTAACTATATAACATTCATCCAACGAAGGGGTAGAGTAACATATCTAAACCAGTGCATGGAAATACAAAGGGAACAACCACGTTCCTCCCAACCTTAGAACAAGGCAGCCAAATCTCTTGTCCTTTTCACCCCCTAGCTTGGACATGAATCCATGAGGGCTAAATTAGAACTTATCCTCAGAAAACCTTGCCTCAGACTCAACAAGTAGTGTTCATAACCACAAAAAACAGTAAATCCCCCCCCCCCCCCAACATACTAGGCAGTGTCCTGCCTCCTCACATATGCTATATCTCCAAAATTATTTTTGCCTAGGTCTTTTCCCTCTCTTGGGAATTTTCGCAGCTTTCCAAATCCATGATTTTTAGGGGCTGCCAATGGCCAAATTTCTAATTTTCCACTTGTAACAATCAACCCTGAGGTAGTTCCAACATGTTCCCCACTCATGGAGTCATGGTCAACTGATTTTAGCATGGTTGTTCCATTTGTCCTCCTGCAATAAATATAAAATATTTTGTTTCATACAAGTGTCATAGTCAAGTAGTTAGTTGAGTTAGATCACATCTCTTCCCAATAGTCATAATCATTAATTACAATTAACCAAATTTGAAATTCAGAATTGCCATAAATGGAATTGTTTTTCCAAATTTGAATTTTCCAAAAACAAAAAAATTTTCCTAAGAAATTTCAAATTAAAAAATAATTTATTTTTGGGGATGTCACAGTTCCATTGTGTATTAGACATCATAAAATTTCCAACCATACCACTTTCAGCCCAAAAATCCTCCGAGAAAGCCTCCAAAAACCCTCTCGAAGACGACATTGCGTTTATATTGAGAGCATGTCGTGTTTCTATAATTTGTGAGTAACCAACTTCAAGTTTGGGTTATGAACAAATGGGAAATTATTTTTGAAGCCTAGAGGAGGTTTATGTTCTTAAGATATCCAAAAACAATAACCTCTCTCATTTTTTGAATATACGTTATGGTTTGGGATATATTCAATTCTCTTAGAGGCCTAGTTTTTCATAAAATAAAACACTATGTTTTTCCTAGTTTAGTCATGTTTTCTTTTCGTGTTTTCCTAACAACTAGAAGTGAAGTTTTGAAAACCAAGAGAGATTTTTATCAAGGACATATTCAAAAAAACAAAACTCTCTCAGTCTTTACATAGGATTTACTATCTTGTGGTTATGGGTGTCACTTTGATACCTATTTTTCACAAGTTTTCCAAGAAAAAAAATTTGCGCTTCTGGAAAATCACTTTTGGAACTAATTTTGCAAAGGTAAAATTGTTGTTTTGCACAGTTTAAAGGATCAAGGGTATAATAGAAATCTCAAGGCTTCCTCACATGTCATCAACAGCCTCCAAAAACTCCAAACCCTCCAGTTCAAACTTAGATAGCATGAAACACTGAGTCATCATTTACACCATGATAATGTTGTCCTACAAGCCAAGATGAATTCTCTGCAACATTTGGTTGATGATATGACTACCACCAATAATTGTCTCTGGATGCAATTAAAACATCACAAAACACCCAAGACAAAATCCCCCGGGCAAGAGGTAGAAACTTCTAAAGCTAATCCACCCCCTCCTTCGCAATTTTAGTCATGAAGGGCAATTTATTTTTGTTTGTAGTGGGACCTGTAAAATCTTAGGTGTGGGGGTAATGTTGGGCCCGCGATATGACCAATTTTATGACGTTAATTAGATCCTTTTTTCTGAATGTGTATATGCATTTTCATGTTTTGAATAAGTTTTTAAAGATATTTTGTTTCAAATCGCTATGATTCACACCAGGTATGCATAATTCATGTTTTGCGATGATTTTGAGTATAAATCAGTATGGTTTTATGATCCTAGGAGACTAATTCATGTTTTGTATGTCACATAGAAAAATCACAGCTTGTTTTTTCTTCCATCACTCAGACCGATACTCCATCGGACACTCAGTTTGGTACTCCATCCGACACTCTGTCCTGCACAAAAACGATGGGCGATTTGGCGGTTATGGTATTGGCGGCCAGTGATGGGCGAATCAGAGACATGGGTTTTGCTCGTGCTCATGGCCTGGAGATATTGAACTCTTGAAAAATTGATTTGGGTTATTAGGGCATCTTAAATGCAATCTACTATTTTTAGAAGATTATCGACCCTCCAGTGGTCAAACTCTCAGTTTGTAAAAATTATAAATACCACCTCAGTGGTGAGACAATAGTTAAGAATTTGAGCAATAGAGAGTTAGAGACAAAGACAATTTTATCTCTGTTTTTCCATTTTCATTTTGCCAAAATTGTGTAAAGACTACGTGTTTAGTTTTAATGGTGAATTTGTGTTGTTGAAGTTCATGGTGCGCCTTTGAAGAATAAACATGACTTGTTGGGGGTCCCACCAACAGTCTGGGTGACTATCCTATGAGTTTGCTTGTGAATTAGATAGCGTAGATGTATTTTTATTTCTTTTCCTATACATGAATTGTCATTTTGCTTTCTTGTTATATAAATTGTTGTTTATAATTTAATTGGTTTAATTTAGTTTTGCAGGTTGTTATGAGGAATCTTGTTAATATACAATGACTCTTTAGTTAGTAGAAGCAAGCTTGCAAGATTAGATACTAACCCCGTGTGTGATTAGATGGTAGATTGGACTTCCTTTATGTTGAAACAGAGTTTAAAATAAAGTTTAAAATAGATTTTTAACTCATGATTTCTTTGACAGGGTTTTGATGGATGGATAGTCATTAGCCTTTAGTTTTCAATTCCATTTTATCTATCTAGTTGCTACTTAGCTTTGGTTATTTAATTTTCCATTTAGTTTGCTCATTTTCTTTCTTGTCATATGCTGAAATAGTGTTTAATTTCTATTTATAAGTATTTCCTCTTTTTGCAAATTGAATTGTCAAATAGAACTAGTTTAGTTTACTTCGTGCAATTTCTTTCTTAGATCTAGGTTGCAATTTCAATTCATAGTTAAATATTGAGTTTAGTGTAGTATGAGTTTGCTTAAAGTAGTATAGAGTGCAATTAAAATTCATAGAATAGTATCTTTATATTGTTAATGGTTAATGCATTAGTGAATAATCACATGGATATGCAGGATAATTGATGTTGTTTCCATAATGGCTAAGTTCTCACTGGATTGCCTAAATCACACTTTTCACTTTTCTATTGAAGTCAATATTGATTTTATACCTATTGAATTATCTTTCATTGTTAAGTGCCATCGTGATATTACAAGACACCGGAGACATTCACACAACCATCAACACTATATTTGAGTTTTCATTGATTAGAAGATAGCTTTGTTGCTTTCATATCTTAGGCAATAGTTTCCTTGCTTTTGTAGGATATATAGTCTTTTTCTTTGGTAGGTTAAAGAGTAGTTTGCTTATTAGATTAAAGATTAGTTGTGAATTCCTCTTCCTTTCAATTTAGTAGATTTTCTTTTGTAAACTAGAAATAGTTGTGAAATTTAAATTAAGAATAGAGTTCACTTGTCTCTTAGCTTAGTTAGTTGCTTATTGAGTAGTTTTAATTAGTTTATTTGTTGCAGAAGTTATCCTAGGTTAGTTAGCTATTTACTTGCTTTAATAGGTTAGTTGCTTACTTGTCTATTCTTTCTTTGATAGTGTAGTTGCTTGTTTATTTACTTGCTTTAACATGATAGTTGCTTATTGAATTTAAGTAGGTTAATTACAAGTAGTTTGTTGTTGCTATTTGCTTATTAGATGAATAGTTTTCTTTTGCTTATTGTTATGAATGAACTAGTTTTCTTTAAGTAGGGTTTCCATTTTCTTTCTTAGAAATATCCATCAATCCTTCATTCAAATGTTACTTAGGGTACATAGTTTGAGTTTCTTAGTAGAGTTTGATCATTAGTAGTCCTTGCTTGAGTAGATTATCCCTTAGATAGCCACTTCCTTATTTAGACTATACTACTACCAATCCTTCTACCTTGTCATATGTTTTTCTACAACTCTATGTTTACTTACCCTGGGTTGACAATTTAATTGCGTGCTTTTAGTGTGTTTTTAGTGAATATACAACACCCATCAGACACTCTAGCATTAGAGGTAAACAAGATGGAAAATAATATGAATTAGATTAAACCAGAAGTTTCAAATGCTGTTACATAACCAAAAAACCAGAAGCTTCATCAAAAGTTTACAATACGGGAGCCTAGCTCAACCATTGACCATAACAAAATATCAAAACTACATACATATACTCATAATTGCTGCAACCACTAGGAGTGTGATTGGACCACTGCATTAACGTTTTCAGTCAGCGCCTGCTCTATCAAATTGTGCAGGCCTCCTTATGTTAGATGTGAGCCAGGCACAGTTATGTTCTTTAAAGGAAAATCTACCCATAATTGACAGTCTTTCTTTATGGCCACTCTCTACATGTTTTCCATTTATGGGGTGAGATGAGGTCTCAACTACTGCCTCACTTTCATGATCTGTCTACATCGAGATCAGGATGGGCCACACTATGAACTTCATTATCTGGAGATTTTATGGACGCTTGCAGGGAGGACTTGGCAGGAAGACATGGACGTTGATGATAGGGAGATGACGAGATGACTGGGACTGCATGGGTGCCAAAATTTCATATCATCGCTTGACTTAGGATAAAAACATTTGATGGGTTTTTGAGCCCTCTAATTTAATTTTTTCTTCACTAGAATGCCACTTCCTAGGGAAAACACCCCCCGATCAATAATGTGTGCTAACATTAGGCTCCATGGGGGATGGTACACTCCCTGTGAGGTACCAAAAACTTGTATCTTCAGTCGCCTTACTGCTAGTTTGTGGAGTCACTTATTAAAATCCTAAACAAAAGGAAAAATTATATTTACAATGACATGGGAAGCCATTCATGGATTAAACAAAAAACTCATTTAGAAAATTCCCGTTTACAGGGCCTCCAAAAAATTCATCACCTGTAAGTATTATTTGGAAACTTTCAAGAGATATTGAAGGGGCTTATCCACAAGGATTCAAACTTGCCATGTTTTCCTTTGTCCTGCTTGGGGGCATCCCATTTTATCACTAGATCTCCCAGCTGTAAATTCTCCTTTCTTAAATTTATGTCAAAAGGTTGCTTGATCTTTTGTTGATGGTCATGTGCTCTGTCCAGTAGTTTCTCTCTGGTCTCCTGCACTTCTACCAGTTTTTGTATTCTTTTGATCATATCATCAGGATATCCTTGGTGGTCTTGGAAGAAGTTTTCCATGGGTAAGGCTAGCTGAGAAGGAAATATGGCCTCAAATTATGAATCCCATGCTTTCTTATTGTCCTCTAAAAATATTTTGATGATATTTATAAGGCTCTTGTTTGAGGACTCTGCTAGTCCATTCCCTTGGGGGTAGTAAGGAGTTGAGTGAATCAATGAAATTCCAAACTTCTCACAACATTGAATTAATTGTTCGGCCTTGAAGGATGCAGCATTATCAGTGACATATCTTTTTGGACAACCAAACCTTGCCATAATATCTTCAATAAAACCAATGATTACTATGTGGGAAGCACTCCTTATGGGGATGGCTTCTATCCACTTGGTAAAGTAATCTGTAGCAGTCAATATCCACTTGTGCTGACCACTTGAAGAAGGATGAATTTCTCCAATAAAATCTAAGCCCCACTGCTGAAAGGGTCTTGAAGCTACCATAGGCTTCAAAGGCAGGGACTTGAGCTATTGTTTTCCTGAGAATTTATGACACTTGACACAAGCCCTGATTTTAGCACAAACATCAGTGAATAGGCTAGGCCAGAAATAACTGGCTCTGATAATCTTGTAGGCCGTGGTTCTCCAGAAGTGATGTCCCCCACACAAATTGTCATGAAAATCATACATGATCTTTTAGGCTTCCTGTGGGTCTAAACATCTCAAAAACACTCCTAGAGGATATTTCCAATATAAAACTTGATCAATGAGGCAATACTTAATTGATTTGAGATTTAAATCTCTTATCTTTATTTTTTCCATGCCATTAGGAGGCTGCAACTTCTGTAGAAAGAAAATGATGTCCCTATGCCAAGAACATATTGCTAATGGAGGGATGACTTGAGAACTTGTATAAGACAACTCAGCTTGCTGATTTTCTGAGCAAGTGTTGATGAAATTCACCCCCAAGGATTTGCAATTAGATTCAGCCAGAAAATTGGCTAAACCTTGACCCTTAACCAATTTGGTGGGCCTTATCTCCAAGTCAAATTCAAGGATTTTAGTAATACACTTGATCCTTCCCCCATCTACATCAGGGTGAATGAGAATCTCCTTCATAGAAGCTGAAGAGACATATGCAATGAACTTTGAATGCAAAACATAGAACCTGAAGGATTTGAGGTCTTTAACCAGAGCATAGGCCTATTTTTCCATGTTGTCATAATTCAACTTTGCATCTCTCAATGCCCTATTGAAAAAGGAAATGGGCTATTCAAGCCCTTCATCATTCATTTGCAACAAAACATATGCCACTGTGTCAAATGAAGCAAAGGAGAAAATCATAAAATATTTGGAGTAATTAGGAATGATGAGAACATGTTCTTTGGTCACATCCTTCTTTATTTGATCGAAGGAACTACGAGATTCAACAGTCCATTTGATTTCGTTTTCTTTCCTCAACATGACTGTAATGTCCTTCACCAGTTCAACAAAATTAGAAACAAACCTTCTTAGAAAACTAATCTTCCCCAAGAAAGACTAAACTTCTTTCTTAGATCTAGGGAGTTCTAAGGTTTGGATGGATTCCACCCTGCTGGGATCAATCTTTACTCCCTCAACTGATACTATGTGCCCTAGTAATTTTCCCTCCTTCATAACAAATAATGAATTCTTGGGATTCAGGGAGAGACCAATTTTTCTGCATTTTTGGAAGACCTTTCTCAGATGATGATAATGTTCTTTATTAGTCCTGGAGAAAAATTTAATGTCATCCAGATAAATGTCTACAAATTTATCCCTTTCCCCAATAAAGGCGATGTCCATAGCATGCTGGAAAGTTTCTCCTGCGTTCATCAATCCAAAGGGAATCTTGGCATACATGAATGTACCCCATGAAGTGGTGAATGTTGTCTTCTCTCTGTCCTTAGGTAAGACATAAATCTGATTGTAGCCAAAAAATCTGTCAATCATGGACATTCTGGATGCACATGTCACCCTCTGCAATATGTGCTCCATTTTTGACAATGGGTAATTATCTTTCTTGGAGCTTCTGTTTAGGTTCCTAAAATCAACACAAAGTCTGATTTCTCCATTCTTCTTTCTCATTGGGACCAAGTTGGACATCCATTCAGAATACCTCAAAGGAACAATAATCTAGGCATCTAAAATATTTTTTACCTCTTTCTCCATGATAGGCAACAACATAGGGTTGATCTGTCTCAGTTTCTGCCTAAATGGCTTGGCCTCTTCCTTTAGTGGGATNTCCATTTGTCCTCCTGCAATAAATATAAAATATTTTGTTTCATACAAGTGTCATAGTCAAGTAGTTAGTTGAGTTAGATCACATCTCTTCCCAATAGTCATAATCATTAATTACAATTAACCAAATTTGAAATTCAGAATTGCCATAAATGGAATTGTTTTTCCAAATTTGAATTTTCCAAAAACAAAAAAATTTTCCTAAGAAATTTCAAATTAAAAAATAATTTATTTTTGGGGATGTCACAGTTCCATTGTGTATTAGACATCATAAAATTTCCAACCATACCACTTTCAGCCCAAAAATCCTCCGAGAAAGCCTCCAAAAACCCTCTCGAAGACGACATTGCGTTTATATTGAGAGCATGTCGTGTTTCTATAATTTGTGAGTAACCAACTTCAAGTTTGGGTTATGAACAAATGGGAAATTATTTTTGAAGCCTAGAGGAGGTTTATGTTCTTAAGATATCCAAAAACAATAACCTCTCTCATTTTTTGAATATACGTTATGGTTTGGGATATATTCAATTCTCTTAGAGGCCTAGTTTTTCATAAAATAAAACACTATGTTTTTCCTAGTTTAGTCATGTTTTCTTTTCGTGTTTTCCTAACAACTAGAAGTGAAGTTTTGAAAACCAAGAGAGATTTTTATCAAGGACATATTCAAAAAAACAAAACTCTCTCAGTCTTTACATAGGATTTACTATCTTGTGGTTATGGGTGTCACTTTGATACCTATTTTTCACAAGTTTTCCAAGAAAAAAAATTTGCGCTTCTGGAAAATCACTTTTGGAACTAATTTTGCAAAGGTAAAATTGTTGTTTTGCACAGTTTAAAGGATCAAGGGTATAATAGAAATCTCAAGGCTTCCTCACATGTCATCAACAGCCTCCAAAAACTCCAAACCCTCCAGTTCAAACTTAGATAGCATGAAACACTGAGTCATCATTTACACCATGATAATGTTGTCCTACAAGCCAAGATGAATTCTCTGCAACATTTGGTTGATGATATGACTACCACCAATAATTGTCTCTGGATGCAATTAAAACATCACAAAACACCCAAGACAAAATCCCCCGGGCAAGAGGTAGAAACTTCTAAAGCTAATCCACCCCCTCCTTCGCAATTTTAGTCATGAAGGGCAATTTATTTTTGTTTGTAGTGGGACCTGTAAAATCTTAGGTGTGGGGGTAATGTTGGGCCCGCGATATGACCAATTTTATGACGTTAATTAGATCCTTTTTTCTGAATGTGTATATGCATTTTCATGTTTTGAATAAGTTTTTAAAGATATTTTGTTTCAAATCGCTATGATTCACACCAGGTATGCATAATTCATGTTTTGCGATGATTTTGAGTATAAATCAGTATGGTTTTATGATCCTAGGAGACTAATTCATGTTTTGTATGTCACATAGAAAAATCACAGCTTGTTTTTTCTTCCATCACTCAGACCGATACTCCATCGGACACTCAGTTTGGTACTCCATCCGACACTCTGTCCTGCACAAAAACGATGGGCGATTTGGCGGTTATGGTATTGGCGGCCAGTGATGGGCGAATCAGAGACATGGGTTTTGCTCGTGCTCATGGCCTGGAGATATTGAACTCTTGAAAAATTGATTTGGGTTATTAGGGCATCTTAAATGCAATCTACTATTTTTAGAAGATTATCGACCCTCCAGTGGTCAAACTCTCAGTTTGTAAAAATTATAAATACCACCTCAGTGGTGAGACAATAGTTAAGAATTTGAGCAATAGAGAGTTAGAGACAAAGACAATTTTATCTCTGTTTTTCCATTTTCATTTTGCCAAAATTGTGTAAAGACTACGTGTTTAGTTTTAATGGTGAATTTGTGTTGTTGAAGTTCATGGTGCGCCTTTGAAGAATAAACATGACTTGTTGGGGGTCCCACCAACA
Source organism: Picea glauca (assembly GCA_000966675.3). Lineage (NCBI taxonomy): Eukaryota > Viridiplantae > Streptophyta > Pinopsida > Pinales > Pinaceae > Picea > Picea glauca. Next base: position 72,722 of record JZKD02S1779641.1, on the reverse strand, counting down.
GTCTGGGTGACTATCCTATGAGTTTGCTTGTGAATTAGATAGCGTAGATGTATTTTTATTTCTTTTCCTATACATGAATTGTCATTTTGCTTTCTTGTTATATAAATTGTTGTTTATAATTTAATTGGTTTAATTTAGTTTTGCAGGTTGTTATGAGGAATCTTGTTAATATACAATGACTCTTTAGTTAGTAGAAGCAATCTTGCAAGCTTAGATACTAACCCCGTGTGTGATTAGATGGTAGATTAGACTTCCTTTATGTTGAAACAGAGTTTAAAATAAAGTTTAAAATAGAGTTTTAACTCATGATTTCTTTGACAGGGTTTTGATGGATGGATAGTCATTAACCTTTAGTTTTCAATTCCATTTTATCTATCTAGTTGCTACTTAGCTTTGCTTATTTAATTTTCCATTTAGTTTGCTCATTTTCTTTCTTGTCATATGCTGAAATAGTGTTTAATTTCTGTTTATAAGTATTTCCTCTTTTTGCAAATTGAATTGTCAAATAGAACTAGTTTAGTTTACTTCATGCAATTTCTTTCTTAGATCTAGGTTGCAATTTCAATTCATAGTTAAATATTGAGTTTAGTGTTGTATGAGTTTGCTTAAAGTAGTATAGAGTGCAATTAAAATTCATAGAATAGTATCTTTATATTGTTAATGGTTAATGCATTAGTGAATAATCACATGGATATGCAGGATAATTGATGTTGTTTCCATAATGGCTAAGTTCTCACTGGATTGCCTAAATCACACTTTTCACTTTTCTATTGAAGTCAATATTGAGTTTATCCCTATTGAATTATCTTTCATTGTTAAGTGCCATCGTGATATTACAAGACACCGGAGACATTCACACAACCATCAACACTATATTTGAGTTTTCATTGATTAGAAGATAACTTTGTTGCTTTCATATCTTAGGCAATAGTTTCCTTGCTTTTGTAGGATATATAGTATTTTTCTTTGGTAGGTTAAAGAGTAGTTTGCTTATTAGATTAAAGATTAGTTGTGAATTCCTCTTCCTTTCAATTTAGTAGATTTTGTTTTGGAAACTAGAAATAGTTGTGAAATTTAAATTAAGAATAGAGTTCACTTGTCTCTTAGCTTAGTTAGTTGCTTATTGAGTAGTTTTAATTAGTTTACTTGTTGCAGAAGTTATCCTAGGTTAGTTAGCTATTTACTTTCTTTAATAGGTTAGTTGCTTACTTGTCTATTCTTTCTTTGATAGTGTAGTTGCTTGTTTATTTACTTGCTTTCACATGATAGTTGCTTATTGAATTTAAGTAGGTTAATTACAAGTAGTTTGTTGTTGCTATTTGCTTATTAGATGAATAGTTTTCTTTTTCTTATTGTTATGAATGAAATAGTTTTCTTTAAGTAGGGTTTCCATTTTCTTTCTTAGAAATATCCATCAATCCTTCATTCAAATGTTACTTAGGGTACATAGTTTGAGTTTCTTAGTAGAGTTTGATCATTAGTAGTCCTTGCTTGAGTAGATTATCCCTTAGATAGCCACTTCCTTATTTAGACTATACTACTACCAATCCTTCTACCTTGTCATATGTTTTTCTACAACTCTATGTTTACTTACCCTGGGTTGACAATTTAATTGCGTGCTTTTAGTGTGTTTTTAGTGAATATACAACACCCATCAGACACTCTAGCATTAGAGGTAAACAAGATGGAAAATAATATGAATTAGATTAAACCAGAAGTTTCAAATGCTGTTACATAACCAAAAAACCAGAAGCTTCATCAAAAGTTTACAATACGGGAGCCTAGCTCAACCATTGACCATAACAAAATATCAAAACTACATACATATACTCATAATTGCTGCAACCACTAGGAGTGTGATTGGACCACTGCATTAACGTTTTCAGTCAGCGCCTGCTCTATCAAATTGTGCAGGCCTCCTTATGTTAGATGTGAGCCAGGCACAGTTATGTTCTTTAAAGGAAAATCTACCCATAATTGACAGTCTTTCTTTATGGCCACTCTCTACATGTTTTCCATTTATGGGGTGAGATGAGGTCTCAACTACTGCCTCACTTTCATGATCTGTCTACATCGAGATCAGGATGGGCCACACTATGAACTTCATTATCTGGAGATTTTATGGACGCTTGCAGGGAGGACTTGGCAGGAAGACATGGACGTTGATGATAGGGAGATGACGAGATGACTGGGACTGCATGGGTGCCAAAATTTCATATCATCGCTTGACTTAGGATAAAAACATTTGATGGGTTTTTGAGCCCTCTAATTTAATTTTTTCTTCACTAGAATGCCACTTCCTAGGGAAAACACCCCCCGATCAATAATGTGTGCTAACATTAGGCTCCATGGGGGATGGTACACTCCCTGTGAGGTACCAAAAACTTGTATCTTCAGTCGCCTTACTGCTAGTTTGTGGAGTCACTTATTAAAATCCTAAACAAAAGGAAAAATTATATTTACAATGACATGGGAAGCCATTCATGGATTAAACAAAAAACTCATTTAGAAAATTCCCGTTTACAGGGCCTCCAAAAAATTCATCACCTGTAAGTATTATTTGGAAACTTTCAAGAGATATTGAAGGGGCTTATCCACAAGGATTCAAACTTGCCATGTTTTCCTTTGTCCTGCTTGGGGGCATCCCATTTTATCACTAGATCTCCCAGCTGTAAATTCTCCTTTCTTAAATTTATGTCAAAAGGTTGCTTGATCTTTTGTTGATGGTCATGTGCTCTGTCCAGTAGTTTCTCTCTGGTCTCCTGCACTTCTACCAGTTTTTGTATTCTTTTGATCATATCATCAGGATATCCTTGGTGGTCTTGGAAGAAGTTTTCCATGGGTAAGGCTAGCTGAGAAGGAAATATGGCCTCAAATTATGAATCCCATGCTTTCTTATTGTCCTCTAAAAATATTTTGATGATATTTATAAGGCTCTTGTTTGAGGACTCTGCTAGTCCATTCCCTTGGGGGTAGTAAGGAGTTGAGTGAATCAATGAAATTCCAAACTTCTCACAACATTGAATTAATTGTTCGGCCTTGAAGGATGCAGCATTATCAGTGACATATCTTTTTGGACAACCAAACCTTGCCATAATATCTTCAATAAAACCAATGATTACTATGTGGGAAGCACTCCTTATGGGGATGGCTTCTATCCACTTGGTAAAGTAATCTGTAGCAGTCAATATCCACTTGTGCTGACCACTTGAAGAAGGATGAATTTCTCCAATAAAATCTAAGCCCCACTGCTGAAAGGGTCTTGAAGCTACCATAGGCTTCAAAGGCAGGGACTTGAGCTATTGTTTTCCTGAGAATTTATGACACTTGACACAAGCCCTGATTTTAGCACAAACATCAGTGAATAGGCTAGGCCAGAAATAACTGGCTCTGATAATCTTGTAGGCCGTGGTTCTCCAGAAGTGATGTCCCCCACACAAATTGTCATGAAAATCATACATGATCTTTTAGGCTTCCTGTGGGTCTAAACATCTCAAAAACACTCCTAGAGGATATTTCCAATATAAAACTTGATCAATGAGGCAATACTTAATTGATTTGAGATTTAAATCTCTTATCTTTATTTTTTCCATGCCATTAGGAGGCTGCAACTTCTGTAGAAAGAAAATGATGTCCCTATGCCAAGAACATATTGCTAATGGAGGGATGACTTGAGAACTTGTATAAGACAACTCAGCTTGCTGATTTTCTGAGCAAGTGTTGATGAAATTCACCCCCAAGGATTTGCAATTAGATTCAGCCAGAAAATTGGCTAAACCTTGACCCTTAACCAATTTGGTGGGCCTTATCTCCAAGTCAAATTCAAGGATTTTAGTAATACACTTGATCCTTCCCCCATCTACATCAGGGTGAATGAGAATCTCCTTCATAGAAGCTGAAGAGACATATGCAATGAACTTTGAATGCAAAACATAGAACCTGAAGGATTTGAGGTCTTTAACCAGAGCATAGGCCTATTTTTCCATGTTGTCATAATTCAACTTTGCATCTCTCAATGCCCTATTGAAAAAGGAAATGGGCTATTCAAGCCCTTCATCATTCATTTGCAACAAAACATATGCCACTGTGTCAAATGAAGCAAAGGAGAAAATCATAAAATATTTGGAGTAATTAGGAATGATGAGAACATGTTCTTTGGTCACATCCTTCTTTATTTGATCGAAGGAACTACGAGATTCAACAGTCCATTTGATTTCGTTTTCTTTCCTCAACATGACTGTAATGTCCTTCACCAGTTCAACAAAATTAGAAACAAACCTTCTTAGAAAACTAATCTTCCCCAAGAAAGACTAAACTTCTTTCTTAGATCTAGGGAGTTCTAAGGTTTGGATGGATTCCACCCTGCTGGGATCAATCTTTACTCCCTCAACTGATACTATGTGCCCTAGTAATTTTCCCTCCTTCATAACAAATAATGAATTCTTGGGATTCAGGGAGAGACCAATTTTTCTGCATTTTTGGAAGACCTTTCTCAGATGATGATAATGTTCTTTATTAGTCCTGGAGAAAAATTTAATGTCATCCAGATAAATGTCTACAAATTTATCCCTTTCCCCAATAAAGGCGATGTCCATAGCATGCTGGAAAGTTTCTCCTGCGTTCATCAATCCAAAGGGAATCTTGGCATACATGAATGTACCCCATGAAGTGGTGAATGTTGTCTTCTCTCTGTCCTTAGGTAAGACATAAATCTGATTGTAGCCAAAAAATCTGTCAATCATGGACATTCTGGATGCACATGTCACCCTCTGCAATATGTGCTCCATTTTTGACAATGGGTAATTATCTTTCTTGGAGCTTCTGTTTAGGTTCCTAAAATCAACACAAAGTCTGATTTCTCCATTCTTCTTTCTCATTGGGACCAAGTTGGACATCCATTCAGAATACCTCAAAGGAACAATAATCTAGGCATCTAAAATATTTTTTACCTCTTTCTCCATGATAGGCAACAACATAGGGTTGATCTGTCTCAGTTTCTGCCTAAATGGCTTGGCCTCTTCCTTTAGTGGGATATTATGCTCAATGATTCTTGTTTCATATGTTCTGATGTCCTCATAAGTCTAGGAAAACACATCAACAAAATCCTTTAATATCTCAACATATTCATCCCTTTGTTCCCTTGATAGACTGCTTGACAAATTGACAAATTTTGGATCTTTCTCTGTACCAATGTTGCATTCAGTTACAAAAGCATCACCAGCTGATCCTTTAAATTTCACTGCCACATCATTTCTGTCAAATAGTCTTTCCAAAGGAACTAGTCTTTTTGGAATGTGATTTCTAAGCAACTGAACAATATGGTGATTAGCGATTTTGTTCAAGAAAACATCAGCATGAGGATTACTTTCAGAATCCTAATCTTGATCAATATGTAGTGAAAATAACTCATCAACACTCTCAAGGAATTTTTTGAGCTCAATATCATCCTCAAATACTTTCTAATTCTTTACATTGTCAGGTATAGAGGGTATGTAATTTAATTCTACATCATACCTGAGCTTTGGTGGCAAAGGGACTCTAAAATTTCTTGCTGAAACATCCATAGAATCAACCACGATGTTTTCTTCTCTTGGAATAAATGAAATGTTGAAATCTAGGAAAAAAATGTTAATAAGGCCCCACACTTCATTTTTATAACTTCTTAGCCTAGGGTGCTTAGCTTGGTAAATATTTATGAATTGATGGACAATTAACTCAACATCCCCAAATACTAATATCTCTTCAATTCCCATGTCTTTTGTGGCCCTCAAACCTAAGACGAGAGCTTCATACTCTACCACATTATTGGTAGCTTCAACTTCTAAATTGTAGGACAAAGTTATAGTCTCTCGAGAAGGTGAAACATGAACCACTCCAACACCAACACCTTCCTTAGAAGAGGCTCCATCGAAGAAAATTTTCCACACAGAGGTGATAGGAGGCGAATTTTCACAAAAAGTAATAGGTTGCTTTTTATTTCCATAGGAGGTTCAGGAGCATCAATGAGTTGCAGAAAACTAGATCCCAAATCTATGTCAAGAGAAAAGATAGGATGGTTTGTGGGGTTTGATTCATCACTAATAATGTAGGCCAAATGAGCTTCCCTCTAAAGTATCCTATGCTCACCCCCAAACACCAGAATGGTAGCATAGTTGAGGTCCATCTGCAAAGTCCCCCCTAGTCTTTTTATCCAAGATCTAGACAGAAGCATCCTGAACTTAGGGGGAACATCAACTACCATGATGTACATGATCATTCTTTTCATTGATAGATGGAACAGAGATACGACCAAGTCTTTGATAACCCCAAGGCACTTGACCTTCATGGAGTTGAAAGAATACAGGTCGTGGTAGGCTTTTGTAATCTCCAAATTGATCTCTTCCATGACAATCTTAGTCATAAGATTGTGAGATGCCCCTGAATCCATCAAACAATTGTGCAACACCTTGTCATGTATGTTCACTGTAGTATAGAAGGGAGAGGATGAATCACCTTTATCTTCTACCAAAGGACCTAGGATGACTACAAGCTTCTCATCTTGGAGGTTTATTGAGTTTGTGGGATGAGACAAAGGTTCAGGCTACAACATTTTGGAGAGGCACCTTTTGAAGTCTTCATGCTCAACCAACTCTAAAATGGGTACAAGGATTCTAATATTTTGTATTTCATGCTCAAATATGAAAGAGGACCGGGGATTTAGAATTTCTCTCACTTCCGAAACAAGAATTTTGGCCACCAATGGGGGGGTTTGTGCCTTCTTTTCATTACTTCGGTCTGCAATATCTTTAGCAGGTTTTTCTTCTCTGGTAGGTTGATCAGGGATGTCCGATTTCCCTTCTTTCTATTCGGACCTCAGATTATATCTGTTTGGAGTGTGGATGGTTTTTTCCCCTTTACTCAACTCATTTAGTTGGATTTCCATTAGAGACTCCTCATATGCAGATTGAGTTAAATGGGGAAATGAGGAGGTATCCCCAAGATAATGGATTTCGGGATCAACCTCCTCTTCCTCTTCTTCTTCATTAGTGATAAAGTTATTTTGGAGAGGGGCTTGAATTCTTTGATCATCCCTATCCCGACCTCTTTGATCTCTTTGGATGGTCCGAGGGGCATTAGTTGGTCTTTTGAAACTACCCCTATTATCAACATTTGGGGGATTTCTATAGCTCTACTTTCCTTCCAATTCGATCCTTTCCATTCTAGCAGAAAGTGACTTTAGTAGTTTGGTTACTTCATCCATTTGAGGGGGGGAAGAAAAAGAACTAGAAGTCGAACCTTCATATCTACCTTTTATTCTGTCTCTATAAGCCTTACTCCTAAGCTTATCAACTACCAATATATTATATTCTACTTCAATGGCTGCATCTTGCGTATGATCCAAGGAGGTACCTGTTCTTTCTCTCAACAGGAGGAAAAAATTAGGGTCAAAAGAATTAGCACAAGTCATCTTGGAAGAGGTTTCTGTAGGTTTAATTTCAATGGGAATATTTTTATACATATTATTAAATCTCTTCAAGAAGTCTGAAATAGATTCCTCTTCTTCTCTCTTAAGTGTCCCGAATTCTGTAATATAATAAAGGAGATATTTTTTATCCCCCCAGTGTCTTAAGAATGAATCATCCAGAGAAACAATCCCATCAATAGATATAGGAGGAAAGTCCTTAAACCAGTCCCTGGCATCACCATCAAGGCTCTGTACAAAAACTCTCATCCACACATCTTCATTTTCGATGACTTGAATCTATGCAAATCTATAAAAGGATGCAAGGTTTTCTTCTGCAGTCATGTCTCCCTCTCCTGTGAACTAGGTCATGTTCTTAAGGTAGTCCATGGATAGGAGAGCATTCATAAGCTGAGGTAAAACTAGAGGGGCGTATCTAGCAGCCAATATCTTAGCCTTCCTGTTCCTAGGAGGATTAACACCTTCCATTTGGACATGAACTGGAGGAGAACTAGGAGGAGATGGATTTTGGACATTCGAGATTGGGGCTGTGCTTCTGGGAGAAGAAGGAAAAGGCTGAACATTATGAGATAAATATGAGGGGCTATAGGTAACAGAGGTTTTCCCTTCTATAAATGCAACAACTCTAATAGGAGGAGGAGTAGGAAAGTCTTCTAAGGTAAAATATCTCTCCTTCCACTTCACAACTTCAGGGGAGAAAGGGGTGTCAAATATCTCTCTTTCCAAACCAAGAATAGGAGGGGAGAAATCGATAGGAAAACCCCAAAAATTTAAATTTCTTGAAACTCTAGTAGTTTGTATAACAGGAGAATCGAAAAAATTTACTGGAGTTTGTAAAGAGGGATTATGCAGATTATAAAAAACACTTGGTACAACTATGGATGTACCTTTTTGAGCAGTCTTTCCCTTTCTGATAATTTCGTCTGGGTTAGCTTCAGACATTTCTAGAGGCAGTAGTGATGTGGACCTTGTGTGTCTTCCTTTAGGATCTAGAACTGAAACAATAGAGTCAAAACAATGGAGTTGCCAGATGGTGGAGTTTCTAGGTGCAGGTTGCAATCTTCAATAGTACTAATGTCTAATGCACATTCAAAATCAGTAGCTCATTTTCATTCTTACCTAGGGAAATGTCTTCAATTCATTCCCCGACAATGACACCATAAATGTTAGCACTAGAAGTTACCTCCAGATTGCATTGAAGGTAAGCCCAGTACCCATCAGTTTATATGTCACAATGAATAAGTTTAAAGGTGGTCGAATGGGTGTAAACTCAAGATAATATCATTCTAACTCAAAAAACTGGACCAACATGCACACACAGGTGAGGTCTTGATTAAATTCAGTCAGTAAGTTGTAGTAAGGGTGAGTAGGAGGAAGAAATAGAGAGAAGAATGTTGAGGTCTGCCATGGACATCTGGTCTTCTAGCAGCCTAAGGAGGAACAACTCAGAAAACAAGATCCTCTTGGATTCAAAGTTTCAGAAAAGGATGGAGAATGTTACAACATAACTGCAATCAAACCTACATTACAATACGGCCATAACAATCTATGTGAATCTTTCAATCATGGACACTCCAGCATTAGAGGTAAAAAATAAATAAAAGAAGATGACTTAGATTAAACCAGAAGTCTCAAATCCTGTTACATAACCAAAAAACCAAAAGCTTCATCAAAAGTTTACAATACAGGAGCCTAGATCAACCATCGACCATAACAAAATATCAAAACTGCATACATATACTCAGAATTATTGCAACCACTAGGAGTGTGATCGAACCACCACATTAATGTTTTTAGTCGGCGCCTACCCTTTCAGATTGTGCAAGCCTCCTTATGTCAGATG
>JZKD02S1779641.1:49908-62896 GCA_000966675.3 Picea glauca | reverse complement strand
TGAGTAGGAGGAAGAAATAGAGAGAAGAATGTTGAGGTCTGCCATGGACATCTGGTCTTCTAGCAGCCTAAGGAGGAACAACTCAGAAAACAAGATCCTCTTGGATTCAAAGTTTTAGAAAAGGATAAAGAATGTTACAACATAACTGCAATCAAACCTACATTACAATACGGCCATAACAATCTATGTGAATCTTTCAATCATGGACACTCCAACATTAGAGGTAAAAAATAAATAAAAGAAGATGACTTAGATTAAACCAGAAGTCTCAAATCCTGTTACATAACCAGAAAACCAAAAGCTTCATCAAAAGTTTACAATACAGGAGCCTAGATCAACCATCGACCATAACAAAATATCAAAAATGCATACATATACTCAGAATTATTGCAACCACTAGGAGTGTGATCGAACCACCACATTAATGTTTTTAGTCGGCGCCTACCCTTTCAGATTGTGCAAGCCTCCTTATGTCAGATGTGATCCAAGTGCATTTATGTTCTTTATAGGAAAATCTGTCCATAATTGATAGTCTGCCTTTACGACCGTTCTCTGCATATTTTCCATTTATTGGGTGAGATGAGGTCTCAACTGTTGCCTCACTTTCATGAACTGTCTGCATCGAGATCAGGATGGGCCACACTCTAAACTTCACCATCTAGAGCTTTGATGGATGCTTTTAGGGAGGAATTGGTAGGCAGATGTGGACGCTAATGATAGGGATTTGACGAGATGACTAGGACTACGTGGGTGCCAAAATGTCATATCATCACCCAAATTAGGATAAAAACATTTGATGGGTTTTTTGAGCCCTCTTCTTTCATTTGTTCTTTGCTAGAATGCCACTTCCTAGGGAAAACACCCCCTCCGATCAATAATGTGTGCTAACATAAATGATGAAGGAATTTTCATTGGTTATTCATCAAGAAACGAAACGTATAGATGTTACAACAAAATAATATAGAATATTTTTGAAAGAATAAATGTCAGAACATATGAAGCAATATCTCATAAGAACAAGCTACAAACAAAAGAAATGGAGTGTAGTAAAGAAGAAGATGAAGAAAATGAAGAAGAATAAGAATAATAAAATGAATAAGAAGAAGAATAAGAAGACGAAGATGAAGAAGAAGAATAAAATGAAGAATAGGAAGAGGAAACTGAATGACAAGATACACAAGCCCCATCAAGGTTTGTGTAGAAGAACAATCCAGAAAACTTAATTCTTGGTGATAAAAATGTTGAAACACGGATTGGGAGAAAATTGGCAAGCATTTCTGAACAGGTAAATCTCTCCTTTCTGTAAAAAATAGAGCCTAAATGTTTTGTAAAGGCTAGTGTTGATAAACACAGGGTTAATTCTATGGAGGAATAACTAAATCAGATTGAGAAGAATGAGACTTGGGAACTTGTTCCCAGAACCAAAGACAAGAATATGATCAACACCAAATGGGTCTTCAAAAACAATTTGGATGAAAAAGGATAAGTAGTAAGAAATAAATCAACATTAGTTTGTAAAGGATATGCTCAAGTTGATGGTATTGACTTTTAAGACACCTTTTCTCTAGTTTTAATAATAGAGGAAATCAAAATGTTTTTGGCATTTTAATTTTTCAAAAACTTCAAAATATAACAAATGGATGTCAAGTTAGCCTTTCTAAATGGAAATTTCAAAGAAGAAGTATATATTGAAAAACTAGAAGGTTTTCAATTATCAGAAAAAAAATATCATGTATGCAAACTGAATAAATCACTCAATAGACTAAAGCAAGCTCCTAGAGATTGGTATTCAAGACTTGAAAAATACCTACAACAAAAAGTTTCAAAAGAGGAGTTGTAGGTAACAATGTTTACATCAAAATAGACAATGAAGACATGTTAATAATTGTGGTTTATGTGGATGATATCATTTTTGAAATTAATATTGATAGAATGAGTCAAAAATTTTGCATAAGAAATGAAAAAATAATTTGATATGTCCATGCTTGGAAAATTGTCATTATTTCTCGAGTTCCAGATTTTTCAATCCAACAAAGGCATATTCATTTCTTACACCAAATATATCAAGGAAATGTTGAATAAATTCAACATCTAAGACTAACAACTGTGCACATGTCAGTACACCCATGATGACATGATGCAAATTAAGAAAAGATGATGAATCTACATAAGTAAATCAAACACTATACATGTGAATGATTGGAAGTCTACCATATGTGATAGCATCAAGGATAGACATCATGAAAGAAATATGATTGATGGAAAGATTTCAATCTGTAGCAAAGGAGACACATGTGCATGCAGTAAAAACATTTTTTGGATATTTAAAAGTCACATTGGACTTTGGTTTATGGTACCCCACATGTAAAACTTTACTTTGAAAACCTACACAGATGCAGATTAGGAAGGTAGTGTGGATGATAGAAAAGAGCACTAGTGGTGGAACATTATTTTTGGGAAACAACCTATTGTCCTCGTTCAACAAGAAGCAATCATCAATTTCTCTATGCACAACAGAAGCATAATACATTGCAGTAACATCATGATGTACAAAAGTTCTCTAGATGAAACAAATGTTGAAGTATATTCAAGTAGAGTATAATTAACCAATATCAATACTGTGTAACAATACTAGTGCAATAAATATTTCAAAGTATCATATTATGAATTCAAAGACAAAGCATATTCCAATCAAATACCATTTCTTAAGAGAACAAGTCACAAAACAAAATGCAAAGATAGAATATATTGGTACAAAGGAACAAATTGTTGATATATTTACAAAACCTCTCCCTAGAGAAACATTCGAGTATCTTAGAAATAAATTGGGAGTGGTACCGATGTCATCCCACCACTAAAGTTCTTCAAGAGAAGCACACGCTCAGGGGGAGATATAGAAAGACATAAGGTTTCTCATTGCATATATGGAGAAGAAAAGAGTAAAGAGTAAAGAGTAAGGGGGAGAAAACCCATTTTCCATTGTTGTCAAAGGGGGAGAGTAAATATAAAGGGTGAGACTTGTAGAGAAAAAAATAACTTAGATGAGAGCAAAAATTGTGAGATCTATGGTTGCAACAGATTGGGGGAACATCAAAATTGACTAAGGGTTTCCATCAATGACAAAGGGGGAGATTGTTGGAAATATTGTTTTCATTAATGTCAAAGAAAGAGGAATTAGAGACGTATAGGTTTTTTGAGTTACAAAAATAATGTACAAAGTTTACATAGGGTTTTTGATCACAGTGTGAAGAAAGAGAGAAACGAGATCTGAGGGAGTCAGAGGAGAATGGATTTAAAAAAAGAGTTTAAGTCTGAGGGTGCACAGGAAGCTCATGCATGTGCTAAAGGTCTGAGAAATAATGAACCTAGTAAGGAAGGTCACAGTTTCCTGGTTAACTAGATCTAAATAAACGTTGATGGTCAATTTATTCCACATTCATAGGGAATACCAATTTCATTCACTTTATATTGAAAATATGTCGTTACATGGTTCGATGTGAATGGAAAAGTTATGGAACCCTATGCAAATCATTAAATTTTAGCCTTGGGGCCTAACATATCAGATAATTGAACCAGGGTGAGTGTTTGAAAATGAGTGGATAAATTCCCAAGGGATTGGTGGCTTGGTGGTTCGATGTCCTAGTGGGTAGTGTATACCAGACCGAAGTGAAGGTTTGTGAGTGAAATGTTAAAGTCTTCAGGGGCACGGTGACTGGGTGCCCTGATGGTGGGTGTTGGACATGCAATTTTGGATATAGTTTTGAGGAAAATATAGAGTATGGAGGAGGTGTGCAACAACAACAACAAAAGAAAAAAGAGAAGGCATGAGGAGAGTGCGTAGAAAAGGTAAATTAAGGATTGAAGTGCATAGTAAAATCATACTTAGTGAAGAATAAAGGAAAGAGAATAAATCAAGAGGATAAAGATGGAATATAAAGCAGGTGAAAAGGAAGGACAATTGTTCAACATGAAAAAGTAGAGGGATGCTCAAAATACAGAAGAACAATAGTTGAAAAGGAAAAAGTAGCATGCAGACACAAAATTAGGAAATGAAAGCTCGAACAATGAGTCAATACAAGTTGTATGAGTTATAATGAGTTGTAATTGGGTTTTTGGGGTTAATCAAGTAGTGCTTTGAGCCCTAGAATCCATGTATAAATATGTTATGGGTTGGGTAGAATAGGGGTTCATTTGTGAAAAGAGTAAGAGAATAGACTGAATATGAGAGAGAAAGTCTATGTCTGAGTGAAGAAGGAGAATTGTAGAGAGAATCTTGCACTACAAAGCAGATATGCAAGATGGAGAGAAAGATATCATGATACATCTAATGTAAGCGTAGTGCACAAGCCTAAGATGATTATAGAAAGAATAGTAAAGAAGCCAACCATTGTGGATGTAGCCCAAATTTGGGTGAACCACGTTAATTATTGTGTCGTTTTGTCTTTTCATGTGATTATTGATGAATGGTATGTTATGTATGTTAGACTAAACCTATTTATTATATGATCACTACACGGTAGTTGTGAATGTTATAGTAAATGGTTTATGTTGCAATATGAAGTATAATGGTACTTTATAACTAACTTAACTAAGTAAACAATGAATAACATACGCATGATATTTCACACATAATAGATAAGTAGGAATGAATAAGATGATTGCCTCCCATCCCCTCACTAATGTAGAAACTTGGTTCTTGCAGCCTCAATAGATGCCTTAGGTGAGACTTCACTTTCTTGTAGGTGATGTTGGAAGGGCTGATATCTGAAGGGTTTTGTTGGTTAAGATAAATTGAACCTAGGGTCTTAAAACTCCATGCCAACAAATGGTTCTGTTGCTGGGACCTGAACTCTGTGATTGAGGGAATGTTTTGGAGACCAACTAAGAAAGAGATCTAAGAATGGATAGAAGGGAAGGAACAAGAATTTTGTCTTAAAGAGAATAGAAATCCTCAGATGAGCGAAGAGAAATGGATGCAAAGGTATGTGTGCACAAAGTTGCATGATATTTCCTTTGGTGAATTTCCGATTATTTTGAATGAGTGGTTAGAAATATTAGTGAAGAATACTGGAAGGTACTGAACTGCAGCACCGAGAAATTGGACTCCTGAGTTGGTAAGGCTGATGAATTCTTTATGTAATAAAATTTCTCATGCAGTTGATTTCTGGTTGGATAGTATATTGGGAGTCTATATTATAGAATTTGCAGTGGATTGTACCTAGTCATATAGTGTTGCAAAGAGGGATTTCTTCAAAGTTCCATGTGAAAGGTTCATGAAATCATTGGGTACTTGGATAAAAATGTTATTTTTCAACAAGTGCGTGATGACAATGAAGTATGACTGCTAAGGGGATTTGTACAAGTAGGAGAACTAGGGGATGATAAGAGGATAGTTTGAAGGTAGGGAAGAGTGAAGGAAGAAATGAAGAAGCAAAGGAGGGAATGAGGATGCAGAGAACCGAAGAAATTGCTTTGAAAGATGAAGACAAGTTGGGAGTACTGTGTAGTGGAAGAAGGTAGAAGAGGCGGAAGACTGGGGCTAAGAAAGGAGAGACATGTAGAGAGAATGAGGGAAGAGAACCCTACACAATCATTGAGACTGTATAAATCTATACATAGAAGGAGAGGAAGAGAATTATTAGTTTAGTCCTATAATAGAAGAGCCAGCAAGTCTTACTCAGAGGAGATTCTATGTGGATTCCACAACCCTGTGTGTGTCACCTAGATCATAAATCACATTCGAGGATTTGTCAAAAGAACTCATATTTAGAAAGGGATAACAAAGTAATAGTATTCATAGCAGTGGAAGCAGTGCGAATATTTAGAGTCAACCAACATTTCCTAAGGGAGGTACTACACAAAACAACATGGAAGGGGTAGAAAACACCCTAGGACTGCTTGAGTTCTATGGATTTGGGTTAAAGGATCCATAACAACATCTATTTGTCTGTGAGACAATTTGGGATGCAAAGAATGTACAGAATGAGGTCGTAAATATTGCGCAATTGGAAACCACATTTAGAGGACATGCATTAGTCTTGTACATGAAACTGTAGAGTACCATGCCTATAGAACAAGCCAAGACTTTAGAATAAATTAGACAAGCATTGTAGAAAGAGTTCAAAAAAACAAAGTCCGAGTCACAGTACAATACAGATTTGAAGGAAATCAAATAGTGTTTACTGAATCATTTTGGGATTATGACCAACGTTTTAAGGATATGATGGGTAGAATGAAATTCCAGATCCTTGATCAACAAAACATAGAATGGTATATTGCAGGACTTCTACCACACATTCACATGCCATTTATTTAATACAAGGTTGCGTTGCATCCTAAAGGTTTAGAGATTGCAATGAAATTGGAAGCATCCACTGTAGGAGACAATGGAGGGATGACACAAGTATATACATAGTTAATTGCCTTGAGAATTTAACTGGTAGAACTTACAAAAGGGAAGGAGAAATGGAAACAAGTTTGGTGTACTAAGTGTAGGACTAAATGCCACCATAAGGATTAATTCCCAACATTCATGCAATATTTTGTGAATGGAGCACATAATCCATTACTAGGAGGGGGATATTGTGAAATATGTAAGAAATGGGGAAATCATTCGATTGAGTGTCCATTACTGCAGAAGTACCAGAGTACACCAAGGAGCCTATTTTTCAACTTTTGCAAGTTAGTCGGACATGAAGAGAAGGATTGTCATGCAATCAATTTGATGAGAGAGTGCACTTAATATATGTACAAGATTCAAGAGGAGAATGTTGCGACAGAAGGAGGTGGTCCATAGTATAATAATCAAAGATATTTTAATCCAGGAAACATAGGAAATTTTGGTAGAGGTCGAGGCAGAGGAGGTACATGACTGATAATCTGTTACAATTGTAATCAACTGGAACACTTAGCTTGTGACTACCCCAATCTGTGTACAAATTTCACATACTGTAGAGCCTTGAACCATGCGATACAATATTGTCCTCAAATACTTATGAAATGGCAGGCAAGAGGGAATCAGAACCAGAACCCAAATCAGAATGTACATAAAATATCAACAGAAAAATGCAACGAAGGACCTAGAATAATAGTTGTTATGCGTAGAGGATCTAGAACAGGGGATGATGCGATGAATGTAGGGAAACAAGATGAGAAATGGGCAAGGAAATCATGAGGACCTATGACAAAATTCGACCCTTAGCAAGAAAATGAGAAGTATCATAGGGAAATAAAAGAGATACTAGGACCATACTGGGTAGCATCAACATTATATATGCCTCCTGTTTATGATCACACTATGCTAGAGAAAAAACTCGAGAAGGTAAGTACTCTAAGATAGTTTATGAGAAGTTGTGTAAAGTTGATGAAAGATGAAACCACATTGAATACATTATATGAAATGATTGATAATTACACACAAGAAAGGGAAATTTCTATCTCACATAGGGTAGTGAATTAGGTATTGCAAAGAAGGAGGACCAACAAAGAATTTAACTTAAGTGCGCAGATTGGGGACTATGATGTGGATAATGTTATTTTAGACTTGGCTTATGATGTGAATGTGTTACCAAAGTAGACTTGGGAGATGATGGGGATACCTAAATTAATTTGGTCTGTTGTTCAACTAAGGTGGGTGAGCCAACACAATATAGTCCTTATTGGACGATTGGTGGGAGTACTTGTGAATATATATGGAGTGCACAATGTAGCATATTTTGAAGTCATTGAGATCATGGATGATAGTCAACCATATCCAACATTGATATGAATTGAATGGGAATTTAAAAATTAGGAGATCAATAATCTGAAGAGGAGGGAAATGATATTTGAGGTAGGCAACTTGAAGGTTATTGCACCATTGGACCCAACAGAAGGAAAGAGGTACATAGAGCCAATGAGAGGAAAACAAATTGACAACTTGTATAACATGAATACACAGATGGATGATTATGTTAACCCCACTGCAGATGGTGTGCTAAGTTGGAGAAGTATTAGTTCGTGTGCATAATATTTAGAGGAAGGTCTAGAACATTGACATCATATGCATGAAGTATCAAATAAATGACGTGCATGCATAGCTCGATCATTTTACTCGATTGGAATGGAGTTATGTTATCCACCCAGATACGATGGATTAACTAATATAAGATCGTTTGTAAAGACATTTGAGTTGCAGGTACCCAAACAATAAAGGATGTTGGCACTAGATGTTGTCCTAAAAGACAGGCCAACTAGGTGGTGGGATGCACACAAAGAGGGAATGGAATACTGGTCATAGTGTAGACAATTAGTGCTAGTGAGATTTGTTATCAAATTGGATAATATTGCACAAAAGTATACAGGGATAACTAACCCAATAGATCATATTGTGCAATGCAGAAGCAGATGGAGTTCAACACAAAATAAATAATGGACACAGATATTTATACACACACTAGATACAATTGTAAAGAACTAGTATTTGGAACTAGAAATGCATAGAGAAACAAAAAACTGGAACAAGCTCACTAAGAGGTTCAAGGTAAAATTCACTTTTGAGCACAAATCCCCAGTAGTAGATGCAGTGTTGTAGGACATTTGAACCAAGAGATTTTCGAAAGAAGGGTCGATGGAGGTAGTACCTATATGTAGTACGCATAGAGATTCTATGGTTTCCATGAATTACTGGAGTGTTACAATGTTGCTAAAGAAGAACATGATGATGAATATCCTAGGAATTTGCAAGTACTCGAAACTAATGGGGAACACGTAGTAGAAGGGCCATAGATTAAATATGTTACATACACATAGATAGTAAAGACACAAAAGGTAAAAATTTGGATGACATAGAATCCAAAGTTTTTGCAGATAGGAGATTATTGGAATGATGAAAACAATGGAGAAGATTTAATATTTATTGCATCAATATTAGGATTTGTTCCAAACTACATTCTCAGAAATGAATGGGATAGCTATTGAGTTAGGAGAGATTAAGATTCCTTTGAAACTTGGTTCTAAACCAGTGCAACAGACACCCTACATGTTAAATCTGAAGTAAAAAGAGAAGGTGAAAGAAGGAATAGAAAGGATGTTAGATGCAAGGATCATTGAACTGGTGGTGGAATCAGAGTGGATATGTTCAATGGTAGTACAAGATAAGAAAACAAGAGGAATCATGATTTTCATAGATTTGAGGAAGTTGAATGATGCATGCCTGCACAATCCATTTCCAACACCATTCACAGATGATGTACTAGAGAATGTAGGAGGGAAATAGGTGTATTCTTTCACAGATGGATTCTCATGGTATCATCAGATAAATATTGCACAAGAAGACATGTATACAAATAATTTTGTGTTGGAGTGGGGGAGCTATCATTACACAATGATGCCCTTTGGATTGAAGAATGCACCTGTATTTTTTTCAAGAGTGGTGGTTGCATCTTTCAAGGAATTTATCCATAAGTTCCTTGAAGTGTACTTATATGATTGGACTATGTTTAGTTTATTGAAATATCACATAGAAGTACTCAGGTTAATGTTGTATAGGTGTAGACAATGTCAAATTTCACTAAATTTAATGAAGTGTATTTTTTCCACATCATTTGGAATTTTGTTGGGCCATGTGGTCTTCAAGCATGGCTTATTAGTGGATCCTACCAATGTTGCAGTGATTCTAAATTTATGACAACCTACATCATTCAGATATTTGAGGGAAACTCTGGGTCACATAGGATATTAAAGGAAGTTCATCAAAGTTTATGCACAGATTACAACACCTATGGAGAAGTTGCTGAGGAAGGAAGCTAAGTTGGAGTGGAATGAGGACTATCAGAAGGGTTTGAACACCTTAAAGAAGAAATACATGACCGCGCCGATTTTTATATTTCCAGATTGGAACAAGGAATTCCATGTTCATGTAGATGCATTATTCATAGATTTGAGAAAAATATTGTCTCAACCAGGGGAAGGAGACATAAATCACCCAATTTCTTTTTTAAGTAGGAAGTTTTTCATAGAAGAGAAAAATTATACTACCACATAACAAGAAGGATTGAAAATTGTATATGTGCTACAAAAGTTTAGACATTATTTATTGAGTTCTCATTTTAAGATGTATATAGACCATTCTGCACTAAAATACTTAAATAACAAGACATTGTTGGTGGTTAGAATATGCAGGTGGTTATTGATGTTTCAGGAATACGATTTTGAGGTTGTTGTGAAACCAATTAAGTTAAATGCATGACTTGATCATTTTTTGGACATACTATTAGAAGAATATGCAAGGAATCTAGGTGGAATCTTAGCAGATGCATAATTATTTGCAATTAAGATGGTGGATGATAACTTTGTAGACATCATTCAATTTCTAAGTACAAGAATGGCCCCTTCAGGTATGGCAGTTGCATAGAAGAAACAATTAGTGGTTAAAGCAACATACTATCTATTGGCAAATGTTTAACAGGTAGCATATGCTTGTCATTGATGGCAAGTACAATAGTGAAGATGGGAAGATCAGAGTGTGCATTGATGGAAAAATAGGAACAATGTAATCTCAAGAGGAACTACATCGAGGAGAATGCACCAACAAAGCTCAAGATACAGAAGTTTGCAGAGGAGAAGCTAGACAAAGGTTGAGGCCTTTGAGAACTTGTAATTCTCCCAAGGTTGGGAGGAAAGTGTGCAAAGCTCAGGAGGGAGCACAACTATCGTCAGATCAGCTAAAGAAGAAGATATGGACCGTTGGTTTCTACGTCCAAGAGGAGCTTAGGAGAAGCCTACAGAAGGGAGAGATCGAGAGCCGTTGGATCTCATTCATAAATGTCGTCAGCTGTCAGATTGGACAGGAGCTGCATGAGGTTTACCATCAGGAAAAGCCAAGGTGAAATCCTGAAAGGAGGGTTGACTCATTGGGGTTTCACATATCGGGAATCACGTGAGCCAATGCATTGCGGCATTGAAAATCTTGAAACCCCGACGAGTGGTAGGACTGTGGTCACGGGGATAATGGTCATATGGGCGAAGATCCTAGCAAGGAGAGCTAGTGCGTAAAGAGCGCATCAAGATTCGAGGGATCGCAAATCCTGAGGACATACATGTTTCTACATTGGAAAGTCCAAAACCCTAATGAGGAGGTTTGGTTGCAGTCATATAGGGGGAGTTCACGTGGACCACGAGATTAGTCGGAGGGATAATTGAAGTTAGAGGCGTCAGATCTAAGCGTAGGGTTCGACTACCGTTGGATCGAGGAAAACCTGCATGATATTTAAAAGTGCAAGGAGTAGAGGGCTCACAAATCTTGGAAGCAGGAGGACTGTCCATATCAGGGGGTTATTTGAACCATTGATCAGAGTTTCTAGGATCACATGTTGGAAATGTCAAAGAAACAATGCAACAAGAATCCCGATTTCTTGATATGAAAAATCCTAGCATAATCTGAGCCGTCAAACCAAGATCACATATGAACCATTGATCAGAGTTTCGAGGATCGCGTGTTGGAAATGTCAAAGAAAAAATGCAACAGGAATCCCGATTTCTTGATATGCAAAATACCGACGTAATCTGAGCCGTCAAATCAAGATCACATCTGAACCATCGACCCAGCTCACGTCAGCAAACCACGTCAGCTAGGAACACGTGTCACAACCAAGTAATGATAAGTGTCAGACTGATTCAACATTTCAGGCACATGTAAGTCACAAATCAGAGTGACACGTGGCAGTATTCAACACGTGTCAATCCACGTGTGACGTTAGCAGATGGACACCCTGTCGGAGTTTCGGGGATCGAGATTTGGAGATGTCAAAGTTTTTTAACATCAGGAATCTCGATTTCGCGATATGTGAAATAACGATTTAATCGTAGCCCTTGAATAGAGATGTGATCTAGATCATTGATCCGACTTCTTTACGAAGTGTCGAGGATCGGGAATTTGAAGTGACAAAAATATCGAACATCTAGAGTGTCAAAATCGCGATGAGTGAAATCCTGACTTAATCTGAACCGTCAGATCTAAATATGATCTGTATCGTTGACCTAACTGCTTTACGGAATTTTGTGGATCCGGATTTGTAAGTGAAAAGAGAATTGAATATAAGGAATGCCGAAACCAAATTTAAAGGCAAGGTTAATAAATCTCATCCAATGGCATAGATTAAGCTGAAGGAGATCTGAGGGCTACTATTGCACGACACAGTGAAACTAGTAGAAACCACTGATGGATTCATCCAGAGGACTCGAAGACACTTGGGGATGATTGACAGAGAAGGTGAAGAGCCTCTGAGAATCTTCAAGAGGGATGAAGATGTTTGTGAAGATGATTAACAACTGGACGGGCATTGAGGCATGTAACTGAAACAGAGAAGATGAGTTCGACTGTCACAGAGAAGACGAAGAGTCTCAAACTACCAGAGAGGCTGAGGAATCTTAGTATAACACCTAGTGATGCCGAGCGTGCATTTCTGCCAGAGAGGTTAAAGAGTTGTGATGATGATCACGCAGAGAACTTGAGATGTGAAGGATATTGGCGTGGTATGAGCATCCAGAGGAATGGCGATTATTGCATGCACAAGATGCACATAAGCTATAGATACATGGTACAGAGAAGAGAAGGGCTGCTGTCTCTATTTGGAGTTTGTTGTGGTTGTTGTTGGTGAAGGTGATTCATGTGTGAAGAAGGAGGAGAGTGCAGCAGCTGAATAACATAGAAGAGGAACTGTGTAGTGAATGGACATGACACACAGAGCATAAAAAGTGGAAGAATAGACAGTGCAAGTGATGTGTGCAGAAAGGAAATAAGGTAGACAGAGCAACGAAATGCATCAGAACAATGATGAGTCTGGTAAGCCATTGTTGAAAATCATATCACTGTAATAAGTTTTAGTAGCAAAGATTTATATTTCAGGGTGGTTGGGTGGAGCTAGGGAGGACTTGTGTCCTCAAAGGTTCAAGTGGGTGCTTGAACACAGGGAGTTGGTGCTTCCTTCTAGTTGGTGCTAGAGAAACC
>JZKD02S1779641.1:0-42826 GCA_000966675.3 Picea glauca | reverse complement strand
AACTTATACAAGTTAGTTGCAGATGGAATATTGAGGTGATGTGTGTTAGAGCACAAAAGGCCTATAATAATGACAGAAGTGCACAAATGGATTGTAGGAGGACAGTACGCCGGTAAAGCAATTGCGCATAATATTTTGTGCATAAGGATCTGGTGGCTGACACTTCATAAGGATGCTAAATATTAATTTCAGGAATGTGATTCTTTTCAAAGGGTAGGAAATCCATCCAAGATGGATAAGATGCCTTTACACCCACATGTTACATTACAAGCATGTTATAAATGGGAAATAAACGTTGTTTGAACAATCAACCCATCAACAAGTATATCATGATATAGGTACATAATCAATACGATATAGTATTTGACTAGGTGGGAAGAAGCAACAACAATTATAGACTGCATAAAGAAGACTATTGTGCGATTTATATTTGAGAATGTAGTCACATGATTTGTATGCCAACGCATTGTACTTAGTGCTAAAGGTACACACTTCCTGAATAAGCCAATTGCAACATTGACTGAGGAATTTCAAATTCATCATCTGAAGAGTATGCCGTATCATCCTCAACCCAATGGGACATTAGAATATTTTAATAAAATTTTGGATAATTCTTTGAATAATATCTGCAACATAAGGAGAGATGATTAGAAGTTCATGGTTCCTACAATATTATGGGCATACATGAATACAAGAAAAAATTTGATAGAGAATACACCTTTTAGGTTGGTCTATGGCCAAGAAGCACTAATGCCGATGGATTTTATTCTACCTAGCCTATAGATTGCAAAAATTACCGATATTTCAGACTCTGGCGTAGTAGAGGAGAGATTTTCACAATTGGTACAAGTTCAAGAATATTTCTTTGTCACATGGTTTCATCAACAAGTTCATAAGGAATAAGAGAAGGCATGGCATGATATACACATTAAAGATAAAACGTTTCAAGTGGGAGACTTAATATTACTCTATAACAGTAAGTTCATGTAGTAGCCAAGGAAGTTTCAAATGCATTGGTTAGGACCCTATGTAATTCAACTTGTGACGAAGGCAGGAGCTGCATAGTTGGAAACCTTGAAAGGAGAAGCCCTGATAGGCACGGTGAATGGAAGTTGAATAAAACTATAGAGAGACGACCGACTATTTGTGCATTAATCTAAACTTTGAAAGAGCACATTTATCATAGTAGTTGTACTATAGTAGGGAGGTAAAATACAAAAAACCAAATAAAAAGTAGAAAAAGGGAAGAAAACAAACAAAAAGTGGGAAACCAAGAAGAAATACAGAGGTAGACAAGAAGAAGTATCACATAGAAAAAGGGGTTATCACACATATAACAAAAACAACACAATTTCAATTAAGTGTGCGTCAAATGCTCAGGTGAAGGATCGTCAATGAGCCCGATTGGGGAAGAAAGGACTACCAACCCATTTATATCATAGTTAGCATTCAGGTGTCGAGTGTTGGAGATCAAGTTAAATGCAATCAGGTTCCCAACGATATAACTAAAACAACATATGAAAAAACCAATTCACCTGAACATACTGATGTCACAGATTCCTATACAAGTAGTGCAGAGCTTGCAAATCAATATTATGGAGGAGATAAGGCTCCATGAAGAGTTAGCGTGCAAATAATTGATCAAGGTTTCAGATGAGAAAATGAAACACAACAAAATTATACAACTTCTCTGCAAGAGAAGAGGGAAGTTGAAGAAAAAGTTGACATTGTGCTAAAAGAGAAGAATGAAGATGAGGAAATGGTAGAGAAAGAATTAAAACAGAAGGATGAAGTCGAGAAAATGGAACAACATATACAAATTATTGTCCAAAAACTTTATAAGGATATCCTTGAAGTACTAATGGTGGTAGAGGCCACAATGAAAGAACACGTTTCAAGAATAGGCAAATCCATTAAAGGATTTCACACTAGGATTGTAGACTTACAATTGTGAAGTATGTCAGGAACTCCACTAGAGGAGAGGGAAGAAAGAGAAATAACTGCTATCACCATGGTAGCAAGTATCAATAATTTGGATAAGGAATGTGAAAATATCTATGAAGAAAGTGCACCAATCTAGGTGAACTTGATGGAAGATACATAAATGAAGGCTATGGAAGCTAGATTGAGGGATGCACAGGAAAAGATGCAAAAATATTATGAAAACATAAGTACATTACCGCCAACGGAGCATATGACAACCATCTTGTCACAAAGGTAGTCTCACAATGAAATTGAAAGGATAAGGGACCAACATAAGGTCCTTCAATAGTGATTAGTGCTGCTTTAGGATGAAGCACTAAGAGTAATTGGGGAATTGTCCATTTCCCAAGGAACGACAAAGCAAGCATCACAGGAAATGGAGGATAAAATCATGACCTTGACTGCGTAGGTTGTAGAGGACATTTAATACGCAAAAGTGACAAAATAAGTCACGGTAGCGAGGGAAACCTCCCAAAAATTCATGGAGGTATGGAAGAGCGCGACACAACAAGATTGAGTGGCTCGAGACGAGACACAAGTGAGTGTTGGGGGCCTATTAGACAAACAATTTTGGATACAATTTTGAGAAAAATAATAAGTATGGAGGACGTGAACAACAACAACAACATAAGAAAGAAAAGAAGGTAAGAGAGAAGTGCATAGCAAGGGATCATATTCATGATTGAAGTGCACATTAAAAGCATACTTAGAGGAGAATAAAGGAAAGAGAATAAATCAAGAGAATAAAGCAAGAAAATAAAGTTGGAAGATAAAGCGGGAGAAAAGGAAGGACACTAGTTCGACATGAAAAATACGAAAAGGAAAAGGAAACATGCAAATGCAAAATAAGAACAACAATCGAAAAGGAAAAAGCAACATGTAGACGCAAAAGTAGGAAAAACATGCCCGAACAATGAGTCAACACGAGTTGTATGAGTCATAATGAGTTGTAATTGGTTTTTTGGGGTTAATAAAGTAGGATTTTGAGCCCTAGAATCCATGCATAAATATGTAACGGGTTAGGTCGAATAAGGGTTCGTTCACAAAAAGAGTAAGAGAATAGACTCAATATGAGAGAAGAAGTCCATGTTTGAGTGAATAAGGAGAGTTTTAGAGAGAGGCTTTCACTCCAGAGTGGCTAGGAAATATGGAGAGAAATATATCATGATATATTAATTGTAAGCGCAGTTCACAAGCTTGAGACAATTACAAAAAGAATAATGAAGAAGCCAACCATTGTGGAAATAAATTAAGGTTGGGTAGACACATGATAAATAGACACATGATAATCCACACATATAGATAAGTAGGAATGAATAATATGATCACCTCCCATCCCCTCACTAATACATAAACTTGTTTCCTGCAACCCAAATAGATGCCTCGGGTGAGACTTCACTTGCTTGTAGGTGATGCCAAAAGGGTCAGTATATGAAGGGTTTTATTGGTTAAGATAACTTGAACCTAGGGTATTACAACTTCTAGCCAACAATGGGACAATAACATCTAGGGAGACTTGACCATTGATAATTAGATATCAGTGGTAAAGAATGAAGGATCAATATCCTAGTATATCAAATATCGAAACCTCAAACATATCTATAAACAGAACCACAATATCATGATATCCTAATATGCAATAATCCTATATAAGGTATCAGGTATACCAAACTGGAATGAATGCACGGTGAAAGAGTTTCCAGGTGGGCCAATTCCCCAATGGTTGAGACAGACAGTAGAAACGAGAAAGAAGATCTGACTGTTGATAATTGGAGATAAAAAATGAAGAGTGAATTACCAAACATCAACTTATATAGACATATAAGATATTGGATGATGGTGTAACTGGAAGGAATGTGTGAAAGCATGGTGGGCCGGTACTGCAGTGGGCCAATACCCAATTGGTCTAGTGACCGATGCCATGCCCTTGTGCCACATCAACATGGTGATTTTAATTATATGTCGATAACACATGGCGCAAGTTGATTGAGTCCTACAAGGCATGAGGAGAGTGCGTAGAAATGGTAAATTAAGGATTGAAGTGTGCAATAAAATAATACTTAGCAGAGAATAAAGGAAAGAGAATAAATCAAGAGGATAAAGATGGAAGATAAAGCAAGTGAAAAGGAAGGACAATAGTTCAACATGAAAAAGCAAAGGGATGCACAAAATAAGGAAGAACAATAGTCGAAAAGGAAAAGGAAACATGCAGACACAAAATTAGGAAAAGAACGCTCGAACAACGAGTCAATACAAGTTGTATGAGTTAGAATGAGTTGTAATTGGGTTTTTGGGGTTAATCAAGTAGTGTTTTGAGCCCTAGAATCTATGTATAAATATGTTATGGGTTGGGTAGAATAGGGGTTCATTTGTGAAAAGAGTAAGAGAATAGATTGAATATGACCGAGGAAGTCTATGTCTGAGTGAAGAAGAAGAGTTGTAGAGAGAGGCTTGCACTACAAAGAAGATAGGCAAGATGGAGAGAAAGATATCATGAGACATCTATTGTAAGTGCAGTGTGCAAGCTTAAGATGATTACAGAAAAATAAGTAGAGACGCCAACCATTGTGGATGTAGCCCAAATTTGGGCGAACCATGTTAATTATTGTGTCTTTTTGTCTTTTCATGTGATTGCTGATGAATAGTATGTTATGCATGTTAGACTAGACCTGTTTATTATATGATCATTGCATGGTAGTTTTGAATGTTATATTAAATGGTTTATGTTTCAAGATGAAGTATAATGGTACTTTATGACTAAATTAACTAAGTAAACAATGAATAACATACACATGATATTGCACACATAATAGATAAGTAGGAATGAATAAGATGATCGCCTCCCATCCCCTTACTAATGCAGAAACTTGGTTCCTGCAGCCCCAATAGATGCCTCAGGTGAGACTTCACTTTCTTATAGGTGATGTCGAAAGGGATGGTATCTAAAGGGTTATGTTGGTTAAGATAAATTGAACCTAGGGTCTTACAATTCCATGCCAACAAATGGTTCCGTTGCCGGGACTCGAAATCTGTTATTGAGGGAATGTTTTGGAGACCAACTAAGAAAGAGATCTAAGAATGGATAGAAGGGAAGGAACACGAATTTTCTTAGAAAGAGAATAGAAATCCTCAGATGAGCGAAGAGGAATGGATGCAAAGGAATGTGTGTATAGAGTTGCATAATATTTCCTTTGGCAAATTTTCGATTATTTTGAATGAGTGGTTAGAAAGATTAATGGAGAATACTAGAAGGCACTGAACTGCAACACCAAGAAATTGGATTCCTGAGTTGGTAAGGCATATGAATTTTGTAAGTAATAAGATTTCTCATGCATTTTATTTCTGGTTGGATAGTATATTGGGAGTCTATATTATAGAATTTGCAGTGGATTGTACCTAGTCATATAGTGTTGCAAAGAGGGATTTCTTCAAAGTTCCACACGAAAGGTTCATGAAATCATTGGGTACTTGGATAAAAATGTTATTTTGCAACAAGTGCATGATGACAATGAAGTATGATTGCTAAGTGGATTTGTGCAAGTAGGATAACAAGAGGATGATAAGAGGATAGTCTAAAGGTAGTGAAGAGTGAAGGAATAAATGAAGAAGCAAAGGAGGGAATGAGGATGCAGAGAATGAAAGAAGTTGTATTGGAAGAGGAAGATGATTTTGGAGTACTGTGTTGTGGAATAAGGTACAAGAGGTGGAAGACTGGGGTTAAGAAAGGAGAGCCACATAGTGAGAATGAGGGAAGAGAACCCTACACAATCATCCAGATTGTATAAATATTGTACATAGAAGGAGAGAAAGAGAATTATCAGTTTAGTCCTATAATAGAAGAGCTAGGAAGTCTTACTCAGATGAGATTCTATGTCAATTCCACAAACCTGTGTGTGTCACCTAGATCATAAATCACATTTGAGGATTTGTCAAAAGAACTCATATTTAGAAAGGAAGGACAAAGTAATAGTAGTCAGAGAAGTGGAAGCAATGCGAATATTCAGAGTCAATAAACATCGCCTAGGGGAGGTACTACACAAAATAACATGGAAGGGGTAGAAAACACCCTAAGACTGCTTGAGATCTATGGATTTGGGTCAGAGGACCTAGAACAACATTTATTTTTCTGCGAGACAATTTGGGATGCAAAGAATGTACATAATGAGTTCGTAAATATTGCACAATTCGAAACCACATTTGGAGGCCATGCATTAGTCTGGTACATGAAACTGCAGAGTACCATGCCTACAGAACAAGCCAAGACTTTAGAATAAATTAGACAAGAATTTTAGAAAGAGTTCAAAAAAACAAAGTTCGAGTCACAATACAATACAGATTTAAAGGAAATCAAATAGGTATAGAATGAATCAGTTTGGGATTATGACCAACATTTTAAGGATATGATGGGTAGAATGAAATTCCAAATCCTTGATCAACAAAACCAAGAATGGTATATTGCAGGACTTCTACCACACATTCACAGGCCATTGATTTAATAGAAGGTTATGTCGCAGCCTAAAGGTTTAGAGATTGCAATGAAATTGGAAGCATCCACTGTAGGAGACAATCGAGGGATGGCACAAGTACAAACATAGTTAACTACCTTGAGAATTCAACTAATAGAACTTAAAAAAGGGAAGGAGAAATGGGAACAAGTCTGGTGTACTAAGTGTAGGACTAAAGGTCACCATAAGGATGAATGCCCAACATTCACGTAGTATTTGGAGAATGGAGCACATAATCCATTACTAGGAGGGGGATATTGTGAAATATGTAAGAAATGGGGAAATCATTCAATTGAATGTCCATTACTGCAGAAGTACCAGAGTACACCAAGGAACCTATTTTTCAACTTTTGCAAGTTAGTCGGACATGAAGGGAAGGATTGTCGTGCAATCGATTTGATGAGAGAGCGCACTTAAGATATGTACATGATTCAAGAGGAGAATGTTGTGACAGAAGGAGGTGGTCCATAGTAAAATAATCAAAGATATTTTAATCCAGAAAACATAGGAAATTTTGGTAGAGGTTGAGGCAGAGTAAATTTTGGTAGAGGAGGTACATGACCGATAATCTACTACAATTGTAATAAACTCGGACACTTTTCTTGTGACTACCTCAATCTGTGTACAAATTGCACACACTGTAGAGCCTTGGACCATGGAATATAATATTGTCCTCAAATACTTGCGAAATGGAAGGCAAGAGGGAATCAAAACCAGAACCCAAATCAGAATGTACATAAAATATCAACAAAAAAGCAATGAAGGACCCAGAATAATAGTTATTATGCACAAAGGACCTAGAACAGGGGATGATGCGATGAATGTAGGGAAACAAGATGAGAAATAAGTAAGGAAATCATGAAGACCCATGCCAACATTTGACCCTCAGCAAGAAAAGGAGATGTATCATAGGGAAATAAAAGAGATACTAGGATCAGATTGGGTCGCATCAACATCATATACGCTTCCTGTCTGTGATCACACTATACCAGAGAAGCAACTCGAGAAGGTAAGTACTCTAAGAGAGTTTCTGAGAAGTTGTGTAAAGTTGATAAAAGATGAAATCGCATTGAATAGTTTATATGAAATGATTGATCATTACACACAAGAAAGGGAAATTCCTATCCCACAGAGGGTAGTGAATTAGGTACAGTGAAGAAAGAGGACCAACAAAGAATTTAGATTAAGTGCATAGATTGGGGAATATGATGTGAATAAAATTATTTTAGACTTCGCTTATGATGTGAATGTGTTACGAAAGTAGACTTGGGAGATGATGGGGAAACCTAAATTAATTTGGTCTATTATTCAACTAAGGTGGGTGAGCCAACACAATATAGTCCTGATTGGACGATTGGTCGGAGTACTTGTGAATATAGATGGAGTGCACAATGTAGCATATTTTGAAGTCAATGAGATCATGGATGATATTTAGCCATATCGAACATTGATATGAATTGAATGGGAATTTAAAAATTAGGAGATCATTAATCTGGAGAGGAGGGAAATGATATTTGAGGTAGGAGACTTGAAGGTTACTGCACCATTGGACCCAAGAGAAGGAAAGAGGTACATAGAGCCAACAAGAGGAAAAAAAATTGACAACTTGTATAACATGAATACACAGATGGATGATTATGTTAAACCCACTGGAGATGGTGTGTTAAGTTGGAGAAGTATTAGTTCATGTGCATAATACTCATAGGAAGGTCTAGAACATTGGCATCAGAGGATGCATGAATTTTCAACTAGATTATGTGCATTCATAACTCGATCATTGTAATGGACTGGAATGGAGTTATGTTATCCACCCAGGCACGATGGATTAACTAATATAAGATCGTTTATAAAGACATTTTAGTTGCAGGTACCCAAACAATAAAGTATGTTGGCACTAGATGTTGTCCTAAAAGCTACGCCAACCAGGTGGTGGGATGCACACAAAGAGAGAATTGAAGATTGGTCGTAGTGTAGAATATTAATGCTAGTGATATTTGGTATCAAATTGGATAATATTGCACAAAAGTATACATGGATAACTGACCCAATAGATCATATTGTGCAATGCAGAAGCATATGGAGTTCAACACCAAAGAAATAATGGATGAACATATTTATACATACACTAGATACAATTCCAAAGAACTGGTATTTGGAACTAGAAATGCATAGAGAAACAAAAAAATGGGATGAGCTCACTAAGAGGTTCAAGGTAAAATTCACTTTTGAACACAAATCCCCACTAGTAGATGCAGTGTTGCAGGACATTTGAACCAACAGATTTTCGGAAGAAGGGTCGATGGAGGTTGTACCTATATGTAGTATGAATAGAGATTATATGGTTGTCCTCGAATTACTGGAGTGTTACAATGTTGCTAAAGAAGAACATTATGATGAATATCCCAGGAATTTGCAAGTACTTGAAACTAATGGGGAACATGTAGTAGAAGGGCCAAAGATTAAATATGTTGCGTACACATAGCTAATGAAGAAACAAAAGGTAAATATTTGGATGACATAGAATCCAAAGTTTGCACATATAGTATATTATTGGAATCATGAAATGATGGAGAAGATTTAATATTTATCGCATCAATATCGGGATTTGTTCCAAACTACATTCTCAGAAATGAATGGGATAGCTGGTGAGTTAGGAGAGATGAAGATTCCTTTGAAACTTGGTTCTAAACCAGTGCAACAGACACCCTACAGGTTAAATCCAAAGTACAAAGAGAAGGTGAAACAATAAATAGAAAGGATGTTGGATGCAAGTATCATTGAACTCGTGGTGGAATTAGAGTGGATAAGTCCAATGGTAGCACACGATAAGAAAACAAAAGGAGTCATGATTTTCATAGATCTGAGGAAGTTGAATGATGCATGCCTGCACAATCCATTTCCAACACCATTCACAGATGATGTACTAGAGAATGTAGGAGGGAAAGAGGTGTATTATTTCACAGATGGATTCTCATGGTATCATCAGATAAATATTGCGTAGGAAGACATGTATACAACTACTTTTGTGATGGAGTGGGGGAGCTATCATTACACAATGATGCCCTTTGGATTGAAGAATGCACCTGTATTTTTCTCAGGAGTGGTGGTTTCATCTTTCAAGGAATTTATTCATAAGTTCCTTGAAGTGTACTTATATGATTGGACTGTGTTTAGTTTATTCAAATATAACATAGAAGTACTCAAGTTAATGTTGTATAGGTGTAGACAATGTCAAATTTCACTAAATTTAAGGAAGTGTATTTTTTGCACATTATTTGGACTTTTGTTGGGCTATGTGGTCTGCAAGCATGGCTTATTAGTGGATCCTTCCAATGTTACAGTGATTCTAAATTTAGAAAAACCTACATTTGTCAAATATTTGAGGGAAACTCTGGGTTACATAGGATATTACAAGAAGTTCATAAACATTTATGCACATATTACAACACCTATGGAGAAGTTGCTAAAGAAGGAAGATAAGTTCCAGGGGAATGAGGAATATCATAAGGGTTTGGACACCTTAAAGAAGAAATTTGTGACATCGCCAATTTTGATCTTTCCATATTGGAACAAGAAATTCCATGTTCATGTAGATGCATCGTCCATAGATTTGGGGAAAATATTGTGTCAACCAGGGGAAGGAGACATAAATCACCCAATTTCTTTTGTAAGTAGAAATTTTTTCATAGAAGAGAAAAATTATACTACCACATAACAAGAAGGATTGAAAATGGTATATGTGCTACAAAAGTTTAGACATTATTTATTGAGTTCTCATTTTAAGATGTATACAGACCATTCCGCACTAAAATACTTAGATAACAAGCCATTGTTGGGGGTTAGAATATGCAGGTGGTTATTGATGTTTCAGGAATATGATTTTGAGGTTGTTGTGAAACCAGTGAAGTTAAATGCATGACTTAATCATTTTTTGCACATACTATTAGGATACTATGCAAGGAATCTAGATGGAATCTTAGTAGATGCACAATTATTTGCAATTAAGATGGTGGACGACTACTTTGTACACATCGTGCAAGTTATAAGTACAGGAATGGCCCCTTCAGGCATCACAATTGCATAGAAGAAACAATTAGTTGTTAAAGCAATAGACTATCAGTTAATTGCAGGGAACTTATACAAGTTAGGTGTAGATGGAATATTGAGGTGATGTGTGTTAAAGCACAAAAGGCCTATAATAATGAAAAAAGTGCACAAATGGATTGTAGGAGGACACTACGCCGATAAAGAAATTGTGCATAATATTTTGTGCATAAGGATCTATTGGCTGACACTTCATAAGGATGCTAAAGAATACTTTCAGGAATGCGATGTTTGTCAAAGGGTAGGAAATCCATCCAAGACGATGAGATGCCTTTACACCCACATGTTACATTACAAGCATTTGATAAATGGGAAATAGACTTTGTTTGACCAACCAATCCATCAACAAGTAGATCATGCTATAGGTACATAATCACTATGATATAGTATTTGACCAGGTGGGAAGAAGCAACAACAGTCAAAGACTGCATAAAGAAGACTGTTGTGCAATTTATATTTGAGAATGTAGTCACACGATTTGGATGCCGATGCATTCTACTTAGTGATAAAGGTACACACTTCCTGAATAAGACAATTGAAACATTGACTGAGGAATTTCAAATTCATCATCAGAAGAGTACGCCATATCATCCTCAATCCAATGGGACATTATGATCTTTTAATAAAATTTTGGAGAATTATTTGACAAAGATCTTCAACATAGGGAGAGATGATAAGGACTTTAGGATTCATACAATATTATGGGCATACATGACTACAAGAAAAAATATGATAGGGAATACACCTTTTAGGTTGGTCTATAGCCAAGAAGCACTGATGCCAATGGATTTTATTCTACCTAGCCTATAGATTGCAAAAATTACTGATATTTTGGACTTTGGCATAGTAGAGGAGAGATTTTCACAATTGGTACAAAGTCAACAAGATCGCTTTATCACAGGGTTCCATCAACAAGTTCATAAGGACCAGGAGAAGGCATGGCATGATATACACATTAAACATAAAATGTTTCAAGTGGTAGACTTAGTATTAATCTATAACAATAAGTTCATGTAACATCTAGGAAAGTTTCAAATGCATTGGTTAGGACCCTATGTAATTTAGCTTGTGACGAAGGAAGGAGATGCATAGTTGAAAACCTTGAAAGGAGAAGCCCTGAGAGGCATGGTGAATGGAAGTTGACTAAAACTATAGAGAGACGACCGACCATTTGCGCATTAATCTAAACTTTGCAAGAACACATTTATCATAGTAGTTGTACTATAGTAGGGAGGTAAAATACAAAAAACCAAACAAAAAGTAGAAAAAGGAAAGAAAACAAACAAAAAGTGGGAAACCAAGAAGAAATACAGAGGTAGACAAGAAGAAGTATCACGTAGAAAAAGGGGTTATTTTACATATAAAAAAAACAACACAATTTCAGTTAAGTGTGAACGAAAGGCTCGGGTGAAGGACCGTCAATGAGCCTGATTGGGGAAGAAAGGACTACCAACCCGTTTATGTCATAGTTAGCATTCAGGCGTAGAGTGTTGGAGATCAAGTTAAGTGCAGTCAATTTCCCAATGATAGAAGTGGAAGAGCATATGAAAAAACCAATTCACCTGAACATACTAATGTCACAGATTCCTATACAAGTACTACAGATCTTGCAAATCGATATTATGGAGGAGATAAGGCTCCATGGATAGTTAGCGTGCAAATAATTGATCAAGGTTTCATATGAGAAGATAGAAACACAACAAAAGTATAGAACTTCTCTACAATAGAAGAGGGAAGTTGAAGAAAAAGTTGACATAGCGCTGAAAGAGAAGAATGAAGATGAGGAAATGGTAGAGAAAGAATTAAAACAGAAGGATGAAGCCGAGAAAATGGCACAACAGATACAAATGACTGTCCAAAAACTGTATAAGGAGATCCTTGAAGTACTAATGGTGGTAGAGGCCATAATGAAAGAACACGTTTCAAGGATAGGCGAAGCCATTAAGGGATTCTGCACTAGGATTGTAGACTTACAATTGTGAAATATGTCAGGAACACCACTAGAGGAGAGGGAAGAAAGAGAAATAACTTCTATCACCGTGGTAGCAAGTATCAATAATTTGGATAAGGAATGTGAAAATATCTATGAAGAAAGTGCACCGATCTAGATGAACCTCATGGAAGATCCATAAATGAAGGTTGTGGAAGCTAGATTGAGGGATGCATAGGAAAAGGTGCAAAAATATTATGAAAACATAAGTACACTACCACCAGTGGAGCATATGACAACCATATTGGCACAAAGGTAGTCGCACAATGAAATTGAAAGGATAAAGCACCAACAAAAGGTCCTCCAATAGTGATTAGTGCCTCTTTAGGATGAATAACTAAGCGTAATTGGAGAATTGGCCATTGTGCAGGGAACGACAAAGAAAACATCACAGGAAATGGAGAATGAAATCACGACCCTGACTGTAGAGGTCGTAGAGGAAATTTAATACACAAAAGTGACAAAATAAGTCGTGGTAGCGAGGGAAACCTCCCAAAAATTCATGGAGGTATGGAAGAGTGTGACACAACAAGATTGAGTGGCTCGAGACGAGCCACAAATGAGTGTTGGGGGCTTGTTAGACAAACAATTTTGGATACAATTTTGAGAAAAATCATAAGTATGGAGGAGGCRCGCAACGACAACAATAGAAGAAAGAAGATAAGGTAGGAKTGAAGTTCATAGCAAGGRATCATKYAGGATTGAAGTGMACATTAAAARCATACTTAGAGGAGAATAAAGRAAAGAGAATAAAGTAGGAGAATAAAGCAAGAATATMAAGTTGGAAGATAAAKCCGAAGAAAAGGAAGGACATTAGTTCAGCATGAAAAATACGAAAAGGAAAAGGAAACATACAGATGMAAAATAAGAACAACAATCRAAAAGGAAAAAGAAACATGTAGACGCAAAAGAAGGAAAAACGTGCCCGAACAATGAGTCAACATGAGTTGTAATTGYTTTTTTGTGGTTAATAGAGTAGGATTTTGAGACCTAGAATCCATGCATAAATATGTAATGTGTTAGGTAGAATAAGGGTTCGTTCACAAAAAGAGTAAGAGAATAGACTCAATATGAGATAAGAAATCTATGTCTGAGTGAATAAGGAGAGTTTTAGAGAGATGATTTCACTCTAGAGCGGCTAGGAAATATAGAGAGAAATATATCATGATATATCTATTGTAAGCGCAGTGCACAAGCTTGAGACGATTACAAAAATAATAATGAAGAACCAACCATTGTGGAAATAGGCCAAAGTTGGGTGAACCATGTTAATTTTTGTGTCTTCTTGTATTTTCATGTGATTGTTGATAAATAATATGTTATGCATGTTATACTAGACTTGTTTACTATATGATCACTACAATGTTGTTATGAATGTTACAATAATTGGTTTATGTTGCAATATGTAGTATAATGGTACTTTATAACTGAATTCACTATGTAACCAAGGAATAACATACACATGATAATTCACACATATAGATAGGTAGGAATGAATAATTTGATCACCTCCCGTCCCCTCACTACTGCATAAACTTGGTTCCTGCAACCCCAATAGATGCCTTGGGTGAGACTTCACTTCCTTGTAGGTGATGCCAAAAGGGTCAATATTTGAAGGGTTTTATTGGTTAAGATAACTTGAACCTAGAGTATTAAAACTTCGAGCCAACAATGGGACAATAATCTCTAGGGGGAACTGACCATTGATCATTAGATATCAATGGTAAATAATGAAGGATCAATATCCTAGTATATCAAATATCGAAACCTCAAACATATCTATAAACTGAACCATGATATCGTGATATCCTAATATGCAATAATCCAATATAAGGTATCAGGTATACCAGACTGGAGTGAATGCATGGTGAAAGAGTTTCCAGGTGGGCCAATTCCCTAGTGGTCGATACACACAGTATAAACGAGAAAGAAGATCTGACCATTGATAATTGGAGACCAAAAAGGAAGAGTGAAGTACCATACATTAACTTAAATAGACATATCAGATATTGGATGATGGTGTAACTGGACAGAATATGTGAAAGAATGGTGGGCCAGTACCGCAGTGGGCCAATACCCAATTGGGCCAGTGACCGATGACATGCCCTTATGCCACATCAACATGGTGATTTTAGTTATATGTAGATAACACATGGCACAAGTTGATTTAGTCCTACAAGGCATGATGAGAGTTCGTAGCAAGGGTAAATTAAGGATTGAAGTGCGCAGTAAAATCATACTTAGTTTAGAATAAAGGAAAGAGAATAAATCAAGAGGATAAAGATCGAAGATAAAGCAGGTGAAAAGGAAGGACAATAGTTCAACATGCAAAAGTAGAGGGATGCACAAAATAAGGAAGAGCAATAGTCGAAAAGGAAAAAGCAACATGTAGACACAAAATTAGGAAAAGAACGCTCGAACAACGAGTCAATACAAGTTGTATGAGTTAGAATGAGTTGTAATTGGGTTTTTGGGATTAATCAAGTAGGGTTTTGAGCCCTAGAATCCATGTATAAATATGTTATGGGTTCGGTAGAATAGGGGTTCGTTTGTGAAAAGATTAAGAGAATAGACTGAATATGAGAGAGGAAGTTTATGTCTGAGTGAAGAAGGAGAGTTGTAGAGAGAGGATTGCACTACAAAGCAGATAGGCAACATGGAGAGAAAGATATCATGATACATCTATTGTAAGTGCAGTGCGCAAGCCTAACATGATTACAGAAAGAATAATAAAGAACCCAACCATTGTGGATGTAGCCCAAATTTGGGTGAACCACGTTAATTATTGTGTATTTTTGTCTTTTCATGTGATTGCTGATGAATAGTATGTTATGCATGTTAGACTAGACCTCTTTATTATATGATAACTGCATGGTAGTTGTTAATGTTATAGTAAATGGTTTATGTTGCAATATGAAGTATAATAGTACTTTATAACCAAATTGACTAAGTAAACAATGAATAACATACACATGATATTGCACATATAATAGATAAGTAGGAATGAATAAGATGATCGCTTCCCATCCCTCACTAATGCAGAAACTTGGTTCCTGCAACCCCAATAGATGCCTTAGGTGAGACTTCACTTTCTTGTAGGTGATGTCGAAAGGGATGGTATCTGAAGGGTTTTGTTGGTTAACATAAATTGAACCTAGGGTCTTACAACTCCATGCCAACAAATGGTTCCATTGTTGGGACCCGAAATCTATGATTGAGGTAATGTTTTGGAGACCAACTAAGAAAGAGATATAAGAATGGATAGAAGGGAAGGAACGAAAATTTTCTCAAAAAGAGAATAGAAATCCTCAGATGGGCGAAGAGAAATGGATGCAAAGGTATGTGTGCACAGATCTGCATGAGATTTCCTTTGGCGAATTTCCAATTATTTTGAATGAGTGGTTAGAAATATTAGTGGAGAATACTGGAAGGTACTGAACTCCAACACCGAGAAATTGGACTCCTGATTTGGTAAGGGAAATGAATTATGTAAGTAATAAGATTTCTCATGTAGTTGATTTCTGGTTGGATAGTATATTGGGAGTCTATATTATAGAATTTGCAGTGGATTTTACCTAGTCGTATAGTGTTGCAAAGAGGGATTTCTTCAAAGTTCCATGCAAAAGGTTCATGAAATCATTGGGCACTTGGATAAAAATGTTATTTTTCAACAAGTGCATGATGAAAATGAAGTATGATTTCCAAGGGGATTTGTGAAAGTAGGAGAACCAGGCGATGATAAGAGGATAGTATGAAGGTAGGGAAGAGTGAAGGAAGAAATGAAGAAGGAAAGAAGGGAATGAGGATGCAGAGAACCAAAGAAGTTGTATTGAAAGAGGAAGATGAGTTTTGAGTACTGTGTAGTGGAAGAGGTTATAAGAGGCAGAATATTGGGGCTAAGAAAGGAGAGCCACGCAGTGAGAATGAGGGAAGAGAACCCTAGACAATCATCTAGATTAAATAAATATTGTACATAGAAGGAGAGGAAGATAATTATCAGTTTAGTCATATAATAGAAGAGCTGATAATTCTTACTTAGACGAGATTCTATGTTGATTCCACAACCTTGTGTGTGTCACCTAGATTAGAAATCACATTCGTGGATTTGTCAAAATAACTCATATTTAGAAAGGGAGGACAAAGTAATAGTAGTCAAAGTAGTAGAAGCAATGTGAATATTCATAGTCAACCAACATTGCTTAGGGGAGGTACTACAAAAAACAACATGGAAGGGGTAGACAACACCCTAAGACTGCTTGAGTTCTATAGATTTGGGTCAGAGGACCTAGAACAATATCTATTTGTCTGCAAGACAATTTGGGACACAAATAATGTACATAATGAGGTCGTAAATATTGCGCAGTTGGAAACCACATTTAGAGGCCATGCATTAGTATGGTACATGAAACTACAGAGTACCATGCCTACAGAACAAGCCAAGACTTTAGAATAAATTAGACAAGCATTGTAGAAAGAGTTCAAAAAACCAAAGTCCGAGTCACAGTACAATATAGATTTAAAGGAAATCAAATAGGTGTAGACTGAATCAGTTTGGGATTATGACCAACATTTTAAGGATATGATGGGTAGAATGAAATTCTATATCCTTGATCAACAAAACCAAGAATGGTATATTGCAGGACTTCTACCACACATCCACAGGCTATTGATTTAATAGAAGGTTGTGTCCCATCCTAAAGGTTTAGAGATTGCAATGAAATTGGAAGCATCCACTATAGGAGACAATGGAGGGATGACACAAGTACAGACATAGTTTAGTGTACTAAGTGTAGGACTAAAGGCCACCATAAGGATGAATTCTCAACATTCACACAGTATTTGGTGAATGGAGCACATAATCCATTACCAGGAGGGGGATATTGTGAAATATGTAAGAAATGGGGAAATCATTCGATTGAGTGTCCATTACTACATAAGTACCAGAGTACACCAAGGAACCTATTTTTCAACTTTTGCAAGTTAGTCGGACATGAAGAGAATGATTGTCATGCAATCAATTTGATGAGAGAGTGCACTTAAGATATGTACAAGATTCAAGAGGAGAATGATGCGACAGAAGAAGGTGGTCCATAGTATAATAATCAAATATATTTTAATCCAGGAAAGATAGGAAATTTTGGAAGAGGTCGAGGAAGAGGAAATTTTGGTAGAGGAGGTACATGACCGATAATCTGTTACAATTGTAATCAAATGGGACACTTAGTTCATGACTGCCCCAATCTGTGTACAAATTTCACATACTTTAGAGCCTTGGACCATGCAATATAATATTGTCCTCAAATATTTGTGAAATGGCATGCAAGAGGGAATTAGAACCATAACCCAAATCAGAATGTACATAAAATATCAACAGAAAAATGCAATGAAGGACCTAGAATAATAGTTTTTATGCATAGAGGATCTAGAATAGGGGATGATGTGATGAATGTAGGGAAACAAGATGAGCAATGGGTAAGGAAATCACGAGGACCTATGCCAACATTTGACCCTCAACAGGAAAAGGAAACATATCATAGGGAAATAAAAGAGATACTAGGACCATATTGGGTAGCATCAACATCATATATGCCTCCTGTCTATCATCATACTATGCCGGAGAAGTAACTCAAGAAGGTAAGTACTCTAAGAGAGTTTATGAGAATTTGTGTAAAGTTGATGAAAGATGAAACTGCATTGAATACATTATATGAAATGATTGATCATTACACACAAGAAAGGGAAATTCCTATCCCACATAGGGTAGTGAATTAGGTACTGTGAAGAAAGAGGACAAACAAAGAATTTAGCTTAAGTGCGTAGATTGGGGAATATGATGTGGATAACGTTATTTTAGACTTGGATTATGATGTGAATGTGTTACCAAAGTAGACTTGGGAGATGATGGGGAAACCTAAATTAATTTGGTCTACTATTCAACTAAGGTGGGTGAGCCAACACAATATAGTCCCGATTGGACGATCAGTGGGAGTACTTGTGAATATAGATGGAGTGCAAAATGTAGCATATTTTGAAGTGATTGAGATCGTGGGTGATAGTTAGCCATATCCAAAATTGATATGACTTGAATGGGAATTTAAAAATTAGGAGATCAATAATCTGGAGAGGAGGGAAATGATATTTGAGGTAGGAAACTTGAAGGTTACTGCACCATTGGACCCAACAGAAGGAAAGAGGTATATAGAGACAACGAGAGGAAAAAAATTGACAACTTGTATAACATGAATACACATATGGATGATTATGTTAACCCCACTATAGATGGTGTGCTAAGTTGGAGAAGTATTAGTTCGTGTGCATAATACTTAGAGGAAGGTCTAGAACATTGGTAGCAGAGGATGCATGAAGTATCGACTAGATGATGTGTATGCATAACTCGATCATTGTACTGGATTGGAATGGATTTATGTGATCCACCCAGGTACTATGGATTAACTAATATAAGATCGTTTGTAAAGACATTTGAGTTGCAGGTACCCAAAAAATAAAGGATGTTGGCACTAGATGTTGTCCTAAAATCTACGCCAACCAAGAGGTGGGATGCACATAAAGAGGGAATGGAAGACTGGTCGTAGTGTAGAAGATTAATGCTAGTGATATTTGGTATCAAATTGGATAATATTGCACAAAAGTATACATGGATAACTGACCCAATAGATCATATTGTGCAATGCAAAAGCAGATGGAGTTCAACACCAAAGAAATAATGGATGCACATATTTATACATACAATAGATACAATTCCAAAGAACTGGTATTTGGAACTAGAAATGCATAGAGAAACAAAAAACTGGGATAGGCTCACTAAGAGGTTCAAGGTAAAATTCACTTTTGAACACAAATCCACACTAGTAGATGCAATGTTGTAGGACATTTGAACCAAGAGATTTTCAGAAGAAGGGTCAATGGAGGTAGTACCTATATGTAGTACGCATAGAGATTATATGGTTGTCCATGAATTACTGGAGTGTTACAATGTCGCTAAAGAAGAACATGATGATGAATATCCCAGGAATTTTCAAGTACTTGAAACTGATGGGGAACATGTAGTAGAAGGGCTAGAGATTAAAAATGTTACATACACATAGCTAATAAAGACACAAAAGGTAAAAATTTGGATGTCATAGAATCCAAAGTTTTCTCATATAGGAGATTATTAGAATGATGAAACGATGGAGAAGATTTAATATTTATTGCATGAATATCAAGATTTGTTCCAAACTACATTCTCATAAATGAATGGGATAGATGGTCAGTTAGGAGAGATGAAGATTCCTTTGAAACGTGGTTCTAAACAAGTGCAACAGACACCCTATAGGTTAAATCCAAAGTACAAAGAGAATATGAAAGAAGAAATAGAAAGGATGTTGGATGCAAGGATCATTGAACCGGTGGTGGAATCAGAGTGGATAACTCCAATGGTAGTACACGATAAGAAAACAAGAGGAATCATGATTTTCATAGGTCCGAGGAAGTTGAATGATGTATGCCTGCACAATCCATTTCCAACACCGTTCACAGATGATGTACTAGAGAATGTAGGAGGGAAAGAGGTGTATTCTTTCATAGATGGATTTTCATGGTATCATCAGATAAATATTGTGCAGGAAGACATGTATACAACTACTTTTGTGATGGAGTGGGGGAGCTATCATTACACAATGATTCCCTTTGGATTGAAGAATGCACCTATATTTTTTTCAAGAGTGGTGGTTGCATTTTTCAAGGAATTTATCCATAAGTTCCTTGAAGTGTACTTATATGATTGAACTGTGTTTAGTTTATTGAAATATCACATAGAAGTACTCAGGTTAATGTTGTATAGGTGTAGACAATGTCAAATTTCACTAAATTTAAAGAAATGTATTTTTTTCACATCATTTGGAAATTTTTTGGGCCATGTGGTTTGCAAGCATGTCATATTAGTGGATCCTGCCAATGTTAAAGTGATTCTAAATTTACAACAACTTACATCAGTCAGATATTTGAGGGAAACTCGAGGTCACACAGGATATTACAGGAAGTTCATCAAAGTTTATGCACATATTACAACACCTA
Source organism: Picea glauca (assembly GCA_000966675.3). Lineage (NCBI taxonomy): Eukaryota > Viridiplantae > Streptophyta > Pinopsida > Pinales > Pinaceae > Picea > Picea glauca. The sequence continues at coordinate 22,168 of JZKD02S1779641.1, read as the reverse complement.
TGGATATGTTGCTGAATAAGGAAGCTAAGTTCTAGTGGAATGAGGACTATCAAAAGGGTTTGGACACATTAAAGAAGAAATTCGTGACCGCACCGATTTTGATCTTTTCAGATTGGAACAAGGAATTCCATGTTCATGTAGATGCATCGTCCATAGATTTGGGAAAAATATTGTCTCAACTAGTGGAAGGAGACATAAATCACCCAATTTCTTCTATAAGTAGGAAGTTTTTCATAGAAGAGAAAAATTATACTACCACATAACAAGAAGGATTGAAGATGGTATATGTGCTACAAAAGTTTAGACATTATTTATTGAGTTCTCATTTTAAGATGTATACAAACCATTCTACGCTAAAATACTTAGATAACAAGCTATTGTTGGGGGGGAGAATATGAAGGTGCTTATTGATGTTTTAGGAATAGGATTTTGAGGTTGTTGTGAAACCAGTGAAGTTAAATGCATGACTTGATCATTTTTTGCACATACTATTAGGAGAATATGCAAGGAATCTAGATGGAATCTTAGAAGATGCACAATTATTTGCAATTAAGATGGTGGACAACTACTTTGTAGACATCGTGAAATTTCTAAGTACAGGAATGGCCCCTTCAGGTATTACAGTTGCGTAGAAGAAACAATTAGTGGTTAAAGCAACATACTATCATTTAATTGTAGGAAACTTATACAAGTTAGGTGTAGATGGAATATTGAGGTGATGTGTGTTAGAGCACAAAAGTCCTATAATAATGACAGAAGCATACAAATGGATTGTAGGAGGACACTACGCCGGTAAAGAAATTGCGCATAATATTTTGTGCATAAGGATCTGGTGGCTGAAAATTCATAAGGATACTAAAGAATACTTTCAGGAATGTGATGTTTGTCAAAGGGTAGGAAATCCATCCAAGACGGATGAAATGCCTTTACACCTACATGTTACATTAGAAGTTTTCGATAAATGGGAAATAGAATTTGTTTGACCAATCAACCCATCAACAAGTAGATCATGATATATGTACATAATCACTATGATATAGTATTTGACCAGGTGGGAAGAAGCAACAACAGTCATAGACTACATAAAGAAGACTGTTGTGCGATTTATATTTGAGAATGTAGTCACACGATTTGGATGCCGACACATTCTACTTAGTGATAAAGGTACACACTTCTTGAATAAGACAATTGCAACATTGACTGAGGATTTTCAAATTCATCATCAAAAGAGTACACTGTATCATCCTCAACCCAATGGGACATTAGAATCTTTTAATAAAATTTTGGAGAATTCTTTGACAAAGATCTACAACATAGGGAGAGATGATTGGGACTTCAAGGTTCCTGCAATATTATGGGCATACATGACTACAAGAAAAAATTTGATAGGGAATAAACCTTTTAGGTTGGTCTATGGCCAGGAAGCACTGATGCCAGTGGATTTTATTCTACCTAGCCTACAGATTGAAAAAATTACTGATATTTCAAACTTTGATGCAACAGAGGAGAGATTTTCACAATTGGTACAAGTTCAAGAAGATCTCTTTGTCACAGGGTTCCATCAACAAGTTCATAAGGAACAAGAGAAGGCACGACATGATACACACATTAAACATAAAACGTTTCAAGTGGGAGACTTAGTATTACTCTATAACAGTAAGTTCATGTAGCATCCAGGAAAGTTTCAAATGCATTGGTTAGGACCTTGTGTAATTTAGCTTGTGACGAAGGCAAGAGATGCATAGTTGGAAACCTTGAAAGGAGAATCCCTAAGAGGCATGGTGAATGGAAGTTGACTGAAACTATAGAGAGACGACTAACAATTTGTGCATTAATCTAAACTTTGAAAGAAAACATTTATCATAGTAGATGTACTATAGTAGGGAGGTAAAATACAAAAAACCAAACAAAAAGTAGAAAAAGGGAAGAAAACAAACAAAAAGTGGGAAACCAAGAAGAAATACAGAGGTATAGAAGAAGAAGTATCACGTAGAAAAATGGGTTATCGCACATCTAACAAAAACAACACACTTTTAGTTAAGTGTGCGCCAAAGGCTCGGGTGAAGGACCGTCAATGAGCCCGATTGGGGAAGAAAGGACTACCAACCCATTTATGTCATAGTTAGAATTCAAGCGTAGAGTGTTGGAGATCAGGTTAAATGTATTTGAGTTACCAATGATAGAACTGCAAGAGCATATGAAAAAACTAATTCACTTGAACATACTGATGTCACAAATTCCTATACAAGTACTGCAAATCTTGCAAATCAATATTATGGAGGAGATAAGGCTCCATGAAGAGTTAGCGTGCAAATAATTGATCAAGGGTTCAAATGAGAAGATAGAAACACAACAAAAGTATACAACTTATCTGCAAGAGAAGAGGGAATTTGAAGAAAAAGTTGACATAGCGCTGAAAGAGAAGATTGAAGATGAGGAAATGGTAGAGAAAGAATTAAAACAAAAGGATGAAGCTGAGAGAATGACACAATAGATACAAATGACTGTCGAAAAACTATATAAGGAGATCCTTGAAGTACTAATGGTGGTAGAGGCCACAATGAAAGAACACGTTTCAAGGATAGGTGAAGCTATTAAAGGCTGTTGCACTAGGATTGTAGACTTACAATTGTGAAGTATGTCAGGAACACCATCAGAGGAGAGGGAAGAAAGAGAAATAAATTCTATCACCGTGGTAGAAAGTATCAATAATTTGGATAAGGAATGTGAAAATATCTATGAAGAAAGTGCACTGATGTAGATGAACATGATGGAAGATCCATAAATGAAGATTGTGGAAGCTAGATTGAGGGATGTGTAGGAAAAGGTGCAAAAATATTATGAAAACATAAGTACACTACCACCAGCAGAGCGTATAACAACCAGCTTGGCACAAAGGTAGTCACACAATGAAATTGAAAGGGTAAGGGACCAACAAAAGGTCCTCCAATAGTGATTGGGGCCGCTTTAGGATGAAGCACTAAGAGTAATTGGGGAATTTTCCATTGCACAGGGAACGACAAAGCAAGCATCGCAGGAAATGGAGGATGAAGTCATGACCCTGACTGCGGAGGTCGTAGAGGAAATTTAATACACAAAAGTGACAAAATAAGTCGTGGTAGCAAGGGAAACCTCCCAAAAATTCATGGAGGTATGGAAGAGCGCGACACAACAAGATTGAGTGGCTCGAGACTAGCCACAAGTGAGTGTTGGGGGCTTGTTAGACAAACAATTTTGGATAGAATTTTGAGAAAAATCATAAGTATGGAGGAGGAACGCAACAACAACAACATAAGAAAGAAGAGAAGGTAGGAGTGAAGTGCATAGCAAGGTATCATTCAGGGCTAAAGTGCACATTAAAAGCATACTTAGAGGAGAATAAAGGAAAGAGAATAAAGAAGGAGAATAAAGCAAGAAAATAAAGTTGGAAGATAAAGTGGGAGAAAAGGAAGGACATTAGTTCAACATGAAAAATAGGAAAAGGAAAAGGAAACATACAGATGCAAAATAAGAACAACAATCAAAAAGGAAAAAGAAAAATGCAGACGGAAAAGAAGGAAAATCATGCCCGAACAACGAGTCAACATGAGTTTGTTTTTTTTTGGTTAATAAAGTAGGATTTTGAGCCCTAGAATCCATGGATAAATATGTAATGTGTTAGGTAGAATAAGGGTTCGTTCACAAAAAGAGTAAGAGAATAGACTCAATATGAGATAAGAAATCTATGTCTGAGTGAATAAGGAGAGTTTTAGAGAGATGATTTCACTCTAGAGCGGCTAGGAAATATAGAGAGAAATATATCATGATATATCTATTGTAAGCGCAGTGCACAAGCTTGAGACGATTACAAAAATAATAATGAAGAACCAACCATTGTGGAAATAGGCCAAAGTTGGGTGAACCATGTTAATTTTTGTGTCTTCTTGTATTTTCATGTGATTGTTGATAAATAATATGTTATGCATGTTATACTAGACTTGTTTACTATATGATCACTACAATGTTGTTATGAATGTTACAATAATTGGTTTATGTTGCAATATGTAGTATAATGGTACTTTATAACTGAATTCACTATGTAACCAAGGAATAACATACACATGATAATTCACACATATAGATAGGTAGGAATGAATAATTTGATCACCTCCCGTCCCCTCACTACTGCATAAACTTGGTTCCTGCAACCCCAATAGATGCCTTGGGTGAGACTTCACTTCCTTGTAGGTGATGCCAAAAGGGTCAATATTTGAAGGGTTTTATTGGTTAAGATAACTTGAACCTAGAGTATTAAAACTTCGAGCCAACAATGGGACAATAATCTCTAGGGGGAACTGACCATTGATCATTAGATATCAATGGTAAATAATGAAGGATCAATATCCTAGTATATCAAATATCGAAACCTCAAACATATCTATAAACTGAACCATGATATCGTGATATCCTAATATGCAATAATCCAATATAAGGTATCAGGTATACCAGACTGGAGTGAATGCATGGTGAAAGAGTTTCCAGGTGGGCCAATTCCCTAGTGGTCGATACACACAGTATAAACGAGAAAGAAGATCTGACCATTGATAATTGGAGACCAAAAAGGAAGAGTGAAGTACCATACATTAACTTAAATAGACATATCAGATATTGGATGATGGTGTAACTGGACAGAATATGTGAAAGAATGGTGGGCCAGTACCGCAGTGGGCCAATACCCAATTGGGCCAGTGACCGATGACATGCCCTTATGCCACATCAACATGGTGATTTTAGTTATATGTAGATAACACATGGCACAAGTTGATTTAGTCCTACAAGGCATGATGAGAGTTCGTAGCAAGGGTAAATTAAGGATTGAAGTGCGCAGTAAAATCATACTTAGTTTAGAATAAAGGAAAGAGAATAAATCAAGAGGATAAAGATCGAAGATAAAGCAGGTGAAAAGGAAGGACAATAGTTCAACATGCAAAAGTAGAGGGATGCACAAAATAAGGAAGAGCAATAGTCGAAAAGGAAAAAGCAACATGTAGACACAAAATTAGGAAAAGAACGCTCGAACAACGAGTCAATACAAGTTGTATGAGTTAGAATGAGTTGTAATTGGGTTTTTGGGATTAATCAAGTAGGGTTTTGAGCCCTAGAATCCATGTATAAATATGTTATGGGTTCGATAGAATAGGGGTTCGTTTGTGAAAAGATTAAGAGAATAGACTGAATATGAGAGAGGTAGTTTATGTCTGAGTGAAGAAGGAGAGTTGTAGAGAGAGGATTGCACTACAAAGCAGATAGGCAAGATGGAGAGAAAGATATCATGATACATCTATTGTAAGTGCAGTGCGCAAGCCTAAGATGATTACAGAAAGAATAATAAAGAAGCCAACCATTGTGGATGTAGCCCAAATTTGGGTGAACCACGTTAATTATTGTGTATTTTTGTCTTTTCATGTGATTGTTGATGAATAGTATGTTATGCATGTTAGACTAGACCTCTTTATTATATGATAATTGCATGGTAGTTGTTAATGTTATAGTAAATGGTTTATGTTGCAATATGAAGTATAATAGTACTTTATAACTAAATTGACTAAGTAAACAATGAATAACATACACATGATATTGCACATATAATAGATAAGTAGGAATGAATAAGATGATCACTTCCCATCCCTCACTAATGCAGAAAATTGGTTCCTGCAACCCCAATAGATGCCTTAGGTGAGACTTCAATTTCTTGTAGGTGATGTCGAAAGGGATGGTATCTGAAGGGTTTTGTTGGTTAAGATAAATTGAACTTAGGGTCTTACAACTCCATGCCAACAAATGGTTCCATTGCTGGGACCCGAAATCTATGATTGAGGTAATGTTTTGGAGACCAACTAAGAAAGAGATATAAGAATGGATAGAAGGGAAGGAACGAAAAATTTCTCAAAAAGAGAATAGAAATCCTCAGATGAGCGAAGAGAAATGGATGCAAAGGTATGTGTGCACAGATCTGCATGAGATTTCCTTTGGCGAATTTCCGATTATTTTGAATGAGTGGTTAGAAATATTAGTGGAGAATACTGGAAGGTACTGAACTGCAACACCGAGAAATTGGACTTCTGAGTTGATAAGGGAAATGAATTCTGTAAGTAATAAGATTTCTCATGTAGTTGATTTCTGGTTGGATAGTATATTGGGAGTCTATATTATAGAATTTGCAGTGGATTTTACCTAGTCGTATAGTGTTGCAAAGAGGGATTTCTTCAAAGTTCCATGCAAAAGGTTCATGAAATCATTGGGCACTTGGATAAAAATGTTATTTTGCAACAAGTGCATGATGAAAATGAAGTATGATTTTTAAGGGGATTTGTGCAAGTAGGAGAACCAGGCGATGATAAGAGGATAGTATGAAGGTAGGGAAGAGTGAAGGAAGAAATGAAGAAGGAAAGAAGGGAATGAGGATGCAGAGAACCAAAGAAGTTGTATTGGAAGAGGAAGATGAGTTTTGAGTACTGTGTAGTGGAAGAAGTTATAAGAGGCAAAATATTGGGGCTAAGAAAGGAGAGCCACGCAGTGAGAATGAGGGAAGAGAACCCTAGACAATCATCTAGATTGTATAAATATTGTACATAGAAGGAGAGGAAGATAATTATCAGTTTAGTCATATAATAGAAGAGTTGATAATTCTTACTTAGACGAGATTCTATGTTGATTCCACAACCTTGTGTGTGTCACCTAGATTAGAAATCACATTCGGGGATTTGTCAAAATAACTCATATTTAGAAAGGGAGGACAAAGTAATAGTAGTCAAAGTAGTAGAAGCAATGTGAATATTCAGAGTCAACCAACATCGCTTAGGGGAGGTACTACAAAAAACAACATGGAAGGGGTAGACAACACCCTAAGATTGCTTGAGTTCTATAGATTTGGGTCAGAGGACCTAGAACAATATCTATTTGTCTACAAGACAATTTGGGACACAAATAATGTACATAATGAGGTCATAAATATTGCGCAGTTGGAAACCACATTTAGAGGCCATGCATTAGTCTGGTACATGAAACTACAGAGTACCATGCCTACAGAACAAGCCAAGACTTTAGAATAAATTAGACAAGCATTGTAGAAAGAGTTCAAAAAACCAAAGTCCGAGTCACAGTACAGTATAGATTTGAAGGAAATCAAATAGGTGTAGACTGAATCAGTTTGGGATTATGACCAACATTTTAAGGATATGATGGGTAGAATGAAATTCTAGATCTTTGATCAACAAAACCAAGAATGGTATATTGCAGGACTTCTACCACACATTCACAGGCTATTTATTTAATAGAAGGTTGCGTCCCAGCCTAAAGGTTTAGAGATTGCAATGAAATTGGAAGCATCCACTATAGGAGACAATGGAGGGATGACACAAGTAAAGACATAGTTTAGTGTACTAAGTGTAGGACTAAAGGCCACCATAAGGATGAATTCTCAACATTCACACAGTATTTGGTGAATGGAGCACATAATCCATTACCAGGAGGGGGATATTGTGAAATATGTAAGAAATGGGGAAATCATTCGATTGAGTGTCCATTACTACATAAGTACCAGAGTACACCAAGGAACCTATTTTTCAACTTTTGCAAGTTAGTCGGACATGAAGAGAATGATTGTCATGCAATCAATTTGATGAGAGAGTGCACTTAAGATATGTACAAGATTCAAGAGGAGAATGATGCGACAGAAGAAGGTGGTCCATAGTATAATAATCAAATATATTTTAATCCAGGAAAGATAGGAAATTTTGGAAGAGGTCGAGGAAGAGGAAATTTTGGTAGAGGAGGTACATGACCGATAATCTGTTACAATTGTAATCAAATGGGACACTTAGTTCATGACTGCCCCAATCTGTGTACAAATTTCACATACTTTAGAGCCTTGGACCATGCAATATAATATTGTCCTCAAATATTTGTGAAATGGCATGCAAGAGGGAATTAGAACCATAACCCAAATCAGAATGTACATAAAATATCAACAGAAAAATGCAATGAAGGACCTAGAATAATAGTTTTTATGCATAGAGGATCTAGAATAGGGGATGATGTGATGAATGTAGGGAAACAAGATGAGCAATGGGTAAGGAAATCACGAGGACCTATGCCAACATTTGACCCTCAACAGGAAAAGGAAACATATCATAGGGAAATAAAAGAGATACTAGGACCATATTGGGTAGCATCAACATCATATATGCCTCCTGTCTATCATCATACTATGCCGGAGAAGTAACTCAAGAAGGTAAGTACTCTAAGAGAGTTTATGAGAATTTGTGTAAAGTTGATGAAAGATGAAACTGCATTGAATACATTATATGAAATGATTGATCATTACACACAAGAAAGGGAAATTCCTATCCCACATAGGGTAGTGAATTAGGTACTGTGAAGAAAGAGGACAAACAAAGAATTTAGCTTAAGTGCGTAGATTGGGGAATATGATGTGGATAACGTTATTTTAGACTTGGATTATGATGTGAATGTGTTACCAAAGTAGACTTGGGAGATGATGGGGAAACCTAAATTAATTTGGTCTACTATTCAACTAAGGTGGGTGAGCCAACACAATATAGTCCCGATTGGACGATCAGTGGGAGTACTTGTGAATATAGATGGAGTGCAAAATGTAGCATATTTTGAAGTGATTGAGATCGTGGGTGATAGTTAGCCATATCCAAAATTGATATGACTTGAATGGGAATTTAAAAATTAGGAGATCAATAATCTGGAGAGGAGGGAAATGATATTTGAGGTAGGAAACTTGAAGGTTACTGCACCATTGGACCCAACAGAAGGAAAGAGGTATATAGAGACAACGAGAGGAAAAAAATTGACAACTTGTATAACATGAATACACATATGGATGATTATGTTAACCCCACTATAGATGGTGTGCTAAGTTGGAGAAGTATTAGTTCGTGTGCATAATACTTAGAGGAAGGTCTAGAACATTGGTAGCAGAGGATGCATGAAGTATCGACTAGATGATGTGTATGCATAACTCGATCATTGTACTGGATTGGAATGGATTTATGTGATCCACCCAGGTACTATGGATTAACTAATATAAGATCGTTTGTAAAGACATTTGAGTTGCAGGTACCCAAAAAATAAAGGATGTTGGCACTAGATGTTGTCCTAAAATCTACGCCAACCAAGAGGTGGGATGCACATAAAGAGGGAATGGAAGACTGGTCGTAGTGTAGAAGATTAATGCTAGTGATATTTGGTATCAAATTGGATAATATTGCACAAAAGTATACATGGATAACTGACCCAATAGATCATATTGTGCAATGCAAAAGCAGATGGAGTTCAACACCAAAGAAATAATGGATGCACATATTTATACATACAATAGATACAATTCCAAAGAACTGGTATTTGGAACTAGAAATGCATAGAGAAACAAAAAACTGGGATAGGCTCACTAAGAGGTTCAAGGTAAAATTCACTTTTGAACACAAATCCACACTAGTAGATGCAATGTTGTAGGACATTTGAACCAAGAGATTTTCAGAAGAAGGGTCAATGGAGGTAGTACCTATATGTAGTACGCATAGAGATTATATGGTTGTCCATGAATTACTGGAGTGTTACAATGTCGCTAAAGAAGAACATGATGATGAATATCCCAGGAATTTTCAAGTACTTGAAACTGATGGGGAACATGTAGTAGAAGGGCTAGAGATTAAAAATGTTACATACACATAGCTAATAAAGACACAAAAGGTAAAAATTTGGATGTCATAGAATCCAAAGTTTTCTCATATAGGAGATTATTAGAATGATGAAACGATGGAGAAGATTTAATATTTATTGCATGAATATCAAGATTTGTTCCAAACTACATTCTCATAAATGAATGGGATAGATGGTCAGTTAGGAGAGATGAAGATTCCTTTGAAACGTGGTTCTAAACAAGTGCAACAGACACCCTATAGGTTAAATCCAAAGTACAAAGAGAATATGAAAGAAGAAATAGAAAGGATGTTGGATGCAAGGATCATTGAACCGGTGGTGGAATCAGAGTGGATAACTCCAATGGTAGTACACGATAAGAAAACAAGAGGAATCATGATTTTCATAGGTCCGAGGAAGTTGAATGATGTATGCCTGCACAATCCATTTCCAACACCGTTCACAGATGATGTACTAGAGAATGTAGGAGGGAAAGAGGTGTATTCTTTCATAGATGGATTTTCATGGTATCATCAGATAAATATTGTGCAGGAAGACATGTATACAACTACTTTTGTGATGGAGTGGGGGAGCTATCATTACACAATGATTCCCTTTGGATTGAAGAATGCACCTATATTTTTTTCAAGAGTGGTGGTTGCATTTTTCAAGGAATTTATCCATAAGTTCCTTGAAGTGTACTTATATGATTGAACTGTGTTTAGTTTATTGAAATATCACATAGAAGTACTCAGGTTAATGTTGTATAGGTGTAGACAATGTCAAATTTCACTAAATTTAAAGAAATGTATTTTTTTCACATCATTTGGAAATTTTTTGGGCCATGTGGTTTGCAAGCATGTCATATTAGTGGATCCTGCCAATGTTAAAGTGATTCTAAATTTACAACAACTTACATCAGTCAGATATTTGAGGGAAACTCGAGGTCACACAGGATATTACAGGAAGTTCATCAAAGTTTATGCACATATTACAACACCTATGGATATGTTGCTGAATAAGGAAGCTAAGTTCTAGTGGAATGAGGACTATCAAAAGGGTTTGGACACATTAAAGAAGAAATTCGTGACCGCACCGATTTTGATCTTTTCAGATTGGAACAAGGAATTCCATGTTCATGTAGATGCATCGTCCATAGATTTGGGAAAAATATTGTCTCAACTAGTGGAAGGAGACATAAATCACCCAATTTCTTCTATAAGTAGGAAGTTTTTCATAGAAGAGAAAAATTATACTACCACATAACAAGAAGGATTGAAGATGGTATATGTGCTACAAAAGTTTAGACATTATTTATTGAGTTCTCATTTTAAGATGTATACAAACCATTCTACGCTAAAATACTTAGATAACAAGCTATTGTTGGGGGGGAGAATATGAAGGTGCTTATTGATGTTTTAGGAATAGGATTTTGAGGTTGTTGTGAAACCAGTGAAGTTAAATGCATGACTTGATCATTTTTTGCACATACTATTAGGAGAATATGCAAGGAATCTAGATGGAATCTTAGAAGATGCACAATTATTTGCAATTAAGATGGTGGACAACTACTTTGTAGACATCGTGAAATTTCTAAGTACAGGAATGGCCCCTTCAGGTATTACAGTTGCGTAGAAGAAACAATTAGTGGTTAAAGCAACATACTATCATTTAATTGTAGGAAACTTATACAAGTTAGGTGTAGATGGAATATTGAGGTGATGTGTGTTAGAGCACAAAAGTCCTATAATAATGACAGAAGCATACAAATGGATTGTAGGAGGACACTACGCCGGTAAAGAAATTGCGCATAATATTTTGTGCATAAGGATCTGGTGGCTGAAAATTCATAAGGATACTAAAGAATACTTTCAGGAATGTGATGTTTGTCAAAGGGTAGGAAATCCATCCAAGACGGATGAAATGCCTTTACACCTACATGTTACATTAGAAGTTTTCGATAAATGGGAAATAGAATTTGTTTGACCAATCAACCCATCAACAAGTAGATCATGATATATGTACATAATCACTATGATATAGTATTTGACCAGGTGGGAAGAAGCAACAACAGTCATAGACTACATAAAGAAGACTGTTGTGCGATTTATATTTGAGAATGTAGTCACACGATTTGGATGCCGACACATTCTACTTAGTGATAAAGGTACACACTTCTTGAATAAGACAATTGCAACATTGACTGAGGATTTTCAAATTCATCATCAAAAGAGTACACTGTATCATCCTCAACCCAATGGGACATTAGAATCTTTTAATAAAATTTTGGAGAATTCTTTGACAAAGATCTACAACATAGGGAGAGATGATTGGGACTTCAAGGTTCCTGCAATATTATGGGCATACATGACTACAAGAAAAAATTTGATAGGGAATAAACCTTTTAGGTTGGTCTATGGCCAGGAAGCACTGATGCCAGTGGATTTTATTCTACCTAGCCTACAGATTGAAAAAATTACTGATATTTCAAACTTTGATGCAACAGAGGAGAGATTTTCACAATTGGTACAAGTTCAAGAAGATCTCTTTGTCACAGGGTTCCATCAACAAGTTCATAAGGAACAAGAGAAGGCACGACATGATACACACATTAAACATAAAACGTTTCAAGTGGGAGACTTAGTATTACTCTATAACAGTAAGTTCATGTAGCATCCAGGAAAGTTTCAAATGCATTGGTTAGGACCTTGTGTAATTTAGCTTGTGACGAAGGCAAGAGATGCATAGTTGGAAACCTTGAAAGGAGAATCCCTAAGAGGCATGGTGAATGGAAGTTGACTGAAACTATAGAGAGACGACTAACAATTTGTGCATTAATCTAAACTTTGAAAGAAAACATTTATCATAGTAGATGTACTATAGTAGGGAGGTAAAATACAAAAAACCAAACAAAAAGTAGAAAAAGGGAAGAAAACAAACAAAAAGTGGGAAACCAAGAAGAAATACAGAGGTATAGAAGAAGAAGTATCACGTAGAAAAATGGGTTATCGCACATCTAACAAAAACAACACACTTTTAGTTAAGTGTGCGCCAAAGGCTCGGGTGAAGGACCGTCAATGAGCCCGATTGGGGAAGAAAGGACTACCAACCCATTTATGTCATAGTTAGAATTCAAGCGTAGAGTGTTGGAGATCAGGTTAAATGTATTTGAGTTACCAATGATAGAACTGCAAGAGCATATGAAAAAACTAATTCACTTGAACATACTGATGTCACAAATTCCTATACAAGTACTGCAAATCTTGCAAATCAATATTATGGAGGAGATAAGGCTCCATGAAGAGTTAGCGTGCAAATAATTGATCAAGGGTTCAAATGAGAAGATAGAAACACAACAAAAGTATACAACTTATCTGCAAGAGAAGAGGGAATTTGAAGAAAAAGTTGACATAGCGCTGAAAGAGAAGATTGAAGATGAGGAAATGGTAGAGAAAGAATTAAAACAAAAGGATGAAGCTGAGAGAATGACACAATAGATACAAATGACTGTCGAAAAACTATATAAGGAGATCCTTGAAGTACTAATGGTGGTAGAGGCCACAATGAAAGAACACGTTTCAAGGATAGGTGAAGCTATTAAAGGCTGTTGCACTAGGATTGTAGACTTACAATTGTGAAGTATGTCAGGAACACCATCAGAGGAGAGGGAAGAAAGAGAAATAAATTCTATCACCGTGGTAGAAAGTATCAATAATTTGGATAAGGAATGTGAAAATATCTATGAAGAAAGTGCACTGATGTAGATGAACATGATGGAAGATCCATAAATGAAGATTGTGGAAGCTAGATTGAGGGATGTGTAGGAAAAGGTGCAAAAATATTATGAAAACATAAGTACACTACCACCAGCAGAGCGTATAACAACCAGCTTGGCACAAAGGTAGTCACACAATGAAATTGAAAGGGTAAGGGACCAACAAAAGGTCCTCCAATAGTGATTGGGGCCGCTTTAGGATGAAGCACTAAGAGTAATTGGGGAATTTTCCATTGCACAGGGAACGACAAAGCAAGCATCGCAGGAAATGGAGGATGAAGTCATGACCCTGACTGCGGAGGTCGTAGAGGAAATTTAATACACAAAAGTGACAAAATAAGTCGTGGTAGCAAGGGAAACCTCCCAAAAATTCATGGAGGTATGGAAGAGCGCGACACAACAAGATTGAGTGGCTCGAGACTAGCCACAAGTGAGTGTTGGGGGCTTGTTAGACAAACAATTTTGGATAGAATTTTGAGAAAAATCATAAGTATGGAGGAGGAACGCAACAACAACAACATAAGAAAGAAGAGAAGGTAGGAGTGAAGTGCATAGCAAGGTATCATTCAGGGCTAAAGTGCACATTAAAAGCATACTTAGAGGAGAATAAAGGAAAGAGAATAAAGAAGGAGAATAAAGCAAGAAAATAAAGTTGGAAGATAAAGTGGGAGAAAAGGAAGGACATTAGTTCAACATGAAAAATAGGAAAAGGAAAAGGAAACATACAGATGCAAAATAAGAACAACAATCAAAAAGGAAAAAGAAACATGCAGATGGAAAAGAAGGAAAATCGTTCCCGAACAACGAGTCAACATGAGTTTGGTTTTTTTTGGTTAATAAAGTAGGATTTTGAGCCCTATAATCCATGCATAAATATGTAATGTGTTAGGTAGAATAAGGGTTCATTCACAAAAAGAGTAAGAGAATAGACTCAATATGAGATAAGAAATCTATGTCTGAGTGAATAAGGAGAGTTTTAGAGAGATGCTTTCACTCCAAAGCGGCTAGGAAATATGGAGAGAAATATATCATGATATATCTATTGTAAGCGCAGTGCACAAGCTTGAGATGATTACAAAAATAATAATGAAGAACCAACCGTTGTGGAAATATCCCAAAGTTGGGTGAACCATGTTAATTACTGTGTCTTCTTGTCTTTTCATGTGATTGTTGATGAAAAGTATGTTATGCATGTTATACTAGACATGCTTATTATATGATCACTGCAATGTAGTTATGAATGTTACAATAATTGGTTTATGTTGCAATATGTAGTATAATGGTACTTTATAACTGAATTCACTACATAACCAAGGAATAACAAACACATGATAATCCACACATATAGATAAGTAGGAATGAATAATACAATCACCTCCCATCCCCTCACTACTGCATAAACTTGGTTCCTGCAACCCCAATAGATGCCTTGGGTGAGACTTCACTTGCTTGTAGGTGATGCCAAAAGGGTCAGTATCTGAAGGGTTTTATTGGTTAAGATAACTTGAACCTAGGGTATTAAAACTTCGAGACAACAATGGGACAATAATATCTAGGGAGAACTGACCATTGATCATTAGATATCAATGGTAAAGAATGAAGGATCAATATCCTAGTATATCAAATATTGAAATCTAAAACATATCTATAAACTGAACCATGATATCATGATATCCTAATATGCAATAATCCGATATAAGGTATTAGGTATATGAACATGCAATAATATGCACAAGGTTGAGATGATTACAAAAAGAATAATGAAGAAGCCAGTCATTGTGGAAATAGCCCAAAGTTGGGTGAACCACGTTAATTAATGTGTCTTCTTGTCTTTTCATGTGATTGTTGATGAATAGTATGTTATGCATGTTATACTAGACATGTTTATTATATGATCATTGCAATGTAGTTATGAATGTTACAATAATTGGTTTATGTTGCAATTTGTAGTATAATGGTACTTTATAACTGAATTCACTAAGTAACCAAGGAATAACAGAAACATGATAATTCAAACATATAGATAAGTAGGAATGAATAATATGATCACCTCCCATCCCCTCACTACTGCATAAACTTGGTTCCTGCAACCCCAATAGATGCCTTGGGTGAGACTTCACTTGCTTGTAGGTGATGCCAAAAGGGTCAATATCTTAAGGGTTTTATTGGTTAAGATAACTTGAACCTAAGGTATTACAACTTCGAGCCAACAATGGGACAATAATCTATAGGGAGACCTAACCATTGATCATTAGATATCAGTGGTAAAGAATGAAGGATCAATATTCTAGTATATCAAATATCCAAATCTCAAACAAATCTATAAACTGAACCACGATATCATGATATCCTAATATGAAATAATTCGATATAAGATATCAGGTATACTAGAATGGAGTGAACGCACAGTGAAAGAGTTTCCAGGTGGGACAATTCCACAGTGGTCAAGACACACAGTATAAATGAGAAATAAGATCTGACCATTGATAATTGAAGATCAAAAAAGAAGAGTGAAGTACCATACATCAACTTATATAGACATATCAGATATTGGATGATGGTGTAACTGGAAGGAATGCGTGAAAGCATGGTGGGATGGTACCGCAGTGGGCCAATATCCAATTGGGCCAGTGACTGATGCCATGCCCTTGTTCCACATCAACATGGTGATTTTAGTTATATGTTGATAACATGTGGCACAAGTTGATTGAGTCCTACAAGGTTCCATAAGCAAGGTTCCATATCGGACCTCTAAAAATTTATTGAAACTTGGTTGTGTTTCAATGGTGATATCAGATACCCAGTGCTCTACTGATACCTGATACCTGGTGGCTAACTAGATGAGATAAACAATTTGAACGTGCGATGTTAAATCCCTGGGGGCCTGATAGGTCGATGACCTAGTATTCTCGGTGGTTTAGATAGTGCATCGTATATTGGTGTATGAGATACTAGACTGGTTGAAAGTTTAAAGGAGTGTGGTGAGTCCGATACTTGATACCCCAGTTCCCAAGTGATTTGATGGTCCTGATATGTAGTGAACGTGACAAATCGACCTTGAAATTGACGGTCACAATTTAATCCGAGGTTCATCAAATGATTGTTTAGAATCGATGTTGTGTTGTGTGTTTTGGTGGCTGGTGAATAGATCGATGGTCATGAATTAATATTGGAACTCATATGATGTCTACTGAGTGTTATGGGTCTATGTTGTGACTAATGAGGAGGATTGCGTGCGATGGAAGGAAAATGGGACCAGTTTCAAAGGATTGTTTTAAAACCCAATTTGAAGGATAGTCAACGGATATGGAGCCGACCCTGTGAGCATGATTTATGTAGAAGAAAACACATTGGGCATATGGGATCAATGTATGGACCTGACCTGATCCATAAAAATTCTCTACAGTAACCTCTATAAATAACGATTCCCTAATTCATTTGAGGTTTGCGTTTTGCGTGTCGAGTCGAAATGAAGGTGAGACTTTGAGGTTATCAGGTATGAAAGAGAGATAAACATAATCATCTAAGAGTGGCAAGGAGGTGCGAGGTCAAACAAGGAAGATATAGAGTCTCACTGGTTGTGAGAAGGTGGAGAGTTTTGTGGTAATTACAACAACCACATAGTAGTTGTTGAAACAACATATTTATGTAGGTGAAATATTGAAGTGAAGTGATGTTTTTGCACAGATAAAATTTTAAGAAGAAATTAATCCAGAAAAACAAGTTGAGGAGATTGGTGTATCTAGTTGGTTGGTGCCTACACCTTAATGAGTTGGTGCTCAGTTAAGGAGATTGGTGTCTCTAGAAGGTTGGTGCCTGCAAACATTGTAACTATAGGTTGGTTCCTACAAGTGTTGTTGAGTTGGTTCTCAAGTGAAGGGATTGGTGTCTCTTTCAAGTTGGTGCATGTAAAAATTGTAACAAATTGACGTCTCTAACAGGTTGTTTCTTGTGAATATATTTTAATAAAATATTTCTACGGTTTTCTCCCATTTGGGTTTCCACATTAAATATTTGAGTACTTTTCATTTTATGTCTGTATATATCTCTTACTGATTTCTCATGGTAATAGAGTAATGAAATGATATGTGTAGTACGATAAAACGAGTAAAAACAGTCTCATAGTAATTCACCCCCCCTCTTAGTATAATAAAGTGTGCCAACAATAACGACACATAGTTGATGCTTCATAATAAGGTTGTAAAGGATAATCTCCATTTACATTTTATTTTATTAATTTACTAGAAGATGGGATATCACAGTCGGTAGAAATTTTTTACTTGAAATGCATTAGGCCTAAGTTATGTTGTGCATATATACTCTAGTTAAAATCTAGTTAAAACCTTATGATGTTTATTTCCATTTCAAGCACAAATTCTCTCATGATCAAAATATGAATTTTTTTTTCATTAGTTTCATGCAAATCATATTGATCAAAGAAATGATAATAAAAAATCTTATGATAAATTCATATACTATATTCCTTAATTATTAATATACATACATCCCTATACTATATACAATATATTGATCAAAGAAATGATAATAACAAATATTATGATAAATTCATATAGTATATTCCTTAATTATTAATATACATACATACCTTTTGACATGTCTGGTTGAAGTAACAAGAGAGTTTGTTGGAGATAGCTTTAGATAAGTATAATGATCATGGTAATTTAAATATGGACATGTCACAAAAGAGTTTGTTGGAGATAGATTTAGATAATTATAATGATCATGGTTTAAATATGGACATGTCATTAGCTAATATTATAACCAAACAAATTGAAATTATGTCTTGAGAAGAGAAGGAACTAGTAATCTTGTTCTTGAGGGCGTGTACACTTGAGGAATAACTACTTGAAGATTATATGTCTCTTTTGCAAAAGAAATAATGTAATTTTGATAAAATTATTTTAATAAAACCATGAGATTTTTTTCTCAATAAATAATATATTTATAAAATGTATTTCTAAGTTCAGTTATTAAGATAGACTCATAATTAGATGAAGATGAAAAATCTAAAAAACCCATCATTATTTATATAGTTTAAAAATAAGATATTTGAAAATTAATTAATTAAAATAATAAAAAATATTGTTATAATGATGATGATTATTACTATCCATGAACATGGATTTTTATATATTGGACCCCCAAAAATTATATGGTTAATTTATTTACTTTAACATTTTGTTTCTATGAATAAAACAATTGAGTTAACATGGTCTCAACAAGTTATAGCATTTTTCCCATCAAGAAAGTTTGGATACTTGAAGGGTATGCGAAACATAACACCCTTGGAACATAATGAAGGATAATTCTTGAATGACATGAGAAACATAAAACCTTCTATATTATTTATGAATTGTCAATTTAATAATTCTTGAATGACATGAGAAACATAAAACCTTCTATATTATTTATGAATTGTCAATTTATAGTGAAAGAAGGTTAAATTGAAAAGTATAAAACAAAATTACTTAGTATGTATATGTTATTAAATATGAGAAAAATAATCTTATAGTTTTTTGCATTTTAACATCAAGGTAAAAGTTAAATGATAGTAGTATAAATGAACATATATATTATTTAGTATCTCATAACAATTATAAATTATTTCTTGAATTAAAAATTATTAAGAAAAAAAAAGACATTTTATTAATGTGCATGAAATGAAAACAAAGTATTATTAATTAGCTAAAATTTATTACTATAAATTATAAATTATGGATTGAATTGAAAATTATTAAGAAAAAAAAAGACATTCTAGGAATGTGCATGAAATGAAAATAAAGTAATTATTAATTAGCTAAAACTTATTACTATTGCACCCACAAATCAAAGAGAAGAAAGATGAACAAGAATTCAAATTCAAATGAGAGTGTGGGGAAATAAAAACGGGTTGAGAGAATTTAAGGTGAATTAATAAATAATTAAATTAGTAACTCCATGTGTAACCACTAAAATAGGAAGTGATGAGAAGATCAAGGGAACATCTAGTAGTTAAAATAGGAAATGTGGGAGTTGGGTAAAGTAATTTCTTATTTTATAATGTCGTTTTCTAAATGTTCTATGTTTTTGTTATTTTCTAGGTATATCATCCATTTAATTTTTCTTGAAATTTAATGAGAAATTGTTGGATTTACATATTTGAGTGATTAAGTCTGTACAATTTGAGTGTCCCAAAATACTTTATTAACAATTTTGAAACTTTATGAAAATAGTATAAATACCTGAATTTAAAAAATTTTGACATATGGATTTTGTTGCAGTGCAATAACCGAACCTACTACACTTTATTGCATTTCCTAATACAAATTTTTGCATTTAGTTTTCATATTATATATTATAGGTTTTAACAATTTTTTTTTTTAATATTTTTAATTTATTATATTTTAACAAAATATAATTATAAATTTAAATAATGATTTTTAAGGACAAAATTGTAATTTTAATGTAATATTATATTTTATTATATATAATATAATTTGTTATATATATGTTTAGTATATTAAGTGAGGTCAATAATGTTAAATTTATTATAAAAAATTTAAAATTGTATTAAATAATGTATTTAGTATTTTTTATTTTAATATGTATTATATTAAGGGGTTCAATGATGTTAAATTTATTATAAAAAATTAAAATTATATTAAATTATGTATTTAGTATTTTTATTGTAAAATTTTATATTATTTTTAATTAAAAAAAATAATTAATGATTTTTTTTTTTTATAAATATTGATTTTTAATTTTTACTATAAAAAAAATCTAATATGTACAAAACAATATGTATTAAGTAGCTCCAATAAACAAAGCATAGAGAATTTGAAAAGTATTGAATTGTAAGTGATGAATATATTGAAATCACAAAATCTAATATGTACAAAACAATATGTATTAAGTAGCTCCAATAAACAAAGCATAGAGAATTTGAAAAGTATTGAATTGTAAATGATGAATATATTGAAATCACACACTTGTGTATCTTATATGGTGGTTATTGAGTTGTGTTTTGTGGTTAAAGTATATAATTATAAAAAAAAATTAACAATAAAACAAGTAAGTAATATTTAAATATTTTGGTATTTTATATTTAAATTTTTAAATTTGTATTTTTGAAATTATTTTGTAATTATTTTGTAATGTTTAAATTTAAATTTGGAATTTTGAAAACCAATATTTATAAGTTTGAAAACTTTATTTTGACAAGTTTGAAACACCAATATCTATTTATCAATCAAATTTAAACTTAAACTAATTTATATTTAATGAAATAATTGTTATTTATAAGAATAATAATAATTTATTATTCTTGATTTATTAAATTGTAAGAAAATTAATATTTTTTAAAATTAATTTTTTTGATATTTTAATGAAAAAAATAATTATAAATTTAAATAATAATTTTTAAAGACACAATTTTAATGTAATATTATATTTTATTATATATAATATAATTGGAAAGTTATAAATGATATACATTTGTAAATTGATTGTATTCAAGTTTATTACATTTAAGTGGGGTAAATGATGCTAAATTTATTATAAACAAATTTAAAATTATATTAAATAATGTATTTAATATTTTTATTTTAATAATTTTATAATAATTTTAATTAAACAAAAAATAATTAATAGTTTTTATATAAATATTGATTGTCATTTTCAATTATAAAAATCTAATATGTATAACCATTTTATATTAAGTAGCTCTAATAAAGAAAATAAGGAGAACTTAAAAGTATAGATTTGTATAAAATGAATGTATTGAAAGTATCTTATATGGTGGTTAATGAGTTATGTTTTATTGTTAAAGTGTATAGTTATGAAAAATAAATAAATAATGAAACAAGTAATATTAGATATTTCTATTTTCAAATTTAAATTTGCATTTTTTAAATTCCATATTTTGTAGTGTTTAAATTTAAGTTTTGATTTTTGGAAGCAAATATTGATACATTGAAAACTCTATTTTAACCGGTTTGAAAACACCAACCAAATTTAAATTAAAATTAGTTTAAAATTAATGAAATGATCATTATTTATATTTATAATAATAATTATTATTTCTTATTTATAATTTATAAGAAAAATAATTATTTCTTATTCATAATTTATAATTTAATAAATAGTAAGAAAATTAATTATTTTAAAAAATTATTGTTTTTGATAATTATTAATTTATTAAATGGTAAGAAAATTAATTATCTCAAAAATTGATTTTTTTGATATTTTTGATTTATTATATTTTAATGGAAAAAATTACAAATTTAAATAATAATTTTTAAAGACATAATTTTAATGTAATATTATATTTTATTATATATAATAAAAATGGAATGTTATAAATTTTACACATTTGTAAATTGATGGTAGTCATGTTTATTGATGATGATGATGATGATGAAGATTGATGGTAGTCATGTCTATGAGACCTTAAGAAGGTAAGTGATTACTTGCGATTTTTTAGAAAAATTTTTCTATGCTTGAAAAACATTAAGAGAAGCTTTCCAAGATCACCATACTTTTGTTGAGTTAAGAGGATAGGAAGGTTAGTAGTGTGACAAATATTTTGAAAATGAGATCTAATATGGGTATAGGTTGGACAATCTAAGAGAAAGTGCTTTTCATATTCAACCTTCTTAGTGTCACAAAGGTGACACACTCTTT
>JZKD02S1779629.1:84819-96655 GCA_000966675.3 Picea glauca | reverse complement strand
CAATGTCTCACTTAACCTTGTTTGCTTCTAACCTTTTCCATGAGAATCCCCTCAATATATAGGAGATAATGAATTAGTTACTTGGATAAGAATGATCCCAAAATATCAGGAAATCTAGTACTTAGATAATCATTCGAATGTCATCTCATCCTCCTAGATGATTCCCTTCTAGAAGCTTCGAGAATTCATCTTTTTCCTTTCTTTAGAAAGAGTTCGCACCCTAGCAATACAACACAGTGTGAACTTCTCGCACCCTGGCTTAAGGCAGCCTACGAGAATCATGCATTCTCGCAGGCAAATATACTAGCAGCCTGCAAACAATCCTCAAAAATCTGATTTCTGGAAAGAGATGAAGGTAACTTTTCTCAAGAAAAAGTTCTAATGAAGAGCCTGAATACACCATCATCAATACATCATCGTGATGACCAAAATCATGAGTAACACCAAGGAAAACATATGGATGGACATCAACAAGTCCATGGCAAAGATATGACCATTCATACAAATTGTTTTTGAACAACATGAATTGGTATAGAAGGCCAAAAAAGCAATTGCAAAGATAAGGGAAGAGTTAGGAAAGAGATCTACATAGGCCACTGAGCTCATCAGGTTCCTAAACTCTAAGACCAAGCAGGAGTTAGAAGCATTGGAAATTGAAGACAAGAAAGAGACCATCCTTGAAGTCAAGAAGGTCTTGACCAAGAAAGGATTGATGTTGCAGCTAGAGGAGAAAGCTCAGATGATGGAAATTGAAATGCATATATTTTTCAGCAAGGTTGAAATGCTACACAAGAAGGGACTCCCTGGAATGCTAGTAATAAATGAGAAGCTCATCACTCTGTCAGATTACAAGAAGAAGATCAACACAATGGAAAAGGATGGTTCTAAATTTGCAGGTATACAAGAAAGCATTACTGGCAAGGCATTTTTAGAAACATTACAGTCAGACCTAAGCATCCAACATGAGATTAAATATATTTTTAATACAAAGCCCACTTTTGCCAAGTACACTGTGATGGACGAAATATACAAAAAGTTTCTCAAGGTTTCCATCCCTAGTCAAAAGAGATGGGACGACTTGTGTTCTTTACTTGAGTAAAGGTGATGTGGATTTCCGAGTCAGCGTGGAGTAGACATTCAAGTCAAAGTGATGAATCATCAACTACTTCCCCCAAAATCAACACCAAGGATTTGAATAGATTAGCAACATTCCTAATATTTTGTAATTTGTAATCTAGTTAGTTATATTTTCTTTCCACAATATCCCAGTCATTAATATACAGAAAGTTTCTCAAGGTTTCCATCCCTAGTCAAAAGAGATGGGACGACTTGTGTTCTTTACTTGAGTAAAGGTGATGTGGATTTCCGAGTCAGCGTGGAGTAGACATTCAAGTCAAAGTGATGAATCATCAACTACTTCCCCCAAAATCAACACCAAAGATTTGAATAGATTAGCGACATTCCTAATATTTTGTAATTTGTAATCTAGTTAGTTATATTTTCTTTCCACAATATCATAGTCATTAATGACACGATCAGATGTAAAATATTGTATAAATACTTCTTCCTTCGAAGTATTGAGGGTTGAGTTTTGCACCCAATGAGCTATTTGTGTAATCTTTTCAAAAGGATCGACCAATAATAAAACATGCTAATTTACAAGATTCTTGTGTCGAATTGTTGGTGATGTTTCTCTTTCTCTGTTAAATGTTTTTATGTTCTCTGTAATCACTTGTGTTTTTCAGATTCTGATCATTAAAAGGAAATCGATAGAACAAAATTTATCTTGCATACTCTGTTTCTGGTATTTTAATGATCTATATGTTATTTATCTGATATTAAGTAAGGAAATTATTAATTGCTTCTTTGCTTGGTTGACTTTCTCACCTTTTTTGTCTAATCCATTTCATTTAATCTTAATAGATCCAACAATTTTATTGTCTCGCCCTGTAAAGGAACATCATAAAAAGTTGCATCTGATTCTGATCTTTAATACAAATCCCATAGCCCAATGGAAGTTTAATGCATCTCTTCAGCCAGTTTTTATAAACAAACAAACAAACTCAAAATATCTTAACTAGCCTAATATCTAAAACCTAAACAAATCTAAATCATACAGAGAGATCCTTCTCTGAAACTGGCAGGGCTAGATCCCAGTTTCAAAAGTGGTTTTGATAAGTTAACTCTGTCAATTTCTTCTACCCTTGACAACCTTTGGGAATTACATAGTGCTAACAGGAGTTTTATCATTTCAAAACATCGATGTGTTGATCTTTGATCTAGTTGTGTGAGTGGTTATTGAAGGTGTTCGTCTTCTGTTGGAATACCTATATTGTTGAACATGGTATCAGAGTGCATGTGAAGACTCTCTCTCGTTGTAGATTAAGATCGTGAATTCGTGTTGCCTCATTTATGGTTTTTTCCATTTTCATACATTTCTAGGCTGATAGGATTGTTCCATTGCCTCTGGAATGCTCGTTTCAATCAAGAACGCTTTTCGTTTCACTCAAAAAGGTTTATTTTTTCCCAGGATACAACCATAGTCAGATCTGGAGGTATAAAGCATGAATATGCCCTTCTAAATTTTTGCAGAGATAATATTTCGGTTTTTTATTTCAGTTTTCTGTTTTTTATTTTTGGGTTACTACTCTTTTCGATGTGCATATACTCTTTTCGTTACACCCTGTGCGATCTCAGCAAATCAGAAACAAAGCAGGATTTTTTTTCCTATCTATGTATGCTCTTTGTCGTGCGATCTCGGTAAATAAAAAATAGAAGGAAAACTTGCATTTTCCAACTAATCTAACTAATATCTAACCCTTGTTGTCATCGAGAAGCAAAAACAATTTCTTGTGTGAAACGAGGTTTTTATGAGCACACTCTCCAAGGTCATCTTCCACAACAACAACAACACCCCCAATCCTCCTTCTAAACAATATAATATGTTTTGCACTAGCTCACTTGGTTAAAAGTTACTTTACTTAGTAAAAGGTCTTGAGTTCAAGTCTCTTTTTTGTTACTTTTTTTGAAAAAGGTCATGCATTCATTGTAAAATGCATTTCACTTAAGTTATAAAAGTGAATCACTAATAAATAACTTTATTTTATTTTAAGTTATTTTGCATGCAACTTTCATTTACAAAGGAACTTCATTGTAAAAGTGATTCCTGTTTATTTTATAAAAGTGGGTTAATTCATAAGTAACTTATTTAAAAGTGAGCTTATAGGCACAACTAAGAGGATCGTCACCATGTGGACCAACTTCTACTTGCCACGTGGCTCTTTGGTTACTGTCTATGCCTTTTTTTCAAAAGGGCATAACTTTCACATCCAAAGTTTGTTTCGGTGTTGTTTTTTTGAAACAGCCTATTTTTTCGAGATCCTTCCATCCAGACCATCAATTTCATCTTTTTATGCATATTCAACATGGCTTCTCCTAGTGACCTTTTGCTTACCAATACCAACTACTTCCAATGGAATCCCATATGGATGATTTATTATGAAGTAAAGGATTGTACCAGATTACCTTAGGAAAAGAACAAGAACCCACTAATGATGACAAGTATGCCAAATGGATTAATAGGAATGACGAAGCTCATGGACTAATCAAATTGTCCATCTCTCCTGATTTAAGGTTTCACCTTTAAAAAATTGAGATCCCAGATAAAACTTGTGAAAAGCTTGAAGTTGTGTTTGGTAAAAACAATATTATTCGAGCTCACCAGTTGGAAAATTAGTCAATGAATTTAAGTCCAAATGATTTTCCTTGGATCAAAGATTACTTACCTAAGTTCAAAACACTTAGAAGTTTGTGTATAGAATGTTAACTAGATCTGAAATAAGATTGATGCATATATGTTATTATTTCTAAGCTACTTTGTGCATATTTTGTTTTTGTATCTACCTTTTATGTCACTCGAGAAGCTCTAGGAAGTTCTTATAAAAATACCACTCTTGAGTCCTTTTGTGATTCTCTGGTTTGAGAACAAGATAAGCTTGTGCAACTTGGATTGATCAACACTACAAGTACATCCAACAATGCCCTAGTGGTCTAGCAAAAATATAAATCCAAGAATCCTAAGAAGCAACATCCTCACCACAATAACAAGCAAAAGAAGGGTCCCAAACCCTCTCGGCCATCTTCGGGTCCTAATGGTGACAAAGAAGCAAAATCTAACTGTAAGAAGACTAACGAACATTGCAACTTTTGTGGGAAAGATGATCATGACATGTCCAAATGTTTTAAGAAGATGGCAGCTTTAGAAACAACGATGAAGAAGCAAAACATTAGTATTGATTCTTCTTCTTCTTCTTCTCATGGACATGCACTTTCTGCTTCTGGTTTCTCCTTCAATGCAACTTATACTTCTTCTTCTGATGAGTGGCTTATTAATTATGGAGCATCTTATCATATGGCTAAGGATAAAGCCATGTTTTCTGCTCTAAATGAATGTAAAACCAAGAAAATATTTGTTGGTGATGATAGATCTCTTAGTGTTGTGTGGTCTAAAATATTTTAGGTAGATAATGGTCATTTCAATGATGTATTATGTGTTCCAGGTCTTTCCTACAACCTTCTATCAGTATATCAAATCACTCATTCATATGAAGGTAAAACCGTAGAGTTTTCACCTCACCAAGTTGTAATCAAGGATATAAAAGATCCTAAGCATGATCTCACAATTGGAATTGTTGATGATATTACTAGGTTGTACAAGTATGACAACTTTGAGTCACAATCTTTTCCATTAGTTTTGTTGCTCATAGCGATGACTTGAGCAAATTTTGGCATGAGTGGTTTGGTCATCTAAACTATCGCTCATTGCAACAATTGTGTAATCAATAGATGGTCATTGGTCTTCCTCTTGTTTCTTGCAGAGATGGTGTTTGTGTCGATTATGTTCTCGACAAACATCATCGGGACAATTTTGATAAACGTGCCTCTTGGCATGCCTCGACCCCTTTGCAGCTTGTCCACAATGACTTGTGTGGTCCACTTTCTTTCCTTCTTTTTATGGGTGCAAGTATTTATTAATTTTCATTATTGAATTTTCAATATGCACTTGGGTTTAATTTTTAAAACTTAAGAGCAAAGTTTTTGACAAGTTCTTGGCCTTCAAGGCCCTTGTACAAAAGCAATCTAGACATCAACTTCAAAGGTTAAGAACATATAATGGAGTCGAATATGTGAACAATCAATTTATAAGTTACTGAACTGCACATGGCATCCAAATGCAACACATTGTTCCATATACACCACAACAAAACGGTGTTGTTGAGAGAAAGAATTGCACATTAAAAGAAATGGTTAATTGTATGATCCAATCTAATGGATTGAATCTAAAGTATTGGGC
Source organism: Picea glauca (assembly GCA_000966675.3). NCBI lineage: Eukaryota > Viridiplantae > Streptophyta > Pinopsida > Pinales > Pinaceae > Picea > Picea glauca. The sequence goes on along the minus strand of JZKD02S1779629.1, from coordinate 91,302 downwards.
AGAAGCCATTAACTGTGCAAATTACATAGTAAATCACACTCCCACAAAGGCTCTTAAAAATATAACATGGGAAGAAGCATGGAATAAAATTAAGTTATATGGAAGTCACTTTCGTGTATTTGGCAGTGTAGCATGGGCTCACATTCCTGATGAGAAAAGGAAAGCATTGCATCCTAAAAGTGAGAAGTGTATATTTCTTGGTTAATCTGAGGATGTCAAAGGTTACAAGCTTCTTCAACCTCATTGTAATGAAATTATTATTAGAAGATATGTTAAATCTGATGAAAATCTCTTCACCTGCCAGCCTAATTCGACGTTTGTACCTTCTTCAACCTACGAGCCATCTTCAACGTTTGTGCCTTCTTCTGTTCCTATTATGGTTTCTTCTTCTTCTTCAGATCATGATAGTGAAGATGAAAATTCACCTCCACTTTCTCACCTTCATCCAGATGAGTCCATTGAACCTGAACCTGCACCAACACCACCACTTCCTAGATGGGTCTATTCAACGTGAGAAGTAGTTGGTGCTTGTCGATGATCCTTCATATCAGGGTTGAACACGTTCACAGTTATGGTGAGCCTCTTCTCTTTTGGCTCAAGTTTCAGAGACTCGTGATCTAGAGACATTTGTAGAAGCTTCAGGTCATCCAGATTGGCATACAACAATGAATGAAGAGTATTGTTCTTTAATGACAAACAATACTTGTGATCTTGTACCTCTTTCGAAAGGAAGAAAAATTGTTAGATGTAAATGGGTGTACAGAACTAAGTATGCATTAGATGGAAGTGTTGAAAGACAGAAGGCCCAGTTAGTTGCCAAAGGGTTCTCGTAAGTTGAAGGCATTGAATATAATGAAACTTTTTCCCTTGTAGCCAAAATGAATTCCATCCACCTTGTTCTAGCCCTCGCAACCTCACATAAATGGGAGGTCCATTAGACGGATATCAAATCCGCCTTCTTGCATGGGCATTTGCAAGAAGAAATCTACATGGAACAACCTCTTGCCTATGTCCAAAATGACTCCATCCTTGTTTCTCGCCTTAAGAAATATCTTTAGGTCTTAAGCAAGCTCCTTAAGCTTGGTATGCCAAAATGGACAACTTTCTTCTTGATACCAACTTTTCTATATGTCATTCTGACCCTAATTTCTATCCTAAGAAAGTAGGAATCCATCTCATAATCCTTGTTCTTTATGTTGATGATATTATATTCACCAGTAGTGACCCTAAACTTTTAAACCATGCGAAAACGAGCCTTAAGAAGAAATTTGAAATAAACGACTTAGGTTATTTGCACTATTTCCTTGGCCTCCAAGTTTTGCAAACCAAGGAAGGATTTTTTCTTTCCTAATCTAAGTATGCTTGTGACCTTCTTCATCACTTTCACACGAAATATTCAAAACCATCTCCTTCTCCTTTCTAGTTCAGAATCAAACTTGTTGCCGCATGTACTTCTCCCAAAGTCAATGCCACTTTGTACCGTCAGTTAGTTGGTAGCCTCTTATACTTGACTCATACCAATCTTGATCTTTCCTTTGTTGTTGGTCTTATTTCCTGGATATACAAACACCCCATGAAATCCATTGGAAAGAAACTAAGAGAATACTTCAGTATGTTTGGGGTACATTTCAATTCGAGATACATTACAGTTCAGGGAGGACTCCTTTATTGGTTTGTTTTATTAATTCAGTTTGGGTCGATGACCCTGGTGATTGAAATTCTACTATAGGTTATGTTTTCATCCTTGGTTCAAGACCTGTCAATTAGGCCTATAAGAAACAACATGTTATTACTCTTTCTTCAACAAAAGCGGAGTTCCAAGCAACAGTTAATGCAATTCAAGAAGCCTTGTGCCTTCGATAGATCCTTTCAAAGTTTGGATTCTAGCAACAACATCCAACCACCCTCTGGTGTGATAATCAGAGTTGCATCAAGCTCGCCAAATATCCATTTTAACATCAACACACCAAACACATCAAGTTGTGCATGCACTTCATCATAAATCTCATTCATGATCGAGTTATTGAAGTGCTCTTTTTCCCTACAAAAGATCAAGTTGCATACATTTTCACAAAGTCTCTTACAAAAGCAAAGTTATCCAAACTTCAATCTATGTTAGGAGTTCAAGAAGTTGTCATTAAGGGGGGATAGGCTCCACTTCCTCCTTCCTTCTCCTATTGTGTCATCTTTGTAAATCCTTAAATATTGTCCCAAGTTGTTCTTAAGGGAGGATAATAGGATATTTAGACACTTATGAGTTAGTTAAGATCAACTTGGTCTAATGCATCGTTAGGTAAAAAGTGTGCTTCTTTGGTATGCATTAGTATGCATTTATAGTTAGGTAATCCGATGGTCACGATATGTTCCCGACATAGAGTGATCCGACGTATCATATTCTCCTAGATCTTAACGACTACATTGATCCATGGCTTGACACCATATTGGTCCATGATCTCCATTTAAAGAGCATGGAGGGTCATTTGCCGATGATTGATTGTAGAAACTCTCTTTTAAATCTCTTTGTAATTTTTTCTTTTGCATTATAAATTACTCCAAGTGGCCACATTGGTTGGGGCCATGTATGTTTCCCTGTAGGGGTTTTACCACGTCAAAACATTAGTGTGTTGATCTTTGATCTGGTTGTGTGAGTGGTTACTGAAGGTGTTTGTCCTATATTGGAATACCTATGTTGTCGAACATAAGTGCCCACAAAGGCCACATGGATGACTATTACATGATCCAACTAATGTGGATGCATAATAATTGATGGTGGATCTTGGTTCATATACTAATGGTGGTGTCAGTATATGCTCAGGGATTGTAGTTGGTTGAGCCAAAATAGGTGTTTGATGAACTACAATCAACGTAGTTTGAAACTGGGTTAGATCTGGACTATGGTGAGTGTAGTGGGGATATGCAAAACATATGGCACATGGATGGTTTGTATGCAAGGTCTCGTTGCACGCATTAGCAAGTTCCTTTGAGGGGGGTGGAGGGATGCCCTCGACTATGGGTTTTGGTAGCAATGGTGTTGCTTTTGGTGGGTGAAGGAGGTTCTTTAATTTTGGTAGCATGGGGAATAGGTTTGTGGCATGGCCCTAGACATCACAAAGAGCATAGGGTAGAGGGATACAAATAATGGCTTGGTTATTTCCCCTTGCTTTCTTGTTCTAGCCCCCAATTGGATTGTTATATACTATGTTTGTTGTGGTGACAGTTGATGTTACAAGGTGCAAAACAATGTGCGATGATGATTTCACAACTGGGGTAACTGTTGGGGGTGATAAGTATTGCACATGCATTTCCAAGGGCAGCCCCTAGGAGGCTAAGTGTGGCCATCACTGGATGTCCCACAACTCCTAGTGGTGGAAAGAAGAAGGGAACATGAGTGATGGTATTGGACGACTCATTAGCATAAGATGGTTTTCTAAATACAAATAACGAGCTTGGAATATATTTGGTGGTATATGGCACCATCTCGACTGACGCAAGCGTGCACACTTGGTCTAAATCCACTAACAGAACCTGAGGTGGTTCACTGTGATGTGCACCAAGTAAAGTAGAGTCTTGGAAGATTCAAGGGCCTATCTCAATGTATAAGGGGGGTTCTTAGCTTTCCCCCACGAGGGGGATGATGTTGGATGAGGTTTGTAGTGCATGAGATAGTCTATGGTGATGAACTTCATATTCTGAGGGAACACCATTGTGTGAAAAATTGATGAAGCTACAACTTTCATACCATACATATAACTACATCCAAGGAGGATGTTGTAATCTAAAGGTGTATATATGACCTCGATGTTTATTAAGACAATTATCCCACCAATTACACGAGGATGCTTTGGTAAAGGTCTTCTAGTTGGGATGGTCAATTGTCATAAGCCCCAAAGGTAATGGCTGAGGGTGTAAGCTCCAAGGATTTTAACTTCTTCCATATTGTGTTGAACATGATGTGAGTAGATGCTCCATCATCCACAATTCAACTATAAATGGTGATGTTTATGATCGAGACGGGGATTGGAAATCCACAAGAGATGTTATATTAAGCTCAAAATCATCCAAATCAAAGATTATGAGTCAAAAATAAGAAGGGTAAACTACCCCTGACATCGATATCAATGCCTTTCTATAAGAAGGACAAGTCTAGAGGACCTTGAGATTTGACATGGCTGCAGGGGACTAGGATAAATCATTAATGATATTATAACTATGAGTGGCCCTTACACAAGGGTTATAAGTAGTATGTCCTAGAGGAACCTTTGGTACATGTGGTGTAGGGTCACTACTAGGGCATGGAATCATCAAGGGGTTGTTAATAGGAGGTTGGTTGGTTTTTGTATTGGTCGAAGTCAACTCGAGGAGCATACCATATTGTTAGTTGTGGGTTTGGGGATGAATCTCTACTGAGTTCATGTAGATATTTCGATGGGAAGGGTCTCATGGTTGAGTAGGACATAGTGGTAGGTATGTTCCTTCCAGTTGGGAGGATTTGTTGGCTTCTTGTTGGTTGGATACAACTCCTTGTTGAGAGAAGGGGTTGTGCAAAACCACTGGTTGCAGTGGTGTAGGAAGTGGTTGTGCAGGGGAAGTTATCCCTTGTTGAGGGTTAAGGCCTTGGTTAGACATCATTTCCTTCATCCTTTTTTACTCGAAAAATTTGGGGCAATGATGAGTGTAATGACTAAACTCACCACATAATGCACAAGGGAAATTAGTCTTAAGATTGTTGTTCTTTCCTTGTTTGGGTTGGTTGTTGTTACTAGTATTTTGATTTTGGTTTCCTATGTTGGCATTTCCCCCAACGTTGTTGGGTTGGTTGGGGGCATTTCTCCCTAGTCCTTGAGTTAGGTTTTGTTGCTTGTTCTTCTTTTTTTCTTTCCCTTATTCAATGGGTTTGAGGGATTGACTGATTTAGTTGTTCAAATGCTTGAATTTTTTGAGCAAGTGAAGGTTGAAGAAGGTTAACATCTCTGTGATGGGTAGCAGGTGATGGTGCATAAATGAATGATGGAGGACCAAGGTATGGGTAGTAAGGATTGCCCAATGGGGGGCCACCATATGGCTTGTATGATATGGACCGACCTTCACTACAATTTTAACTATTGCATGAAGGGCCATGCACGTGCGGTGAAGCATGTAATCTAGAGGGGGGCATGTTAGGCTCTAGGTGTGATGGATTGATTCCACCTTGCTTATTGGATGGGTTGGTGTAAGTCATGCTATGGTTTCCATATGAAGTGATAACAACATTTTGAGAGGTGCCTACTCCACCATAACGACTACCATAATCAATGGTTCCATAAGGAGATGGGTGCTTGTATGGGTTGTTTGTATAGGTCATTAACCCTATCGGTCCATCACCTAAATGAGATGTCCTAGGAGTCTCTCGTTCAAATGGGCGAGGGTGGGGGGCATTGGAGATGGTTTTGTATGGATACCTTGACTGGGAATAGATTAGGTCAAAGTGTTATGCTTTGAAGATGGCTTCATCTTCTATCTAAGGCACAGTGGTGGGCACGTCTTGCAACTAAGGGCAAGAGTGATTTCAAAAACCAATCCAAGGGGAGTTTTTCATTAACTTCGATCTTACACAAGCTATGTTATCAACACCATCTGTGGATGTTATCCGTGATATGTGTGGAATTTTTTTGTTGAAAATCAATAAGAATTTCCAATCTTGCATCATGACGGATTGATAATTGGAAAAATGTTAAGGATGCATCTGGTAATGACGCAAATTTTGCATGTGATCATATTGCTTCATTAATGTACCACTTGGTCGATGGTCCAATAAGGGTTCTTTGAAATAACCTAAGAATGATGGAATCATTTATCATGTTATTAGATGAGCACTATAAATGAAAGGTCGTGATATGGTTGACTAGGTCCTTGTTCGATCTTCCCTCTCCTTTTGGAGTATTCTAGGGGAGTTTGGTTGGCATGGGTGGCCAAAATAGGTTGTGTAAAATGGGATAATTGGTGAGCTTTGTCAAATCTGGGAGATTTAAACTAGCCACATATTGTAAATTAAGAGATTGATGTGGTGGTGGTGTCAGGGGTGGTGGTACACATGCCATTGAACCTATTTGATGTGAGCCTACACTTGACGAGGATGAGCTCCCAGGAGGAGGTCTAGAGGGAGTTGAGGTTAACAAGGATGATATGAGAAGAGTTGATCCTAGTAATGTCACACCTAAAGGTGACTGTGAGGGGTTTATTAACGGTCTAGTTGGTGAAACGAAGAGACCGATAATTTCGCCCAACACTGGAGGAAGTCCCCATAGTTTTTGAGAATGTTGAGGCGACTGAGGGTTCTCAATGGTTTCTAACAGTGTTGACTATTTGTAATCTTCAAGTGGATGGTCACTCAAACAATGTTAATACAATGGAGATATAATCAAAGCAAATACATGAATAAATTAAATATATGTGTCGATGGTGCAACAATTTTTTGATGTATTTCACTTTAACTCAAGACATATG
>JZKD02S1779618.1:92632-104260 GCA_000966675.3 Picea glauca | reverse complement strand
AGGTCGTTGCTCCAAAACGACGTCGTCCACCAGCTGAAAACGCAGAGGCTCTTTTCATAAGATAGTTGGGAATGTTACCCAAGGTTTATAGCCTTAAAATAAAAATAAAACAATCATTTAATCCATAGGTATTAAGTACGAGGGACCAAGGATGGTTTTATATATTATATGTAACTATGCAAAATAAAGAAAAAGAAGCAAGAAATTACATAAGTGTGTACATGGATAAGAGACAAGGAAAAAGGCAAAATGTGAACAACATCATCAAGATACACATGTGAGACTGAAATTAGAAATCTGATTTTTATATTGATTTCATTCTAAGATACAAAGTTTAATTCTCTTTACAAACCCCTGCGAGGGTAGGGACCAAAGCCATATTTAGAAGCCTCTGATGGGAACCATACAAAGAGACTCTGACAACAAAATAAAACTCAAGCTAAATATCTGGATTATCTTACCACAAAATGTTGCCACTTGACTCTGCAAAATATTCTTTATCAATCATGAAATTTAATCCATAAACAAACAAGAACACACAGACTGCCAAAGATAAATCATACACCTTTAAAGACAATTTGTTGGAAAATATGATTCGGTTTTGAATCATGTTGCCTTCAATAAGACCATGTTTTCATCAAGATGGTTAAGCCTACTAGTAAACTCAAAATGAATGAATGATGAAAGTATCTCACAAGTACAGAGAAAATCTTATATCAGAAATTCTCCTTATATTCTTTCTTACTCCTTGTCTCTTCATTTGATTGAGCTTTTATTCTTTTCAAATTAGTTAGGATAGTTCAACTACCTTTCTTTTGTTAAGATTAATTAGCTTAACTAATTTGTTGAGACAAATAATTAATAATATATAAATAAGGGTCTATTTAAATAATAACTAAATAGGTGGGACCCCTTGTCACTCCATTTTCATTTTTTAAATGATGTCAAAACATGAAACATAATACCCCAAAAAATAAACTCAAGTATTCACCTTGTTGTTGAAATATTGTAACTGCAAAGAGTATTTTGTTTTATTATTGATGTATTATTCATTAGATTAATCCCCTTTCGTGGATTGATCATGTCTGGCATTGTAAATGACCAAATCCCCTTTTGCGGATTGGTCAAGCCCTAATTGTAATATGCATAATGAGAAGTCGGCCCTGCCAGTGAAAAGACATGTCCTTTCAACACCTGCCAGATTGTATAAATAAAGGAGGCTAGTGCCTCATGTGTTCACTCACTCACTTGTTCATCAGAGCACAAGTTTGGAGCTGAAGTTGGAGAAGAAGGAAGAGAAAGAAAGGCGTATACTTGGGAGAGGAATTTCTGTATTTTTTGGTTTATTCTCTTTGCATTGTATTGGCTATCTATATTAAGGAAGCTTTTGTTGGTTTTCTCCCCCATGAGGGTTTCCCAGGATAAATGATGTGTCTCTTGTGATTTTGTTTTTCTCAATGATCCTATATATGCTATGGTTATCTAGTGAATTGACCATAATAATATCTTAAACTCTAACATGGTATCAGAGCTAAGTTGAAGAGAGCATCTTTCACAGGAAAAGGAAAAACGTCACTGTTGTCGTACAAGAAAGTTAGGGGTTTTTATTGAAGTGGAATTTCAGCCCAAAAGTCATCTAGAAAAGTGTGCCCTAGCCCAAGGAACTCCTTGTCACCCTCATTGCACCTTTTCAATGGATAGAACTCCTGGAAATTGAAACCCTAGTTTTCACCGGTACTAGAAGTACCAAAAAACCAAAAGCACCAGTCCAGAAATCCGTTGGTCAAGTTTGAGGGGGGAAATTTTGGATTTTTAGAAATCTGACTATACCAGCTTACTTGCCTCAACTCAGCGCATTTAGCCCCTGGATCAGAATTTCAAAAATTGAAGTTTGAAAAATTAGGATTTCCTCATAATACCCTAAGTTGCAGTTGCAGTTGAAGTTTCAAAATCAGTTGCAGTTGCAATATCAGTTGAAGTATCAGTTGTAGTACTAGTTGCAGTTACCCTTGAATTTTTTGAGAGTTGGTAATTTTTACCGTTGTTGCCAGATGGTGCCATTACTGGCAAACATTGTCATAGGTATGTACACACATATGTTTAAATGGTTAATCTTTAAAGGGTATTTGCAGGAGAATGGATCTCTTGTCATAGATCCAAAAGGATCTCAAGATCCAACACATTCAGAGGAATAATGAAACCCAGGTTTGATTACTCTGATATGCATCTATTTGTTATGACATCATTTTCATCTAGGTTGCATGTTGAATCCATGACCATCTTACTAACCTTTGGTCAAAATTAAAGTTAAGGTATTAGATGGATTAAAGTTGAGATCATAGAGTTTACACTCTAACTCAACCTTCTGTCAAGATAACATATTGTCTTAGTACAAAAGATAGGTTGAAGAAATCACTCGTCATCTTGAGTGAAGGAGACTTGGAAGAAAAGCAACACACTCATTCTTGAGGACAAGGCTCCAGGTTCCAGGTTTGATTAATTAAGTTGATAAGATTCAAAGTTGCACNTGATGAAAGTATCTCACAAGTACAGAGAAAATCTTATATCAGAAATTCTCCTTATATTCTTTCTTACTCCTTGTCTCTTCATTTGATTGAGCTTTTATTCTTTTCAAATTAGTTATGATAGTTCAACTACCTTTCTTTTGTTAAGATTAATTAGCTTAACTAATTTGTTGAGACAAATAATTAATAATATATAAATAAGGGTCTATTTAAATAATAACTAAATAGGTGGGACCCCTTGTCACTCCATTTTCATTTTTTAAATGATGTCAAAACATGAAACATAATACCCCAAAAAATAAACTCAAGTATTCACCTTGTTGTTGAAATATTGTAACTGCAAAGAGTATTTTGTTTTATTATTGATGTATTATTCATTAGATTAATCCCCTTTTGTGGATTGATCATGTCTGGCATTGTAAATGACCAAATCCCCTTTTGCGGATTGGTCAAACCCTAATTGTAATATGCATAATGAGAAGTCGGCCCTGCCAGTGAAAAGACATGTCCTTTCAACACCTACCAGATTGTATAAATAAAGGAGGCTAGTGCCTCATTTGTTCACTCACTCACTTGTTCATCAGAGCGCAAGTTTGGAGCTGAAGTTGGAGAAGAAGGAAGAGAAAGAAAGGCACATACTTGGGGGAGGACTTTCTGTATTGTTTGGTTTATTCTCTTTGCATTGTATTGGCTATCTATATTAAGGAAGTTTTTGTTGGTTTTCTCCCCCATGAGGGTTTCCCGGGATAAATGATGTGTCTCTTGTGATTGTGTTTTTCTCAATGATCCTATATATGCTATGGTTATCTAGTGAATTGATCATAATAATATCTTAAACTCTAACATGGTATCAGAGCTAAGTTGAAGAGAGCATCTTTCACAGGAAAAGGAAAAACATCACTGTTGTCGTACAAGAAAATTAGGGGTTTTTATTGAAGTGGAATTTCAGCCCAAAAGCCATCTAGAAAAGTGCGCCCTAGCCCAAGGAACTCCTTGGCACCCTCATCGCACCTTTTCAGTGGATAGAACTCCTGGAAATTGAAACCCTAGTTTTCACCGATACTAGAAGTACCAAAAAACCAAAAGCACCAGTCCAGAAATCCGTTGGTCAAGTTTGAGGGGGGAAATTTTGGATTTTTAGAAATCTGACTATACCAGCTTACTTGCCTCAACTCAGCGCATTTAGCCCCTGGATCAGAATTTCAAAAATTGAAGTTTGAAAAATTAGGATTTCCTCATAATACCCTAAGTTGCAGTTGCAGTTGAAGTTTCAAAATCAGTTGCAGTTGCAATATCAGTTGAAGTATCAGTTGTAGTACTAGTTGCAGTTACCCTTGAATTTTTTGAGAGTTGGTAATTTTTACCGTTGTTGCCAGATGGTGCCATTACTGGCAAACATTGTCATAGGTATGTACACACATATGTTTAAATGGTTAATCTTTAAAGGGTATTTGCAGGAGAATGGATCTCTTGTCATAGATCCAAAAGGATCTCAAGATCCAACACATTCAGAGGAATAATGAAACCCAGGTTTGATTACTCTGATATGCATCTATTTGTTATGACATCATTTTCATCTAGGTTGCATGTTGAATCCATGACCATCTTACTAACCTTTGGTCAAAATTAAAGTTAAGGTATTAGATGGATTAAAGTTGAGATCATAGAGTTTACACTCTAACTCAACCTTCTGTCAAGATAACATATTGTCTTAGTACAAAAGATAGGTTGAAGAAATCACTCGTCATCTTGAGTGAAGGAGACTTGGAAGAAAAGCAACACACTCATTCTTGAGGACAAGGCTCCAGGTTCCAGGTTTGATTAATTAAGTTGATAAGATTCAAAGTTGCACGTGACAAGTTGATAACTACCCCTTTACAAGTAAACACTATAGTTAAGATAACAGTCTTTGAAAAGTATTATGCTTGGTAGCATGTGAGCATATTGAGATAAATGCTTAATGTAATCATTTGCCTGATACAACTAACATCTCCTCTAGGAGAAACCTCTTGTGTTAGTTCCAGGTTTCCATGGAGGAATGTTTGATCACAACACTATAAAAGTGTTGACCTCATTTCATATTGTATTTCTTACTTTTGATCTCTTCCTCATACAGGTCACAAGTTATAGCTCTAAAAGAGCTACTGTGATGATTATTCATGTTGTTGTTATCTACTATGATCAAAAGAGTATTATTCTTGCTTGATGTTTTGTTGACCTTGTTTCAGGTCATAAGTGATAACCCTAAGGAAGCTATAGTGAAGGTTTTTGAAGGAAACATATTATATGAGACATGAAGAAGACTATGTACATGACCATATACACTCATTTACCAAAGAAGATGAAGAAGAAGCTATCTCTTGAGATTCAGAATATCTCATATGAAGATTGATTGTAAGGAGCAAAAGGATCCAAAGATGAATAAACATTAGAACAAGATCTCACAGGAGAATTGTTCAAAGGTTAATGAAGCCACCTTGACGGGAAGCAGAACTCATTTGAAGCCTAACTCAGTCTTTCATATTTAGACTTGGTATTCAACACCAAGTATACCCTGTAAGAGATGATGAAGTCCTTGTAGACTCAGAAGAAATCAAGGATAAGCTTGATCTCATAAAGGATCAGATGAAGAGAAAACTTCCAGTATTGGGAGACAGATTCCATGAGAAGACTAGATCATAACTTCAGAGACTCCTAGGAGATATGAAATCTCCTGGAAGATTCCATTGTTTCAGTGACAAAGAAGAAAGCCAGTCATAAAGACTAGGATATGGATTCTTCTGTGAGACTAGAAGAGAAGTCAATATTGACTTCCAAGATTGATCTATACAGATCAAGCATGTTGTAGATGTACAAAGCTTGATTTGTGTCCAAAGGATTCTCCCAGCAAGAGGGAGAAGACTATGATGAGACACTTACTCCAGTAATTGAAGAAATAGTTCCAATATTTATGAAGACAACTAGAACAACCATGATTCATATATAATATGAGATGCAGGGAGAGAAATCCCCATATTTAAAATTGAGTGGCAATTGGTGCATTACATTAGTTGGGTCATGGAGACATGACTACAATAAAAGATAGAGTTACCTCCATGAAAGAAGAAGAGCTACCTTCAGTCTAAGTTATTGAGCCACTCTCAATTTCAAATGAAGTTGTTTTCGTGATAGAATAAGAGGATCTACTCTCAGATCTTAGCAGTCACAGTGAGGATGAAACAATCATCCTCAGCTTCATAGCAGCTGCAGGTACAGAGTCCCAGTTCCAGAAGGAATAGTTGTAGAAAGAGGAGAGGACATACTCTCAAGCAGTGAGGTAGATAGTGCTTTCCAGAGAGCAAATAGAGCTAGCACATGATTGTGCAGATTAAGTTGCAGCTGACCAAGTATACCAAATTGGTACAATGTAATGAGAAAATTTGACTTGAAGATTGAAGATAAAAAGACTCATGTCTACCAGTTGAAGGAAGCTATGTATGTGTTGAAGCAAGCTCCTAGAGCTTGATATGATAGAATTTATAGTTTCCTAAAGAGCTTGGGATTTACCAAGAGTAAAGTTGATTCTAACCTTTACCTCAAGGTTATGTATGATGAGCCAGTGATGTTACTACTATATGTAGATGATGTATTCTTGAAAATATGAAGAAATCTCATCACGGATTGCAGAAGAAGCTCGCTACAGAGTTTGATGAAAGACCTAATGCTTTATCTCTTAGGTCTAGAAGTTTGGCAGAGCACAGAGAAGATCCTCCTTAACCTAGGGAAGTATGCAGTTAAAATGATGAGGTTTGATATGCATATCCATGTACACACCCATGGAAACAAAGTTGAAGCTCTTGGTTGACACTTCGTCAGAATTGATTGATGTTAAGTTGTAAAGACAGATCATTGGATCGTTGATGTATCTAATTAACTCTAGGCTAGGTATATGTTTTGTTGTGAACACCTTGAGTCTGTTTCTGGTAGAGCCCATACGAGTTCACCTAGTTGCTACAAAACATGTGATGAGGTACCTTAAGGGTACATTAGATTGTGGTCTCAATTATGATGGATATCATTACTTCAGACTGAGTGGTTATACTGGTTCAAATTGAGATGGAAGTGTTTCTGACAGAAAGAGAATTTCAGGATGTTGTTTCAGTATGAGGTCAGCCATGACTTCATGGTAGAGTACGGAGCAATTCAACATTGCTCTGAGCATGGCATTAGCATAATACATCATTACATGTTCCACCAGTTGTGAAATCGTATTGCTTCAGATGTTGTTGACAGATCTATTTGATATAGAGATGGAATCCACCGTGATCCTATGTGGTAACCAGAGTGGTATGGAGATGATGTGTTCTATGATGAGTCGAAGCACATAGAGATCTGGTATCTCTTCATTCATGATATGGTGCAGAGAGGAACCATAAAGCTCCAGTATGTTAGCACGGATGAACAGGTTGTTGATGTGTTGACCAAACCTCTATCTCATGTAAAGTTTGAGCACTTTTGAGATAAGCTTGGTGTAGTCTGTAAGGACCTCCCTCGAAAGGGGGAGTAGTGTTGTGATGTCAGCCCTATGATGATGATGTGTCAGCCTAGTGTTGTGATGCCAGCCTTGTGTTGATGATGTGCCAGCCTCATGTTGTGATGATGTGCCAACCTCGTGTTGTGATGATGTGCCAGCCTCGTATTGTGCTGATGATGTGCCATCCTCGTGTTGTGATGCCATCTTCGTGATGTGATGCCAAATTCATGTTGATGTTGTGTTTCCAGTCTCATACTGTGATGCCAGCTTCCTATTGATGATATTGTGTAGCCATCTTCATGTTATGATGCTAGCTTCGTGTTGAATATTCTCAGCCTAGTGTTGATGTTAATGATACTCCAGCCTTTGTGCTGTGATATTGTCATTACCGATGATGATGTATTAGTGTTATACTAATCCATGTTGATGCAGATGATGATGATGCCACTTCATCTTCTTGTTGAAGATGATGATGATGATGCCACTTCAACTTCTTGTTGAAGATGAAGATGATGATGTTATTTCAGCTTTAATGTTGAATATGATGATATTACTTTAGCCTCATGCTAAATATGTTGATGATATTACTTTAGCCTCATGGTAAAGATGATGATGATGTTACTTTAGCCTCATGTTGATGAGGATGATGATGCTACTCCATCTCCATTCTATGAACGATGATGATGAGAAAAACTTTTTTTTTTTATAGATACATCAGTCAGTGTTCCAAGATGTTGTTGATGATGTTTCCCTCTCTCTCGCCTAATGTTGTTGTAGAATACCCTTCTTGTTAAGGGGGAGTGTTGAAATATTGTAACTACAAAGAGTATTCTATTTTATTATTGATGTATTATTCATTAGATCAATCCCCTTTTGTGGATTGATCATGTCAAGAATTGTAAATGACCAAATCCCCTTTTGTGGATTGGTCAAACCCTAATTGTAATATGCATTATGAGAATTCAGCCCCCAGAATTAATTAAAGTGGTTATAACCACCCAGAAGGAGAAATCATCCCTGCCAGTGAAAAGACACACCCTTTAAACACCTGCCAGATTGTATAAATAAAGGAGGCTAGCGCCTCATTTGTTCACTCACTCACTTGTTCATCATAGCGCAAGTTTGGAGCTGCAGTTGGAGAAGAAAGAAGAGAGAGAGAGAGGCACATACTTGGGAGAGGAATTTCTGTATTGTTTGGTTTATTCTCTTGGCATTGTATTGGCTATCTATATTAAGGAAGTTTTTGTTGGGTTTTCTCCCCCATGAGGGTTTCCCAGGATAAATGATGTGTCTCTTGTGATTTTGTTTTTCTCAGTGATCCTATCTATGCTATGGTTATCTAGTGAATTGAAAAGAAACCTAATGATAGCTTAAACTCTAACACTTGTAACTCCCATCCTTATATATAGGATGCATGGAGCCATAACGAAAGATGGCTCTGCGATGTCAGGGACTCTATGGCCCACACCTTGCGGTCACATGCTATCCCCTAACTAGAGCGTAGGTCTGAACCCACTCGCTAAAGATTAGCCTTTTCCTTCAACACTCTGGATCCCCTTCTGACACCTCACTCTCTCAAAGAGGTTTTGGTCAATTAGTGAACAGTCTTGGCACAAAGGTGAAGCTGACCTGTAAATGGGAGGGGAGATCCTATGGCTACCTATGAGGAAGAGGTTGATTACTCACTAGATCCAGGTGAGATTCTTCCCTAGATGGGGACAACTGGTATCCCATCAACTCCCTCCCAGATGAAACTATCCACAACGTACCCCGTGGGAACTCAGTTTCCTTCAACGACTCCTCTGGAATCCCATAATGACTTCTTCTCACAGCTCTCTGGGGTAATAGGCTTCTTCCCAGCTTATGCTTCGGGATCTTTTTCTTGGCTTGGACAAGAACCTTGGGGAAGTAATCTCTCGACATCGGTGGATCTCACAAGCTCTGACTACATTTCTTCCTTGATCCCTAGCTACGCACACCCCTCACAGGCCTTCAAAGGATCCTTCTGTCCTTTCCACTGTGACTTCTTCTCTACGCCATCCCCAGCGGCAGTCTCCTGGTCGTTACCGAACCCCACAATAACCTCATCGCCTAGCCCTGGGCTGGGGGAACTGGGGGTTTACCCTGAGCATTTTTTGGAAGTTACCTTTGAAGACTCGAACCTTGGGTTCGTGCACACTCAGGTGTTGGGTCAAGATTATTCTACAGACTATTACTTCCCCTTTGTGGATCATGGTTTATCCCTAGTTCAAACTTTTGTGGAGCCAAAGAAAGGCTTTGTTGTCGCAAACATGCACCCCTGCATCCTAAATGGTTGGGATATAGGTCAAAGCGGAGTCCTAGGCCAAAGTGTCCCCTTTGATTTGGATCTTGAAGTACAAGGTGCCACAGGGCCGAGACGAAGGAAGTGGAAAAAATGCTTAGGGTCTTCTAAAGTAGATCCTAAATTCATCCTAGGCGAAGATATTTCTATGGTCATGATAGAAACGATGGCAGACAAAACACTAGTCAAAAAATCCTATGGCTGACAATTTGGTGAAAAAACATTGAGAGCCTGGGCCACAACAAACTTGGGTACGAACTCCCTTTCTTCGCCCAATATCTTTCGCCTCTCTAGAGGATGGTTTATGATCATCTTCTCTGAGCCCTCACAAGCATTGGTCGTACTCCAAAAAAATTGGGCAATCGACTCTTCCCTAGTTCTAATGAAGCTTTGGCACCCCACATTTTATGCTGCAAGTGAGCGACTAGACTCCATTTCGATCTGGGTTCGTCTACCAGGACTCCCTCCTCATCTATGATCAGAAAATTACTTTCAAGCAATTGCGAATTTTCTGGGGGAGTTTCTAACTGTATATATGGGATTCTTAGACATGGGAGAGATGTTAGTGGCAAGAATTCTAGTCTCTCTAAACATCAGGGAAGGGCTATGAGAATTCCTCAACCTAACGAATTTGGGATGGACAAGGGTCCAAATTATAGATTATGAAGAAGTGCCCTTTTGTTGCAGAAGATGCCACGAATATGGACACATTGTTATGGACTGCAAAAAATCCACTTAAGGGCGCTCTAGCCACCATTCATCTGAATCCATCAAGCCTACTCGTGAATGACAGGAGGCCACCGGTGGAAATTCCTCCTCTTCAGTGTCAAACTCGATGAGTACACTTTCCCCCACCCCGACAGCTCTATCGGCCTCCTCGACAGCTGGATAACCCATGCCGAATATGGATTCTTTGGCTCTCATTCTGTCATTTGGAGATGAGGTGTGCCTAGACTGCAACCCGAAGTCAACACCACAACAATTGATCTAAAACTTAATGGGTATGTAACTTTCTATTCCCCACCCTATAAATGGTATGCTAAATTCTTTCAATTTTCTTTTAATGGATTGCATCCCCTCTCCCCATAACCTCCCCCTTTCAAACATTGTCTCCATAGAACCACATTTCACCTCTTCCTCTCTCCCTTTACTGTCGTTGACTGATTTTCCTCTTCGCCCGGTTTCTCCTCCTAACTTCCCTAACTCCTGGTCTTTCAAGGAACCCTCCTCCAAGGGGTCTGAGGATTCGATCATCCGCTTTCATCTTCACAACAGATCGATATCTATACCTACCTCGGACTCCAGGGGATTAGGCCCTACCCTGAAACCTCTAAAGACAAAAAAGGTCTAAGGTATACCCTCCCATATCTCCATAGATCAATATTGTGCACTATTGGAAATTGCTTTAGGCCGACAACGATCTCTTCTCGGGGCTCTTAGAGCAGCAAAATCCCCTGTAGGGGCTCCCCCATGAAATTCATTTCCTTTAATTGCATGGGTTTAGTGAGCCCCCATAAAAAATCTGCTCCGAAGAGGTTGGTATCTCTACACCAACCGGATGTTCTCCTTTTCCAAGAAACCCTAGTAGATGAAATTTCATCCACCAAAACACTCTCTACTCTCTTCCCGAGATGGGATTTCCTGGGATTGGATGATTGAGGAAGGTTTGGAGGCCTAGCCATCGGTTGGTACTCCAGAAGTATAAATCTTTTAAACTCATGGGCCTCCTACTCTTTTCTGGGAATAGATGTACAAGTGGAAGGACTTGGCCTAGAGGTAAAAATAATCAACGCTTATGGACCACATACAAATAAGATTCCATTCTGGAAAACCCTGTTTAGCAAGGAGCTTCTAAAGACAAAAAATCTAATAATTGGCGATGACTTCAATTTTCTTTAGGGGAAGTTGAAAGTTGGGGTCCCTCGGCACACCTAGACCCCCAAAAAGAGTTTTTTAACCATCTTTTTCCTTCCAAAGGCTTTATTGATATCGCACCAGTCAAGTTGCTTCCCACCTGGAGGAATATGAGGGTTAGGGAGGCCCGTGTTTCCAAAAGATTAGACCGCTTCTTGATCACAGAATCTATGTCGATGCTTCCTTTCCACTTACGCCAATGGATTGGGAGAGGAGGGGAATCATATCACTCCCTAGTCTGGTTTTTTGTTGAAGGGGGTCCCCAAAAGTCGACCTCCCCTTTCAAATTCAATTCTACTTGGATTAAGGATGAAGGTTTTCAAAAGTTTGTCAAATCAAATTGGACCCCTTTA
>JZKD02S1779618.1:61759-77291 GCA_000966675.3 Picea glauca | reverse complement strand
GCATGTTCTTGGAGTTTGAATAATATATCAACCTCCAGGTGTAGCAAAATAAACCAAAATACTTATTAAAACAACCTTTTTCTCCCCCTTTAAAAAAAACAAACCAAATTGTTAGCACACTCAACATCCATCAATTGCGCATGGAAACCAGCTCGAATTTATGTGTTTAATCTCAAACTATAGAATCATTTTTGCAAGGTAGTTATGAGTGCAAATCATTAAGTAATAAGGCACATTGCAACCCATTTGCAGGCAGGGATTCCATGTTGTGCTTTTGGGCGTCAACAAACTGACGACTCCACAGGGAAATCTGTTCTCAACATATTTAGAACTTAGAATGTCTGGTTTTGTGGACCAATAGAAGTAGGTGATCAAAAATCGTTGAAAATAATAGTTTTGCAACAGGGGGAAAAATGATGGTTTAAGGGAAATGATGAGACGAGACTTCAGGAAATTACTTATGGAAAGTGAGATGTATGAGGGGAGTTGGTCCCGTATGCATAACAATTGAATAAGAATCATAACCAATAAAAAAAATGAATTTCAAGGAGAATGCTTCTGATATGCTCTTGAATCTCATGATGGATGGAAGAAAGGGATAGCAAAAACAAGGAAGAAAACAAAACCAACTATACTACAACAGTATTGAAAGAAAAAAATTATTTCAGCGGTATCTCAAAGGAGGACAACTTGACAACTATGTGTATCTTATTTTCATGGATCAACAATCCTTACAGAATGGCATTGTTATGGAAAAATTGATCCTGACTTTATTTCCGATGACCATGTGAAACCAACAACAGAAATTGTAATGTCCCCAAGGCTGAGCCATGTTGTAAATCATGTCCATGAAGTATAAAGCTTGTTTATGAACTGTAATTCAAGTTTATAAGTCTGGCAAGCCAAGTTATATAAGCTAGTGGGCTTATGTGTTATTAGGCCAGTGAGCCTAAGTGTTGAAGGCCAGGAGCTTGATTTTTGTACATGTAATTATGCACAATATTAATACAAAACATCTCTGCGTGTGGACCAACCACGATGAACGAGTGATGGGGGACTAAGATTCCACAAAACTTGGGTAAGGGATTGGGGACTAGAAGGTTGGAAAGAGAGGCTAAGTGTGGAGCCTAGGGGCTTAAGTCCTTGGGAATAATATTTTAATATTATCCCAAAAGCCATGTGAAATATATGTTTTGTCCTAAGTTCCTGGGAAGGGACACATGCAACTTCATGGGCGACATGTGTCGACCCAAGCGCATGCGATTTAACCCAGGAAATGAGCCATGTTGGGGGTTCTCTTTCCATTCCGTCGACTGTTGCGTAGGATTTGGGGGGGAGCATTCCTCCAACTATCACCAGAATTCGGGGTTCGACCTCCGAATTCCTCCATCCTCCGTCTCTACGTGTTTGGCCTCTATGATTGAACCTATGTACACCTTACACATCTCTGGAACCAGAGAGAGAGTCGTGCTATGCTTTACCGCTAATCATTTTCGTTTCGGGTGTCCATACCCATTTTCCCAATTGACTGTTGTGGCCACGCAGTGCTGGACTGCATGTGGCTTGCTAGCCAGTGTGAGGGAGGTGATTGTTGTTGAATAGGCAGGTTACCCAGTCTGTGAGAAACTCTCTCTAGGTGAGAGAGCGTGCGGAGGAACTGAGAACTCCTGGAAGGAGTCTTGTAGCTGCCACAGAGCTCGAAGACTTCCGGTCCGATCTATTGCTAAAGCCCAAGGGAAGGGAGGTTAGCAGTCGATGGACTGTCTTGGTGACAGTGAAGGTGTATACTCCTGGTGTGGGACAGACATGTGGGGAATAAGAGTCTGTGGGCAGTGGGCATAAGTGGCTCCTGGGAGAGAATCCTTCTCATGTGACTGTGTGTCTTCATGTATTCCCTGCCTAGCCTAGGAATCCCTACCCGGTGGAGCTTAGTCCCAGCTCGAGGGTGACCTACTGCTGAGTATGATGAGCAATGTGGTCTAAGGCTGGGAGGTTCGTGGGAGGTCTACATGCAGTTGGTGAATTACATCCAGTCTAAAAGATAAGTATATACATGCGTATAATTTCAATTAAATATGCATGTATCTGATTCTAGAAATGTTTACATGTATTATGTTGTATTCGTGAATTATTGTTAATGTTGTGGATTATGTATGCTAATGGTATTAGTGTGCTTAAGCTATGTTTAATTGTTATTAAGTAATTGTATTTCATAAGAATGCATAATATGTTATAGTAGTGTTTTTCCGCGTAGTAATGTTGGCCCGACCATGGCATTGATGGTCGGGGACGTTACAGTATGGTATCAGAGCCTAGTTTCAACGTTGAGCCTGGATGGGCCGGATAAGTGGTCTTTGGACAGAGGTTTTGAGAAGAAATTGTGTCTGGAGGACTAATTTCATACCTCGGAATGTTTCTGAGTGTCAATGGACTACTTGACCATGTTACAAAGCTCAAGAGGTGTAGCAGTATTATAAAACTGCAACAGGTGTGGTATATGGCCACAGGGAGAGAGAGAACTCCACACCAGAAGTGTTGGAGCCATAGAATATGTTCGGGAGGAAAGGAGTACCCTCACAACCGTCAAATCTAGAGAACGTGCACAAGGTTTAAAACCCTTTGGAGTTGCATAGGAGTGTGGAAATCGCGATACGTGAAATCTCGAATTCGTCAGGACCGTCCATCGAAAAGGACGCGTGGAAAGCGATCAGTCTTTCGCTGACTCATGACTTGAAATGGTCTAAGGGTGAGATTGTGAGAATTCACAAAACATGAATTCACGATTGGATCACAACCGTCAATCTAAGAGAGATCTGGACCTTTAATTGTCTAGGAAGAAATCGACATTTCGGGAATACGAAGGACGAAGGTGGAAAATCTTTCGACCTCGTGACACACGAAATCCCGATACGCGAAATGTCGATGAGATCTGAGTCGTCAGATCGTGGGGAATCGGGACCATTGGATCAAGTAGATGAAAGTTCAAAAGGAGGGTACCAAGTCATTGGCCATAAGTCCTTGAGAAGCAGAGTTGGATGGTTAGAATTCTCTGTGGAGAACTCGGGAAATCGCGAGGACCATAAGATAGCCAGAAGTTGCAAGGTGGTTAGTGGATGGAGAAACTCACCACCCTAGGATCCAGAATAAACGTGGGTTGTTGATCATGGTTGGTTTGATCTGTTGGATCATTTCGTGAATTCAGGGATTGTGAACTTGGAGCGCAGGCCAAATTCTTGGTCACTCCAAGTCTCGAATTGCGAAAGAGATTAACAAGGGTAGAATCGGACGGTGGAGCACTTCCAGGAAGAAGTGTCGAAATCCTGTGAGCCGTTGGATCCAGCCAACTAGCGAGGAAGTTAGGGCTAAAGAGATTTGACAGGTGTAATTTTAGGAGAGATCTGGACCATCGGATCAAGGGAGGCTCACAGTCGTTGATCTCATACATGAATTCCCATATCGAAATTTAGGGATTGAAGTGAAAAGAGATTTGGAGTCGCTGCATCGTGAACTCCCGGTTCACGAAACTCCAAAAAGATCTGGACCGTTGGATCCAAGTCATCGAGGATTGTTGGATCTCGTACAAGAACTCATGTATCAGAGTTCGAGGAATGGAGTGACCAGTGGTTTGGGTCACTGCATTTCCAAATCCCGGTTACCGAAACCCGAAGTTTTGAAGTCCCAAAATCTTTGAAGACAGAAGAACCGTAGCTGATTTTTAACTGTTGGATGTTGGGTAAACGTGGACCGTCAATCCACCCAATTTATGTGAATTCAGTAAATCGAAACTCCAAGAGATAGATGTGTGTACCTTAAACTCTTCGAAGGTTGAAATCTTGAGTAGCACCTAGTAGTCTAGCATTTGGTCACGACCTTTAGTTACGAGGGTAGGGGCTAAGAAAGAGGGAGCTATCACCTGAAAATTACAGAGCTGAGCAGAACTCTGAAAATTTGTGAAGACGAAGCGTTTTCTTAAATCAGAATGGTTTTGAATGTGTGGAATTTGCTAAGAATGATGACCTGACAAATCCCTATTGTCTGCACGTGTGTTTGCAGAAGCTTAGCAAGTGCCAGAACTGAATAGGGTTGTCGTTGAGAGCAGAGAATGGAAGAGGTGTGGATTGCCTCCAATTCAGAGAACGAAAGAGAAGGAAGGAATGTCAACTTGGGAGTCGAAGGATCAAACTCTAATGGGCTAGGAAAAGAGATGGATAAGGAAGGACATATGATGAAAATCATTGAAAGATTGCAGAAAGATGCCTGGGCTCGCCGAGATGATAGATGAACGCTCATGAAAGTCAGGGATAAGTAGGGTGAATTCAACTTAAGGATGTTGAAGAGTTTGGAAAGAATAGAAAAGAAATTGGAAAAGGAGAGTGACCCAAGCAAGACAGAGAGTCACAGGACCCCTGAGAGGAAAAGAAGATCAAGCAGTGTCAGCAGACATTGTCATCGCTCCCAAAAGCATTCCAGTAGGGAAGCACACAGTAGTTCAAGCCCATCTCCTACCAGAAATCACAGGAGATTTGGGATGGATGAATTGAAAGGGGAAATGAACAAGATCAAGCCTCCAACGTTCGATGGAGAACATAAGAAGGAGGAAGATGTCGAAACTTGGTTTCTTGGTATGAGGAAATACTTTCAACTGTAGAATTATTCCTCTAATGCAGAGGGCAGGATTTCCATGTATCAATTGAAGGGAAAGGCATCTATGTGGTGGGATCAACTTGTGCAGGTGCAATAGATCAGGGAAAGGGACATCACATGGAAATAATTCAAGAGGTATTTCGAGAGGAAATACTTAACTAAAAGATATTATGACAGAAATATGAAAGAGTTCTTTGAACTCAAGCTGGACAACCAGACCATTGATGAGTATGAACGAAAGTTTTTGGAATTACTGAAGTATGTTTCATAATTCCATTGATGAGTATTGATGAGTCTGTCCAAATTCAGAGGTACTTGAGTGGATTACTGCCTCCTATTGGGGATAAGATTCAGTATGATGACCCAAATACTATGGAAGAAACGATAAGAAGAGCGAAGTGCTTATTTGAACAACAAAGAGAAAATCCTACCTTTCAGAAGGCTTGGGATGACCAGAAAAAAGTTCAAGAAAGAACAGAGGCAGAAGGGAAATAAACCACCCTTTTTCAGAAATAGTCCTCAAGGATAGTCGTCTCTTAGAGAGCCCAAGAAGGTTGAAGTGGGTGGGCAAATGTCAAGGCTGCCACCTATGGAATGTTGGGGTTGTAAAGAAAACCATAGGTACAGGGATTTCCCCCAAGGAAATGATAAAGTAAGAGTTCTCCACAATGTTCAGCAGGCTAAAACAGTGGAGGACATGGGCAGTAAAATTCCAAGGATCTACGTAGCCCTGGACAACAAGCAAGCTAAGTATCAGTCGCACATGATTGAAGTAGAAGGTATGATAAAAAAACTAACCATTTACTATTTTAGTTGATTCAGGGGCTAGCCATAGTTATATATACCCTAGAGTGGTAGAAAGTTTGCATTTGATAAGAAGCAATCATGAAAAGTCTTGGTTATTGCAACTAGCTACAGGAACCAAGAGGAAATCCACGGAGTTAGTCAAGTCTTGTCCTGTAGACATGAATGGATTGAGCACGAAGGCCGATTTGAACATTCTGTTGTTAGGCTCTTATGACTATCTAATTGGGATGGACTGGTTGGACCAACACCATGCCATCTTGGACTGTTGGAACAAGGCATTCACTTGCTTAGATGAAGAAGGGAATTAGAGAATCGTCCAAGAAATTTCTAGAGTTGTTACTGTTAGAGAAATATCAGTAATGTAGCTAAAGAAGTGCTACAGAAAAGGTTGTCAATTATTTGCAGCCCATGTGGGGGAAATGCCTAAGGATAAGGTGTCAAGTATTGAAGATCACGAGGTACTTAAAGAGTTCAAAGATGTATTCCAGGAAGTACCTGGACTACCTCCGAAAAGGGATATCGATTTCTCTATGAACTTGATGCCTGGAGCAGCTCCAATGTCAAAGGCTCCATACAGGATGAGTGCGCTAGAACTGAAAGAGTTGTAGTTGTAGCTTGAAGAAATTTTGAAGAAGGGGTATATATGCCCAAGCGTGTCACCTTGGGGTGCCCTAGTCCTGTTCGTAAAGAAGAAGGACGGAACGTTGATATTGTGCATCAATTTCAGGAAATTGAACAAAGTAACGATGAAGAGCAAGTATCCTCTACCGAGGATTGATGATCTCTTCGATCAGTTGAAGGATGCAAAGATATTTTCAAAAATAGATCTAAGATCGGGATATCACCAAGTAAGAATAAGAGATGAAGACATCAACAAGAATGCCTTTAGAACAAGGTATGGTCATTACGATTTCATAGTGGTGTTGTTTGGACTATCAAATGCACCCGTTGTTTTTATGAGCTTGATGAATGGAGTATTTAGGGACTATCTAGACAAGTTTGTCATCGTCTTCCTGGATGACATTCTGGTGTATTCCAAGACCGAAGAAGAACACGGACAACATCTGAGGATGGTGTTACAAGTGCTAAGAGAGCACCAACTGTATGCCAAGCTGAGCAAGTGCTCGTTTTATCAGGAGTGGATCCATTACTTGGGACATATTATCTCAAAGGATGGGATAGTGGTAGACCTTGAGAAGATTGAAGCCATTAGAGAATGGTCAGCGCCAAGGAACATAATGGAAGTTAGATCCTTCATGGGATTGGCTGGTTATTACAAAAGGTTCATCACAGGGTTTTCCAAGATAGCTCACCCTATCACTTCCTTGCAAAGAAAGGGGAAGTAGTTTCACTGGACAGAGGGATGTGAGGAAAGTTTCCAGCGATTGAAGTAGTTGTTAACCAATGCTCCAATCCTGAGGATTGTAGATCCAAATGCAGATTTCATAGTATGCATTGATGCATGCAAAGAAGGACTGGGAGGGGTCCTCAGTCAGAACGAATTTGTAATCTATTATGAGTCCAGGAAATTAAAAGAGCACGAGAAGAACTATGCAACCCATGACTTGGAGTTGGCAGCCATAGTTCATGCTCTAAAGAAATGGAGGCAATACCTCATGGGAAGGAGGTTTGAACTCAGAACAGACCATAACAGTCTGAAATATTTGTTTGATCAGCCAACCTTAAACGCTAGACAAAGTAGGTGGTTGGAATTTCTATGTGAGTACGACTTTGAGATCAAGCATATCAAAGGAAAGGAGAATAAAGTGGTTGATGCACTCAGCAGGAGGGTGCATGAATTACATGCTACAACCATTAGCATGTATCAGACTGATATTAAAAGCAAAATTCTGGAGGCTGCAAATGTAGATCTGCAGTACAGAGAATTGGTAGCCAAGCTACAGCAGGGTAAGATGCCACAAAAGATGGAAATTTATAAATTGGAAACAAATGGAATAATGTTGTACAAGAACAGAATTTGTGTACCCAATGTCCAGTGCTTGAAACAAATGATTTCGCAGGAGAGGCATAATGTGCCTTATGCAGGGCCCTGGATATCAGAAAATAGTAGCAATGGTCAAGAGCCATTACTTTTGGCCGGGTATGAAGATAGAGATCGTTGAATACATCGCTAGATGTATGGAGTGAAAGAAAGTTAAAGCTGAGCATAGGCACCTAGCAGGGTCGCTGCAACCTTTACCCATTCCTGAGTGGAAGTGGGAAGTAGTAACGATGGATTTTATTAGGGATTGCCCTGAACAAGAAAGCTGCATGATTCAATCATGGTGGTTGTGGACAAGCTTACAAAAGTTGCCCATTTTATTCAACTGAAAACTACTCACAAGGCAATAGATGTTGTTGATATTTTCATGAAGGAAGTGGCATGATCGCACAGAATTCCTAAAACAATTGTGTCCGACAGAGACCCGAAATTCACCTCGAATTTATGGAAAGTACTGTTCAAAGGATTCAGAACGAATCTGAACTTTAGTACATCTTATCATCCTGAGTCTGATGGACAGGCAGAGAGGGTGAACAGAGTAATAGAAGACATACTGAGAATGTATGCGATGGACAAACCATCAAGATGGGAAGACTACCTACACTTGGTAGAATTCACCTACAACAATGGGTATCATGCATCGTTGAAGATGAGCCCATTTGAAGCACTTTATGGAAGAAAGTGCAATACTTCAGTGAGTTGGGATAATTCAGCAGATAGAACAGTAGTTGGGCCAGAGTTGCTTAAGGAGATGGAGGACCAAATGATAAAAATTAAGTAGAATTTGAAAGTTGCCCATGACAGGCAGAAAAGTTATGCTGATAAGAATAGAACCCACAAAGAGTTCAAAGTGGGTGATCATGTTTTCCTGAAAGTGAAAGCTAACAGGAGTTCCCTGAAGCTAGGAAGTTGCGCTAAGTTGGCAGGCAGATTTTGTGGGCCATTTGAAATCCTAGAAAGGATTGCGTCAGTTGCATATATGCTTGCATTACCTGCATCCATGACTGTACATAATGTGTTTCATGTTTCATTTCTTAAAAAGTATAAGCCTAAGGCTAATCATGTAATTGATTGGAATGTGATTCAGGTGGAGCAAGAAGGTGTCCTGCAAGTGCATCCTTTGCGCATATTGGACAGGAAAAACAAACAGCTCTGGAATTGAGCCACAGGGATTGTAAAGGTCCAGTGGACCTGGTACGGTCCTGAGGACGCGAGATGGGAGCATGAAGATGTTATGCAGGCAGAGTACCCGCATCTTTTTGAAAATTTTGAAAAGCTTGCAGATGCAGTGTAAAGTTGCACTAAGGACAACGCAAAAATAAGGGGAGGGGAATTGTAATGTCCCCAAGGCCAAGCCCTGTTGTAAATCATGTCCATGAAGTATAAAGCTTGTTTATGAACTGTAATTCAAGTTTATAAGGCTGGTGAGCCAAGTTATATAAGCTAGTGGGCTTATGTGTTATTAGGCCAGGGAGCCTAAGTGTTGAAGGCCAGGAGCCTGATTTTTGTACATGTAATTATGCACAGTAATAATATAAAATAGCTCTGCGTGTGGACCGACCACGATGAATGAGTGATGGGGGACTAAGATTCCACAAAACCTGGGTAAGGGATTCGGGGATGGAAGGTTGGAAAGAGAGGCTAAGTGTGGAGCTTGGGGGCTTAAGTCCTTCAGAATAATATTTTAATATTATACCAAAAGCCATGTGAAATCTATGTTTTGTCCTAAGTTCCTGGGGAGGGACGCATGCAGCTTCATGGGCAACATGTGTCAACCCAGGTGCATGCAATTTAACCTAGGAAATGAGTCGTGTTGGGGGTTCTCTTTCCATTCCATCGACTGTTGCGTAGGAGTTGGGGCGGGCATTCCTCCAACCATCTCCAGAATCTGGGGTTCGACCTTCAAATTCCTCCATCCTCCGTCTGTACACATTTGGCCTCTGTGATTGAACCTATGCGCACCTTACACATCTCTGGAACCAGAGAGAGAGTCGCATTATGCTTTAGCGTTGATCATTTCTGTTTCGTGTGTCCATAGCCATTTTTCCAATGGAATGTTGTGGCCACGCAGTGCTAGACTGCGTGTGGCTTACTGGACAATGTGAGGGAGGTGATTTTTGTTGAAGAGGCAGGTTACCCAGTCCATGAGCGACTCTCTCTAGGTGAGAGAGTGCATGGAGGAAGTGAGAACTCCTGGAAGGAGTCCTGTAGCTACCACAGAGCTCGGAGACTTCTGGTCTTCTCTGTTGTTGAAGCCCAAGGGAAGGGAGGTCAGTAGCCGATGGACTATCTTGGTGACAGTGAAGGTGTATACTTCTAGGGTGGGATAGACACGTGGGGAATGAGAGTCTGTGGGCAGTGGGCATAAGTGGCTCCTGGGAGAGAATCCTTCTCTTGTGACTGTGTGTCTTCCTGTATTCCCTGCCTAGCCTAGGAATCCCTACCCAGTGGAGCGTAGTCCCAGCTCGGGGGTGACCTACTACTGAGAGTGATGAGTAGCGTGGTCTAAGGCTGGGAGGTTCATGGGAAGGCTACACACAACTAGTGAATTACATCCAGTCTAAAAGATAAGTATATACATGCGTATAATTTCAATTAAATATGCATGTCTGTGATTCTAGCAATGTTTACATGTATTCCGTTGTATTCGTGAATTATTGTTAATGTCATGGATTATGTATGCTAATGGTATTAGTGTGCTTACGTTGTGTTTAACTGTTATTAAGTAATTGTATTTCATAATAATGCATAATATGTTATAATAGTGTTTTTTTGCGTAGTAATGTTGGCCCGACCATGGCGGTTATGGTCGGGGACGTTACAGAAATCAAAATATAATAAACCCAGGTAAGAAAAAAACAGTAAAAAGATTATATACAACAACCATGTTTACACAAATAGCCAATGATCAAGTTGGTTTCACATAATGTTTCAAGCAGGAACCATTAGTCCTGTAAGAAAATAATCACTCCTCCATGTCCTTAAGAAGGTAAGAAAGTGATTTTGAAAGGACCTAGCCATAATTTTTGGAATTTAGAATGTATCCATCTTTCAGCATGGGTTGAGTCCCATAGTACGACTTTGTCATCAATCTTGAATTCAACGGCCTTTGCTCATTTGTTAAAATACTTTGTCATCGTTTGTTGCCTTCTTTTTAGGTTCTCCAAGGAAAAGTTTATTTATTCTTCCAGGGCTAACAATGCATCTATCCTTTGGGGAACATTAGAATAATTTAATTCTTCATTCTATAACATCAACCATAAGGAGGAAAGCTCTAGCTCTGTAGGAAAAATAGCCTCTTGGCCATATACGAGTTGAAAGGGAGTAAATCTTGTACTTGCTTTGGTGGTTGTATGGTATGCCTGGAGGGCATAAGTGAGAAGTGTGTGCCACTTGCAAGGTTTGTCTTCTATGATTATATTTATGATCCTAACTATATTCTTGTTAGTGGACTCTACTTGCCCATTTCCCTAAGGGTAATAAGCAAATGAAGTGAAATGTTTGACACCTAATTTAGCCAGAAATTGGGTCGATTTTGCAGAATGAAGGCTCGTCCATTGTCCATAATGATCTCTAATGGGATGCCAAATCTAGAAAAGATATTAGATTCTAGAAAATAAACTATTGCTCATCCTGCGTGTGTCTAAGAGGGACAACCTCGATCCACTTAGTAAAGTAATCAGTGGTTGTCAAAATAAAGATATTCCCTACAGAAGATGGAGTGTTGATAGGACCAATAAATTCTAGACCCCACTTAGAAAAAGGGAAATCCAGAAAGACAAGTTGTAAAGGCATGGAAGAAAGACATTCTTTCCCAGCGAATCTTTGTCATTTATCACGAGATCTTGCAAATTTATATGAATCGCAGAATATCGTAGGTGAATAATAACCATTTCTTATGATCTTAAAAGTAGTAGCCTTAGCAGAAAAATGGCCACCGATGTGAATGATAGATGTTGATGATCCATGGATCTCGCGTAATAATCTATGTGTTTCCTCGTCATTTACACATCAAAGTAGAAAACCATCAGCAGACCTCCTAAACAAAAAGTCTCCTAAAATGATATACTTGGAAGATTCAAGGCAGAGTCTCCTTCTCTGGTGAGGATCAAACCCATCTTGACACCTTTGATACTGCAAATAATACACCAGATTTTTATACCAAGGAAGTTCAAATAGAGAGAGATTTTGATTTTCAATATAAAACAACACTGAAAGAGGATTATCTTGGTCGTCTAGTTCTTCACTTGGTTCAGGGTGTTGTGCTAAGTGAAGGGCTAAGTCTCATCCCTTGATTCTCTTTGACGTCATAATCATCAAATCATGCTCCTGAATTTTGGCAAGCCAGTGTGCAAGTTTTCCTAAAAGATAAGTTCGTGAAAGCAGAAACTTGACGGCAGGCAAAGGGACTTTTACCGATGTATGTTTGCCCAAAATAAAACGATGAAATTTTTCTATAGCCTTGATAAGAGAAAAAGCATGTTTCTCAATATATGAGTATTTGATTTCGTCACTTGATAGACTTTGACTCATGTAGGTTACATGTTTTTCATTGTTTTGGTCATCACATTGTAAGAGGAAAGAAGCAATCTCTTTCTCAATGGCATTGGTATATATGATAAAGTCTTTCTCGAAATCCAGTTTCTCTAGAACCGATGCAGAACTGATTGCTTTCTTAATCCCAAGGAAAGCATTCTCGACATCATTTGTCCAAGAAAAAGAACGATCTTGCTTCAGAAGATTATGGGTTGGTTTAACCATGACAACAAAATTAGGAACAAATCTATGGACAAAATTAATAATGCCCATGAAAGCTTGAACTTATTTGTTGGAGATGGGGATGAGGAGGTTTAGAATGGCAGTAATCCTCTTAGGATCTATACTTATCCCTGAATCAGAAACAATGTAACCGGGGAGCTTTCCCTTCGTGACACCAAAAATAGATTTGGAAGGATTTAAAGAAATGCCAAGCTTTCTGTAGCGCGTGACAAATTTTCTAAGATGACCAAAATGATCCAACCGGTTTTTAGAATAAACAGTCAAATCATCAAGATAAAATTGAATAATCTTACTGATTAGATTGTCAAAAGCTATCTACATAGCTCTCTGAAAGGTGGCACCTGCATTAGATAAGCCAAAAGGCCTACGTGCATAAGAAAATGTTCCCTAGCGTGTGGCAAATGTGGTTTTATACCTATCAGCCCTTTTTACCTTGATTTGATTATACCCAGAGAAACCGTCAAGTAAGGACATAATTTGAGACCCTGAAACTTGTTATAGAATCATTTCCATATTGGAAAGTAGAAAATGGTCTTTGACACTTGCTCCATTCAATGCGCAGAAATCAAAACATAATCTGATCTAGCTGGTAGTTTTCTAAACAGGGACGAGATTTGAAACCCAGTCGGAATACTTAACTGGAAAGATTTTATTAGCTTTCAACAATTTTTCCAATTCTTTCCTAATAGTGGCTTCGAGCACAGGGTTAATAGTTCTTTGTCTTGGCCCAACTGGTTTTACCCCTTCCTTGATAGGAATAGCATGTTGTATGAGAGAAGAATAAAACCACGAAGATCCTTGTATGACCAGGCAAAAAAATCTTGAAATTCATGGAGTAATTCTATGAATTTCGCTTTTTCATCATCAGAACATTGGGCACCTAATTTAATGATATTTGGATATTCGAATGTCCCAATATTCAAGGGAATGGTATCACCAACTTTCCTTTTTGACTCCTCTTCCTTATGTGTTTTTTTGTTGCCTGCATCACTTGAGGAAAATGAACTTTCGAGAGGACTCAAGCCTTTAGGAAATTTGTCATCTTAAATAGAGATGATGTCTTTGGGTTTAAATGGTTCATTTTGTATGAAAGCACAAATTCCTTTGTCACTCAAGAAAACCTACCATGAGTCTATGTTACCAGGGATGTGAAGACGATATAGATATTAGAACGTACCAAAACCTATGACTGGGTCAAACGTCCTTTTTTCTAGGATGGTATGAAATAGGATGTTCGCACTTTTGTGGTAGAATGTGATTTTTTCAACACAACAAAGGTGAAACAGTCAAATCTCCTGGCACACTACGACCACTTCTGATTCCACCTACTATTTGGAGAGATATCTTTATGGATTTTACTGTGGGCTTGCCTAAATCGAGAAATAAGTTAGTCATCATGGTGGTCGTTTATTGTCTTTCCAAGTATGCTCATTTCTATGCTCTTCAACACTCATTTACCGCCTCCATTGTGGCTCAACTTTTCATGGATCATATCTTCAAGCTTCATGGCATGCCTCAATCTATTGTTTCTAATTGAGATCCCACTTTCACCAGCAATTTTTGGAAATAATTGTTCAGGCTACAGGGCACCCAATTGCATCTCAACACAGCTTATCATCCCTAGACTGATGGCCAAATTGAAGTTGTCAACAGCTATTTGGAAACATATTTAAGGTGTTTTGCATCTGAAAGGAAAAATCAGTGGGCTCAATGGTTACCACTAGTTGAATGGTGGTACAACACTTCTTACTATATATCTACTCGCATGACTCCTTTTGAAGTAGTATATCGACAAAATTCACCTTTAGTTCTCTAATACTTGCTAGGTGTCTCGAAGGTTCAAGTGGTTGAATAAACTCTTACAGTTTGAGAGGTTATTCCCCATACCCTCAAAGAGAATTTGGTCGTGGCTCGGAATCGCATGAAGCAACAAGTAGATCAAGGTCGCTTTGAACGTCAATTTGTTGAAGGAGACTAAGTGTTTCTTTGACTTCAACCTTATAAGCAAACTTCACTAGGGGCCGACCATTGTTAGAAACCATCGCCCAAATTTTATGGTCCTTATACAGTTCTCAAACGTGTGGGACAGGTTGCCTATCAATTAGCTTTGCCCAGTCGTTCAAATATCCATTCGATTTTTCATGTCTCTTGCTTAAATAAGGTGATGTGAACTAAGTGTCAAACTCAAACCAACCTTCCCGATTTGGATGAAGAAGGCTCCATCTGGTTGTAGCCACAAGCAATTTTGGACCAGCGTGAACGTCGTCTTCGTCAGCACACCATCAAGGAAGTGTTAGTCCCATGGAAAGATACAACTCCAACAAATGCCACTTGGGAACCAGTTACCATTATTCATCAATTTCCTCATCCCACGCCTTGAGGAAAAATATTAATAAGGCATAGAAATAAGGAAGAATAAGTCAAATGTAAGAAGACCCAATAGAAGCTTCCACTTCTAGAAGGATCTTCCTCAAGATTGTTCTTTTGGATAGATAGATTTAGTATAAATATGAGTAGAGGGTATGAGAAGTTTTTTCTTGGAGATTATTGTAATAGAGCTCTGCACTGCTGGAGGTTTCCCCCTCAAAGAGGCAAGTGAACATTGCTATCAGTAATAAAGGTGTTTTTTTCTGGTGTTATTATGGAATTATTCTGATATTGATCTAGTTACATTATTGTTGTTCCGCCATTACTTGCTAAATATTTATGTTATGCATACTATATTGTATCTAGAATATTACAGATAATTTCAAAAAAACATTTATTGATAAGTTTGGTGAGGAATCTACCCCATCTTCACTCCTAAAAGAATTAATAGCAACAAAGATGGATAAGAAAGACTATGGGAAATTGTGAGGTAAAACAACACTTATCTCTAGTAAAATTGACTTCTAAGATATAATAGAAGGATATTATGAGTGATGCTATAATCAGTAATCATTCCAAGTCTCAAACCCCACCTTTTTTTGTTTACTTTCGAAATCCATAAGCATATTGTGCATCATTGTTTCGTTGACTTGGAAGCATCATCAAATGTCATGCATTTTTTAGTATGCAGCAAAATAAATGTTATTTCAACCAAGAGTGCAACTCATATTATCTAGCTTGATAGGTTGGATATTAAGGTTATCGGGGAACTTAAATATTTTCATCTCACATTAGCATCTAATAAAAAGGTATATTAGATCATAGATATTATTGTTGTTTATATTCTTGAATCTTATGGTATGTTTCTTAGGAGGGATTGGTCACATAAACTGCAAGGATTTTTTACCAGAAATTGGTCTCATCTATGGTTAC
>JZKD02S1779618.1:22751-32909 GCA_000966675.3 Picea glauca | reverse complement strand
GGCTATAAAATTTGGCAGTGGTTTAAATGAAGAAGAACAAATGTATACCAATGTTTTTCCATAGACTAGCTTCTAATGTTCTAACATATGTGACTGTTAACTTATATCTTAACTATGAGAAAGCATAAACAATTGGATGTCATTTACAAGTAGATAAAGAAGATCATTATAAGACTAGAAACACCTACCAGAATCTGCGATGGTTCCCTTCACCAATGTATGTTCCCAACCAAACACAATGATGATCAAATCCAAGAACACATTTGCCACAATCATAACAATATGTTGGTCTCAGAGGCTACACAATCGACAACAATAAAACATCAAAAAGACTTCTGAATAAAATGTAATTGGAGCGAAATTGATAGCAAGAGCTATCATAGTGTACACATGGATATCATAGTGTACACATCAAAACAATAAAAGGATTTTGAATAAAATGTAATAAATTTGTGTATGCAATGGAATTGAAAATCTCTAGCAACCATATTCATTTAATAACAATAAATATGAATATGGTACATAACAATGTCAATAAACTTAGATCAATAACAAAGATATAAATATGTCGCCAATCACTAAATCCTCAGTTCAATGAGCACCAAAGTTTAATTCCATAGCATGTCTAAAAATCTTTGAATGTCATAACATACAATGGAAAGAAGAAACTCGAGGTTTAAGCATGCCAAGATAAACTCCATTTCATAGCATTGACATGATATGAAAATGTGGACCTTGCCTATAATAAAAACACATTTTTGCAAAATTTCATAGATTGCAGTTGCTCTGCATTGATAGAAAACCTTCGGTAATATATCAGTCAAAGTTTAAAAATTAACATTAGTCACATCAACTTTGGTTCCACATAAAAAAATTCTCAAAGTTGTATAAACAAAAGCACAGAACACCAGAGCATAAGAAAGTTCATTGAATAGTGATTGTTGTTTTTATAGTTAAACTCGTAACCTCCTCTAAAAACCCATCGAAAAGACCAAAAATTAAATATTTAAAGAACCAACAGAGAAACCCCAAATCGAGAGTTTCATAATTTTTTCTCGTCTTACCTATGAAAAATGGGTTTTGGGGTGCTCTTTCAGTCCACTTTTAGAAGTCAGTGTCAGTGAATCCTGCATCTATGAGAGCATATATCCAACTGTTGATAAAGAATGAAATAAGATTTAAGCTCTGCGGACGATTTGTCTTTCAACTTCACAAGTGTCAGTGAATCCTACTTCTACGAGAGCATATATCCAATTGTTGATAAAAAATCAAATGAGATTTAAGCTCTACGGAGGATTTGTCTTTCAACTTCGCATTTAGATACCAAAAACATGAAATTAGAGCGAATGACTGCTGGAAACCCGATTTATAGCAGACGGGGAGGGTGAAAATGCTTCCAGAAATATTCATAGCTAAAAATCAGAGCGAGGAAGGTTCTGGCCCAACTTTTAAGCTAAAAATTGGGGCGAGGAAGGTTATGGCCCAAATTTTAAGCTAAAAATCGGGGTGAATTAAAGGTTTTGGCTCGAATTTTAGCAGATGAAAATTATTTTTTTTCCTCTTCGTGGTAAATAAACCATACGCTAACCCTATAAAAAAAAAATTAATAAATGGAGGGTGAATGATAATAAATCTCTCCATCACAAAAAATTCGCCCCATCAAAATTTGAAACCCCTTAATTTTGCCCATGAGCAAAATTTCGCCCCTACAATCACCTATGTCAGAGAGAGCCCTCTCTAGGTTAGAAAGGCTAGTTTCTGATATTAAAGTTGGTCTGTAGGTTACCTTTGTCATTTTTTTTCTCAGCCAAACAAATCTACAGAGTGTTAACGGTCGCGTTGCCTAGGGTCATGTATGTTTCTTCGTAGGGGTTTTACCACATCAAAACATCGGTGTGTTGATATTTGATATGGTTGTGTGAGTGGTTACTGAAGGTGTTCGTCATCTGTTGGAATACCTGTGTTGTCGAACATGGTATCAGAGCCTGTTTGAAGATCCACTCTTGTTGTAGATCAAGATTGCGAATTTGAGTTGCCTCATCTCCATTTTCATACATTTTCGTACATTTCTGGGCTAAGAGGACTTAGTCACCCAGCAGAAAGATAAACCCAAGAATCCCAAGAAGCAACATCCTCGCTATAATAAAAAGCATCATAAGGGTCCCAAACCCACTAAGACAGATTTAGCTCCTCGTGGTGACAAAGGAGCAAAATATAAAAATAAGAAGACTAACAGACATTGCAACTTTTGCGATGAAGATGGTCATGATGAGTCCAAATGTTTGAAGAAGATGGAAACGTTAGAAGCAATAATGAAGAAGCACAACATCAGTATTGATTCTACTTCTTCTTCTTCTTCTCATAGACATGCACATTCTACTTATGGTTTCTCCTTCAATACAACTTCTACTTCTTCTTCTTATGAGTGGTTTATTGATTCTGGAGCATCTTATCATATGGCTAAGGATAAAGACATTTTTTTCTCTAAATGAATGTAACACCAAGAAAATATTGGTTGGTGATGATAAATCTCTTAGTGTTGTGGGATCTGAAACAATTCGAGTAGATAATGGTCATTTCAATGATGTATTATGTGTTCCAAGTCTTTCTTGCAACCTTCTATTAGTATATCAAATCACTCATTTAGGTGAAGGTAAAACCGTAGAGTTTTCACCTCACCAAGTTGTAATCAAGGATCTGAAAGATCCTAAGCATGTTCTTGCAATTGGAATTGTTGATGATAATACCAGGTTGTACAAGTTTGACAACTTTGGGTCATCATCCTTTTCATCAATTTTTGTTGCTCACGGTGATGACTTGAGCAAACTTTGGCATGAGCGGTTTGGTCATCTAAACTATCGCTCATTGCATCAACTATGTAATCAATAGATGGTGACTGGTCATCCTCCTATTTCATGTAGAGATGGTGTTTATGTCGGAACTGTGTTCTTAGATAACATCATTGGGATAGTTTTGACAAACGTGCCTCTTGGCACGCCTCGATCCCTTGGTAGTTTGTTCGCATTGATTTGTGTGGTCCATTTTCTACACCTTCTTTTTCTGGGTGCAAGTATTTCTTAACTTTCATTAATGACTTTTCCAGACGTACTTGGGTTTACTTATTAAAACTTAAGAGCGGAGTTTTTGACAATTTTTTGGCCTACAAGGTCCTTGTTGAAAA
Organism: Picea glauca; assembly: GCA_000966675.3. Taxonomy (NCBI): domain Eukaryota; kingdom Viridiplantae; phylum Streptophyta; class Pinopsida; order Pinales; family Pinaceae; genus Picea; species Picea glauca. Next base: position 29,728 of record JZKD02S1779618.1, on the reverse strand, counting down.
GCAATCTGGACATCAAATTCAAAGGTTAAGAACAGATAATGGAGGTGAATATGTGAACAATAATTTTACAAATTACTACACTACACAGGGCATCCAAATGCAATACATTGTTCCATATACACCACAACAAAATGGTGTTTCTAAGAGAAAGAACCGCACATTAAAATAAATGACTAACTGTATGATCCAATATAAGGGATTAAATCTAAAGTATTGGGTGGAAGCAATCAACTGTGCAAATTACATAGTAAATCACACTCCCACAAAGGCTCTTAAAAATATAACACCAGAAGAAGATTGGACTAAAATTAAACCAAATGTAAGTCACTTCTGTGTATTTGGCAGTATATCATGGGCTCACATTCCTGATGAGAAAAGGAAAGCATTGCAGCCTAAAAGTGAGAAGTGTATATTTGTTGGTTATTCTAAAGATGTCAAAGGTTATAGACTTCTTCTTCGGCATGTGAGCCATCTTTGGTGTTTATGCCTTCTTCTATTCCTATTCTGGTTTCTTCTTCAGATGATGACAGTGAGAATGAAAATCCACCTCTGCCTCCTCACCTTCCTCTAGATGAGTCCTTTGAACCTGAACCAGCACCAACTCCATTGCTTCCTAGATGGGTCTGTTTAACATGAGAAGCAACTGGTGATCTTGTCGGTGATCCTTCAAAACAACTTTGGACACGTTCACAGTTCCATCGAGCCTCTTCTCTTTTGGCTCAAGTTTTAGAGACTCATGATCCAAAGACATTTGCAAAAGATTCAAGTCATCCAGATTGGGATACAACAATGAATGAAGAGTATCATTCTTTAATGGAAAATGATACATGGGATCTTGTACCCCTTCAAAAAGGAAGAAAACTTGTCAGATGTAAATGGGTCTACAGAACTAAGTATGCATCAGATGGAAGTGTTGATAGACACAAGGCTCAGTTAGTTGCCAAAGGATTTTCCCAAGTTGAAGGAATTGACTATAATGAAACCTTTGCCCCTGTAGCCAAAATGAATTCCATCTGCCTTGTTATTTCCCTTGTTGCCTCACATAAATGGGAGGTCCATCAGATGGATGTTAAATCTGCCTTCTTGCACAGAGATTTGCAAGAAGAAATCTAAATGGAACAACCTTCTGACTATGTTCAGAATGACTCTAGCCTTGTTTGTCGCCTTAAGAAATCTCTTTATGGTCTTAACCAAGCTCCCCGAGATTAGTATGCCAAAATAGACAACTTTCTTATTGACATTGGATTCTCTAGATGCCATTCTAATCCTAATGTCTATACCAAGAAAGTAGGAAGCCATCTCATAATCCTTGTCCTATATGTTGATGACCTTATCCTTACTGGTAGTGACTCAAAACTTTTAAACCATGTGAAAACTAGCCTTCAAAAGAAATTTGAAATGACAGACTTAGGTTTTTTGCATTATTTTCTTGGCCTCTAAGTTTTGCAAACCAATGAAGGAATTTTTCTTTCCCAGTCTAAGTATGCTTGTGACCTTCTTCGTCGCTTTCACATGGACGATTATAAACCAACCCCTTCTCCCTTCCAGTCTGGAGTCAAGCTTGTTGCCACCTGTACTTCTCCCGAAGTCGATGCCACACTATACCGTTAGTTAGTTGGTAGCCACTTATACTTGACTCATACCCATTCCGATATTTCCTTTGTTGTTGGTCATGTTGCCTAGTATATGCAAACACCATATGAAAGCAATTGGAAAGTAGCTAAAAGGATACTTCGTTATGTCTGTGGTACAGTTCAGTTCGAGATACAATACAGTTCAGAGGGGACTCCTTTATTGGTTGGTTTCACTGATTCAGATTGGGTCGGCAACCCTGATGATCAGAAGTCTACTGCAAGTTATGTTTTTAGCCTTGATTCAAAGACTGTCACTTGGGCCTGTAAGAAACAACAAGCTTCTCTATACAGTCTTCTATGCTCCCCCTCAAACACATGAATAGTAGCATATGTGAGGTCCATCTGGAATGTTCCCCCAAGTCTTTTTATTCAAGATCTTGACAAGAGCATGCCAAACTTGGGGGGAACATCAGCTACTACAATATCCATGACCACACTTTTCATGGGAAACTGAAACAAGGTCACAACTAGATCTTTGATGACCCCAAGACACTGCACTTTCCTAGAATCAAAAGAATACAAGTCATGGTAAGTCTTTATGATTTCTAGTCCAAGTTCATCCATGACAGTTTTGGGCATGAGATTATGAGATGCCCCTGAGTCCATCAAACAATTATGCAACACATTGTCATGTATGTTCATAGATGTATAGAAGGGAGGGGATGAATCATCTTTATCTTCTATCAAAGGACCTAAGATGACTGCTGGATTTTCGTCTTGAAGGTTTACTGAGTTTGTGGAATGACATGATGATTCAAACTGCAATAGTTTAGAGAGGGACCTTTTAAAATCTTCGTGCTTGACCAGCTCTGAAAGGGGTACAGGGATCCTAATCTTTTGAATTTCATGTTCAAAGTTAAAATAGGAGGGGGCCTTCAGAATTTCTCTCACTTATGGGTCGTGACCTTTGGCTATTGGTGAGGGGTTTTGTGCTTTCTTTTCCTTGTTTTTGTTTATTACGTCTTTAGCATGCTTCTTTGCTCTTGAAGGTTGATCAGGGATGTCAGACTTCCCTTCTTTCTTCTTAGACCCGAGGTTATATTTATTGGGACTACTATTGGTCTTCTCCCCTTTACTCAACTCATTTATTTGGCTTTCCATGAGAGACTCCTCGTATGCATATTGGGTTAAATGGGGAAATGGGGAGGTGTCTCCAAGACAATAGATTTAAGGATCGAGCTCTTCTTCCTCTCCTTCCTCATCAACAACGAGATTATTTTGGAGAGGGGTTTGGATTTTCTGATCATCCCTATCTCTGTTTTGAGGCTCTCTTGGAAGTATCTGAGGGGTATTATTTGGTATTCTTAAGTTACCTTTGTTTTCAATATTTTGGGCACTCTTATAACCTTGCTTTCCTTCAGATTTCATCTTCTCTGTTTTTGTCGAAAGAGATTTTACCACCTTGGTCAATTCATCTACATGAGGATGGGACACAGAGGGATCAGAGGTTGAAGCTTCAGATCTCCCCCTTCCTCTGTCTCTATCATCTTTATTCCTAAGTCTGCCAACTGACAACATGTTGGACTCTACTTCCAGAGCTACATCTTGCATATGAGCCAAGGAAGTAGCTCTTCTCTCTCTTAACAGGAGGCAAAAATCAGGGTCGAAAGCAGTAGCATAAGTAATTTTGGTAGAGGCTTATGTAAGCTTTATCTCAGTAGGGATCTTGTTATACATTTTTTTTAATCTTTTGGAGAAATCAGAGACATACTCTCCCTCTTTTCTCTTTAGGGACCCAAACTCTGTGATATAATACATAAAGTCTTTTTTATCCCCCCATTGTCTCATGAAAACATCATCTAGAGCCTCAATCCCAGCAATGGATCCAGGGTTCAACCCCCTAAACCATTTCCTAACCTCACCATCAAGGCTCTGGATAAAGACTCTCATCCACACATCCTCATTTTCAATATTTAGATTGTCTGCATAACTGTAGAAGGCATCCAGGTGTTCTTCAACAATTATGTCTTCTTCTCCTGTGAATTTGGGCATGTATTTTAGGTAATCTCCAGCAGGGAGAGCATTCATGGGCTAAGGTAAGATTAGATGGGCATATCTTGCAGCCACTATGGAATCCATTCTATTCCTAGGGGGATTAACACCTGCCATAGGGACGATAGCTGGAAGAGAACCAAGAGGAGATGTAGCTTGAATAGGAGAGGTTGAAACTGAGCTTTCGGGAGGAAAGGTAAACAATAGGGGATTCGAGGAAAAAGCTATAGGGCTTGAGGGAAGAAAGGTTTCCCTCTTTGTAAAAGCATCAAATTTAACAGGAGGAGGAGTAGTGAAGCTCGGAGTGGCAAAATCTTCATGGGTTCTGGGTTCAGACCAGGGTACAACTCCTGAGGGAATAGGAGTGTCAAAGCCTTCCACACCAAAACTGGGAGAGGGGAAACCAGTAGGAAAACTCCCAAAAATTAAACTTCTAGAAGCTCCAACAGATGGTGTAATAGGAAAATGAGAAACAACTACTGGAGTTGTCAAAGGAGGGTTATGAAAATTACCAGAATTACCACGTATAGCAGTTGAAGTTCCTTCCTGGAGGATCTTTCATCTTCTGATAATTTTCTCGGGGTCAGCTTCAGGTGTTGCTAGAGGCGGTTGTCGAGTAGACCTCCTGTGTCTGCCTCTAGAAGCCACATCTGAAACAATGGGGTCGCATCAATGGAGTCGCAAGGGAAAGTTGCAATCTTCAATGGTTCTGATATCTGATGCACCTTTAGAATCAGAAGCTCATTGTCTTTCTATCCCAGGGAAAATCTTCAATTCGTCCCCGACAATGACACCATAAATGTTAGCACTAGAAGTCACCTCCAGATTGCGTTGGAGGTAAGCCCAGTACCCATCAGTTTTAATGTCACAATGAATAAGTTTGAAGTGGGGTCGAATGGGCACAAACTCAAGATGATATCGTTTTAACTCATAAAACTGGACCAACATGCATAAGCAGGTGAGGTAATGATTTAACTTCAGTCAGTAAGTTGTAGCAAGGGTGAGTAGGAGGAAGAACTTGAGGAGAAAATGTAAAAGTCTATTATGGACATCAGGTCTTCTAGCAACTTAAGGGGGGAAAGCTTCGAATACAAGATCCTCTTGGATTCAAATCTTCAGGAAACTGGAGAACGTTAATAACAACACTGCAATCCAGCATATATTACAACACAATCAAAACAATCCATGTGAATCCTTCAATCATGGACACTTCAGTATCAGAGGCAAATAAGACGAAAAAGAAGTTGACTGTCATTAAACAAGAAGTCTCAAATTACAACACATAACCAGAGAACCAGAAGTTTCATTAAAACTTTACAATACGGGAGCTTAGCTGAACCATCGACCATAACAAAATGGCAAAAATGCCTACATATACTCAAAACTGGCTTCGATTGCTTGAGGCTCAATCATGTCATGCATTCAAGGCTTTGCGTTAGTGAGCTTCTCTATCAGGCTGCACATGCAGACGTTAGTCAGACTGCCCATGCAGTCTTCTGTCAGACGTGATCTCTGGTCAGACTCGACTGACATCCTGCTTCCGTGATTCAACCTTCTATTTATGGAAGGAGATGATGTCTCAACCACCTTCCTTGTTTTCATTAACTGTCTTCATCGAGATTAGGACAACTCAAGTCAACTCGACACCTGGAAAACACCCTAGCCACACTCTGAAACTATGACACTGGGATCCCCGTTGGATGTTGACCCGGAAGATGGCAAGCGATCGTCAAGGCTAATGTGGAGGAGTTGGCGAGGTGATTGGTGTAGGAACAATAAACTACAACAAATGCTTGGCGGCCAGGTGGAAGGACGCGATGGCAGACAGATGGCTGTGATGGAGGTGATGTGGCACAAGAAGGTGACATGGCAACATAAGAGATGTTGCGGTGGTGGGCAAAGTGGGGACAACAATATAGGTGTAGGTGACATGGGAGACAGATGTCGGGAGGCGAGAGGTGGGAGTGAAAAGGAGGATGTAATAGGTAGAGGGAAAGGTTGAGTGGAAGATAGGTGTTTGCAGAAGAGCAAGGTGGTAAGTGGTCTACTCGGGGGGGGGAGTAGGTGGTAAGAGGTTTAGTGCGGGGGGGTCTGATTTAACAAGGAGGTGCCATGTTAGTGGGGGGCTCGTGCTCAGGAACCACCAACTCGGACCCCCCCCTCGTTAAAGGCAGAAGGTCAGGGAGGTCCGATATGGACTGTGCGTCGTAGATTTGAGCACGCAGATCTCGGCCACCCAGATCTGCATGCCCCTTAGCACAATGTGCTTGGGCGCTAAACTTAGGATAAAAAGGGAAAAGTGGGTTTTTTGTCCCCTCTTTCGTGCATATTTGACCAAGTTGACATTTCCTAAGGGAAAAACACCCCTTTAGCCATGATGTGTGCTAACACAATTTACGAGTTAGCCGAGATAGACACACTGGATAGCAGCGAAACATGTGTTGAGATATCTACGAGGCACAATTGGTTATGGCCTGAGATATTCCTCCGGTGTAGACATGAGATTGCAAGGATATTCCAATGCAGACTGGGTAGGGAGCACAGTGGACTAGAAGAGTACATCTGGTTGTTGTCTTACTTTGGGATCTGCCATGGTTTCCTGGTGCAACAGGAAACAAGAGCTCTATGGCTTTGAGTACCACAAAAGCAGAGTACATAGCGTTATGTGTGGCAATCTGCGAAGCAGTGAGGATTCGCAAGCTCCTTGCAAACTTATTTGGACATGAGATGGATTCCATCGTTATCCACTGCGATAACCAGAGTTGTGTAAAGCTCTCTGAGAATCTTGTGTTTAACAATAAATCGAAACACATTAAGATATGGTGCAGAGGAAAGCAGTACATGTGTAGTACCTTTCTACACACGAGCAGGTTGAAATGTCTTCACTAAATCGATGACGATGATTACTGTGAAACATGAACAATATGTTAACTAGGGGCTAGTTTCATAGTCTTAAAAGAAATCAATTTGTAAAGATTTTAAATGAAAAAAAAAATAATATCGTCAAAAAGATTGGAATTCAAAGAATTCGACCTAGACTCACAAGGAATGGAGGAAGACGCGTTGCTTCATGACACTTAGCTTATAGATTTGTCATATGTCGTATTGGCCACGATCTCCGACTACATTTTTACTTTAATGTGGATTTTGTATAGTTTTGGAATTAACCTAAATTTCCTTCCAATTAAGTTAAGCTAGCCAAATGCAAATTGCATTTTAAAAATATTCAATTTTTATTTTTGAAAATAAACATTTCAAATTTAATAATATATATTTTTATATAATATTTATTATATTACATAATAAATATAATATAAATAATATATTAGATAATAAATATAATATAAATAT